>JACEII010000036.1:5007435-5018056 GCA_014332785.1 Antheraea mylitta
CTCTTGTGTTCATCTCTCATTAGATACGTAGAGCGCGGAGGACAGAGTATCATGACACTAAAAATATTTGTGTTATTGTGATATTAACTATACTTTTTTAATTAATACAAGATCCATAATAAATCGTATTATCCATTTGAAGCTCACCTTCCAATTATATACAATACTTTTACACTCTTAGACAGAAGGTCTGACATCACCGATTTACAAATACGAACCACCTCCATGAATCAAGTAATCTTGAAAGAATTATTACTATCCTCATATTGAACATATTTTACCAAAATATGTAACTAGAGATCTTTTTTTTATTAGATAAAAACCTATTTGAGGACGTGTCCTTAAAGAACCAAGCCAAATCTCGCATGAAGGGAGAGGTAATATTTTCAAATATCATGAACTTTTTTTCGGGCAAAATATAGCGTTAAAATGTTAGACAGTCTGATTACTATAAGGTAAAACATGTTTCTAGACTAAAAAATACCTAAATCTGACACGATTCGTCTCTATTATAAAATCCATGACTAAATTTAAAATTATTAAATATTGATACAACGGAATATAATGTAATAATTTTTGTAATTGAATTTAATCACACTAAAACTACAGAAAATTAAGTTTTTTTTTTAATCTTAGAACTTGTACTAAAACTACAAATTTGAAATATGACATATGAAACCTCAAGGATACCTCAAGTAATTAACAGGCGACCTTTAATATAATAGTGATTGCCATATATCAAATCGCATAATAGAGACTGTCATGTATATCTCAGCTCAGTCGATCGACAAAAGTACAGCGACAATTTATTCAGGCGTACGGACTAGCAGGGTCTAGGGGGAGAATCCGGAGGGTTAACCCGCCATACGAATTAACGAGGGAGTGTTGACTGCAATATGTACAACGAATATTAAAACGTATGCACTTATATAATATTCAACTGTAAATTAATCACGACGATTTTAGTTATTTGTATACATAAATAATTAAATCCATATACGGATTATCTATATTAATATTAATGGTATTATAAAGAGGTAAAGTTTGTGAGTTTATGACGTTGTAGGGGGTAATCTCAGGAACAACTGGTCCGATTTGAAAAATTCTTTTAATATTATATAGCTCATTTATCGAGAATGATTATAGACTATATATCATCACGCTAAGACCAATAGAAGGTTCGATCCCTCGGTAGAGAGCCCTTGAGTGCGTTCCTTGCGCGATACGGTGACACACAAATATACATCACCGCTACAACACTACACGATCACCTCCACATACGTGCACGCCTACACGCTTACACATGAAAGTGGAAGGATTTACTTTTTTTTCCCTTATCGAACTGAAAAACTCTCAATTTTCCGATAATAAATATATGGAGGAGTTGATGAAGCGTGTATGCTTGGTACATATATACGTTTCAACAACTCATACATATATGAATAGTTAGCTAGGTTAGCTAAGATAGGTCGCGATTTTGCATGCAACAGGCAACAGCCAAGCCGAGGTGTGCCGTGCACCCTTGAGCTTGTTGCCAAAATAAAATCGGCTGAGTGCCTTAAGCGCTCGCCTTAGTAGTCCGGTGAAGCTGTTAAGACCTTGCTCGGTCAATAGCGTAGTCATTTCGAGAAAAAAAAAATAGAAGCAGAGCACCAATGAAGAATATTTAAAAATCGGGTTTTATACCTATTGAGAGCTTCCGCTGCGTCTTAGCATTAGCCCAAAGTAACTATTCAACGGGAACGAAGTCGCGGGCAGTGTCTAGTTATATATAAACAAACTTTAATTCTAACAAAACAGACTCTAAATATATTGTGATGAAATAGAAAATCAAGTAAATAGTAACATTTTTAATATTTAAGTTCCGTAAGTTAAATAATAAAAGGACGATGGCTTAGTCGACGCGTGTAGGATACCGCATTGATGGACGCCCATTCGAATTTACAACGGAATCGGTGAAGAAAAGAAACGTAATGATACCATAGCACGGTGGTATAAAAAAATGAATAATTCAAATCAGCAGTTGGGAACGAAGACAACTTCCCGTTAGCCGAGACATCATCAGTATTTATTCTGCCTAAAAATAATATATACATACATAAAAACTCACTGATATTCGCAACGCTGATTGCTGATATGATTACATATCGAAAATACACAAATACACTCGTTTGCAAATATTTATAGCCGCCAGCCAGTGCAATCTAATCTAATATTTTGTCGGATTGTTTGTCCCTCGATCACGTTCAAAACTGTTGGACGAATTGTAATGAAATTTGGCATAAAGTTATAGCAACATAGGCATATTTTTTCTTATTCCCATGAAGTGCGCAGATAGCCGTTAGTACTTAATTATATACGAATATATTATGTTGATTATACATAGCCATAGGCTGTAGTGACCACTTAAAATCGGACAGTTTGTACGCCTGTTTGCTGCTTCATAAACAATTGTACAATGTAAATTCTAAACATCAAGAATGAGTTTTAAAACCCAAAGTATATAATACAAAATAGATATTATGTTAATTTACAATTTCATACATTATGTTTTTATATTAGAAGAGAAATCATTCCATCAATCTGTATATTACATAAAAATTATACTAGTATATAAATTAATCATCATCCTATAAGAGACCCACTGCAATGATATGGGCCTTTTCCCATAAAAGGACCAAAGAAGGGCATAATCACCACACTAGTCCAGTTTCATAGTTTCCCTTATACAGCGGAGTAGTGCAAGAACATTTCTCATGTTCAGGTTTCCCCAGAATGTTTTTCTTTACCGTCAGCCGTTAAATTTAAACAATTGAAATTAGTATGTACGCAAATTTCGAAAATGCCGGTTTTCTAACTTGCGGACATCGAATTGACATTCCTACTGCAATATATTATTATAACTATACCTTATCAACTGCAGTTCACATCCCGTGACCTTCAAGAATCATTCTCAACATGATACATGAACTGTGTAAAAGATCTTAGTACATAATTAGTTCATGTTTCAAATATGTCGGCACATATCTCCGTCTACGCACGAACGGCTTTCACAGCCGCCTTTCTCAGATTCTAGTATGTTTCCACGGTATTGTAAAAACGATCATGCGAAACGATTGTCTGTCCTACCGTTTGCGAAGTAGCAGAATCGCTGAGATGAAACCGTGAGATAATTTATTGAAGTCTCACACGTATTTAGGTGTTGTAAGGACGTTTTTTTCTTAAAAATCTCTCTTAAAAATAAATAAAACGCTTTTAGTCAATTCTATGTTAAGGATAAGTATTATAATTATATTGTTATTTGGTTGTTGTAGAAAATATAACTATAATTATGGCAGAACGACGTTTAATATATATAAATTATATATAGATCAATATAAATAAGCATTAAAAAAGTTCGTAATTAATTAATTTTTTTATGAAATATGTTGCAATGCAGACATAGTAATAGCATAATGTACTAGAATAATTAACAGAAAACTGATTTAAGTCCAAAATGTCATTAATATAATGCATTTTTTTTAAATAAATTTACAAAACTAAAATAATAATATAAACTAAAACATCAACTTGTTCTATTTTATATTACTGTATTAAGTACCTTCGAAGACTGATTTTTTCATATGTTTAAATAAAAAAAAAAACAACGGTCATATATTTTCGTAGTTTTGATCTTATTAAAGTGACTGTTGAATTGGACGTATTCTTATCTCAATTTTAATTTATTTTCTGATGAAAACTCGCAAAAGGTAAATTCTAGAATAATTCTTTTATTAACGACCTCATAGTACTACTTATTTCTATTTTTAGAAGTGCCTTAAAACAATTAATTTATATTTAAATGGAACGTGTAAACTGGTAAGACTTTAAACGCATTTTTCTACGAAATTGTGTCTTGCAGCGTTTATTTTGCCCGTGACGTCTTCGGACTAGTGTAAGCGGCAGTATGAGGTTATTGTAAACTAGTAAAGTTCGAGGAATTTTTAACATCCTCCAGCTCAAACAAAATGGCCACAGCAATTACAATAACAACTTCGATTCCGAAATTTGATATTGAATACTAATTTGAACCGTACAAATAGAAAAGCATGTACTTGAATACTCATAAAAACCTTGAGAAATATTATTAAAACTCGAGGTGATACAATAAAAATTTTCATCAAAATATATAGAAAAACGGTATTAAAATTGAATACTGAGAAAATAAGATGTCGTCTCGAAACTCGAAAATATGCAGGAAATTGTAAAAAATGTAAATCGAGTAAGAGCGCACGTCAAAGGAAATTTAAAAAACCTAAGGGGCTTAGTGCCAGGAAAATACGGAAACTGTGGAAGCGTCGGAAAATAAAAAACAGTGTAAACGAATAACGTGAGCGAACACTTGTTATCGTTTTATCTCAACGTTTTAACGGAAACTCTTCAGCGAGGACTTTCACTACGCCTGGTTTTCTTTTTCAAATTTGTTATTTATAACGAAATCTCATCACAAACTTAGCGTCATTTGACTGATTATATGTCTGAATTTAATAGAAGTTTTTGGCGGGGTCTTACCCTGCTGTGTAGTGTATTTTATATCTTATTCATAATCTTGTTTAATTTGTCTATGTATTTTGTAATATTGATGGCGTTTTACGTAATATGTTCGATTTTTGTGCAGAAGTGGAATGGATGAAAAAAATGCCTAGGAGTTAAATTTGTATTTAACTACCGTGAACGGTATATAAATTGAATTATTGTTTACTCATAATCTACTTAGTGAATTACATTTATACCATTACGTAGTATAAAACAGAGCCCTCTGCCAAGTCTGGTTGTCTGTTGTTTGCGATAAACTTAAATTACAGAACGGATATTTATGCGGTTTTCACCAATATATAGAGTGATTCATGAGGAAGTCTTAAAGTATATAATTTGTCTATATTTTTTAACTATCATTGCAGGATAACGTCCACCGGACTCGCTAGATATACATGTAAATAAGTATTGTTTTTTTAAAAATTAACTATATCATTAAGATATGGACAAAATTACAAGAGGCATCTTCCAAATAATACATACTATAAGCCTCCCATGACTACGTCTGACCTTGTATATTTATAAAAGCCGACATAATTTGTCTTCGTGACACGTGAGTCGGTTAATCACTTAACTGTAACTTAATGGACATTTATCGTATTATATTACGGCCAACTTTAATAAAAATATTATACATATGCGTGCTATTGTAATATAAATGCTATTTGTGGGCCGCGCGGACAGAATATAAACCAATCTCGGATCCACTGGAACACGCGCAAAATATCATCAAAATAGGTCCAGCCGTTTAGGAGTTCAGTGACATAGACGTACATACGTACAAGAGAAATTTATATATATAAGCAATAAGCATATTACTGTCAAGTTTTATCAAAATTCGTTCAGTAGTTTCTGAATGAAAAAGTAAAACATTCTTCTGTTGTAACAAAGTTTCCTATAGTAAATAAAGAGTCCAATACATTAAATGATGAATGTCCTTCGCTTTTTATTTTGAGATAATTGGGTTTTAAGTTTATAAATGGTGAAAGAAAAAACCTGTCTAAACGAATATTAAAAACATATTTATTTCGAAACTGCAAACGATATAGATGTTTCAAAACAATTTTACTAACTATTTATGTTAAGTGATCAAATGACGTCACGCACATAAAATTAAATAACTTTGAACATTTATTATAATTACAGTGAACCCTTCTAATAACACGAATAGATGCGAAAACACATGAGAATAAATGCGAATGCCGACATTACCTTTAATTGAGAAAAAAGTGCTATTATCGGAAAATAGCTCATATCCACATTAAGGCAAGGCGCCGGCAAAAGCTAATTAACACTTTGACTGCAACACCATAACCATATGTTTTTTATAGATAGCCACATTTATTTTTTTACAATTTAAGTATAAAAAGGAAAAACTGGCCAATATCATTATTAAAAAAAAATGTAGTTTATATTTATTAAAATACTCCTTCCATAATGTCTTTCTTAAACAAGTGTGAAACGGTGTGTCACATTTTTTTTGTTGTTCTATTTTTTATTTAATACTTAGCTAAGTGCGTGATTTGACCAAGCCGGTTATTATTATTATTAGGCATATTTTATACAAAAAACAATTCCAAATAACATACAAATTTTTCTTTCAAATTCATGAATACTAGTGTATTGAGTCTACCAAAAAATGTTTTCAAAATATTAATTTATCTCTCCTGTAAAGTGTTGCTCTTATGTGACTTAGCCAATTTGCCCCTTAAGCCTTGCAACTGTAAAATTATCTAGCACTTCATATATGACCAATATGGCGGCCAAAGTGTTAATAATACATTGATAATGTACCCAATGTATACATGAAAAAATTAATAATGCTGCCATAGAATCAAGGTCGCACTACCAAAAAATAGTTCCTGCACCCTTAAACAACTAGTTGACGTGACTTCGTCCAATTAAATTCATACCACTTAGCATCAACTACATGTCTCAATGACTCTCAAAACACTATTACTTTGTACTGTTCGCATCTCGCTCTTTGTTTGAAGAATTCGTTTGTTAGAAAGAGAGAGAATGACAGCGGTGGTGATGACGTTATTAGGGGCTAAGGGTGCGGTACCGTTGGGGTTTTTGAAACGAATATCAAATTAAAATAAGTAATTATTTTTCGCTTTTATTCTGTTTGTAGTTTTTTTTAAAGAAAAAATCTTTAGGCCTGTCGTACGGTAGGTATCTTTTAGCGAAAGATAAACTTATATTTACATAGGTACATATACATACATATACATAGATACGTAATATATTATGATGACACGCGTTTTATTTAATTAATATATTTTATTTAATTAATAATATATTGCGTATTATTTAATGTAACATGAGACTGCTTAAAGGCTAAAGCTCATAACGTATGAATATTAAAAAAAAACTATGTGTATATCCGTGTGTACGTGCGGAGAAAGTGAAACTTCTTTGATTTATATGTATTAATATATGTGTATATATTATGGATTTTGGAAACGGCGACATCTATTTACGTGAAACTTAGTATATAGGTAGTTTCGGGGACGATAAATCGGTGTAGCTAGATTTTATTAATCTGTGTTTTCAGGCAATGAAAAATATAGCTAGAATATGAAGATAAATTTCGCCGCCGCTGTCAAAACAAAAATATGGAAATTGGTTGCTTCGAAAATTCGTTTAACCCCAGTTCAAATCCGAGTGATTACATTTTTTTTGTTAAAAATGATAATTTTGTGAGGCAAACATAACAGATTTTTGTAATTCAAATATATATATATATAAGAATGCTCATAAATTAAATACTATATGAGAATCCCAAAACATAACTATCTAACCACGTATTTATTCATTTAGGTTTACTACTACACCCAGACAGAAAATTATACATACTTAGCACCCACAAGTACATACCTTACGTTACCCATCATTGAAAATAACTTCATTCAATTTACTCTTAAACTATATGTCAAAGCGCATTTATGTATTTCTATTACTTTTCATTGGAGTAATAGAATAGCGTTAATTTTTTTGTAAAATTACGAGTTTAATATGTTAGTGCACCAGGTTCTACCTCTACTGCAGAGACAAACCAATGTGTGATTACGTAAAAAGTGCTGAAAAAATGACCAAGTTTTTTTTCCTAAATTTATGGCAATTTTTCGATATTTTTGAAATTCCCTTTAAAGGCATTGAGCGACCCCGCGTGTCCACACAAAAAAAAAAACCCTGTATATATGTAACCTATCGTCTCAATAGTAAATCTGTAGCCTTCTTTAGGGAAGAGATATTTTTCTTACGATGTGAGCTTTACGATGTTATTTTCTGGTATTAAACTCAGAAAACATATTTTTTCCCGATAGTCTCTCGAGGAATACCAACGCTCTTAACTAAATACGACGGGATGGGAATAAAAAATAGATCGGAAAATGATCTCGCGGTCGATTACACTGTCGGAATTTTACACATTCTACCAGGTGATTGTTTAAGATTTAACACTTTTCAAGCCTTTGATAGTTTATGGTCACATTAACAATTAAGATAATAATGCAAAAACAAATACTAATAATAACAACAAATGATACGAATGTCGGGTGTAGCATTTGTTTATTAATGGTTTTTTGCACAAAAACAAAGCAAGAATAAGAAAAAAAAAACAAATTTACTCTTGGTTTGAGTATATCTCCGATTTTATGAAACCCTGGAGATATAATCAGGATTGTTCTGGCAATTTTAATTTGTTACCGGGCGTTAGTCGACAGTGTGCATAGTTGTTAAAAAAGTCACTAATAAAATACATACGAAACAAATCTCCACTTCTATATTTACTTACTAATATTATAAAGGTAATGAGTTTGATTGAACGCGTTAATCTCAAGAATAACTGGTCTGATTTGAAAAATTCTTTCAGGGTTAGATAACTCACTTAACGAGAAAGGCTGTAGGCTATATATCATCACGCTAAGACCAATTTTGTAGGTGGTAGAGCCACGCTGAAGCTATTATTGGTTTCAGCATGAATAGGACGGCTCACCCGCGGTAGCACCAACCTCTCACAGCATACCGACGTGAAATAACAGTGCTTGCATTGTTGCGTTTCGTTCGGTCAGTGAGAGCGCCGGAAACCCATCTCCCCTCCCCTTTTTTCTGGGGTGGCTAGTGTCTATGGTCGGCGGTGATCGCTTAACATCAGGTGACACGCCTGTTCGTTTGCTTCCTATATGATATTAAAAAAAAACTAACGAAGAATGTTTCAAAATCCTTTTGAGTGCTTATGCCGCGTCTTAGCGTTAGCTCAGAGTAACTATTCCACGCGGATGGAGTCGCGTACAAAAGCTAGTATTAAATAATGATATCGTGTTTTTTAAGCTATTGCATAGCTTCTATCGCGGGCCTTGAGCGTGGAGACCGAATCTAAAAATTCCGTAACGAAAAAACCTAACACCCCCCACTCTGCCTACCATGTAGCTCGGCCGAGCGTTCGCTTAACGTATATATGGTACGACTGTACAAAGCTCGCACGGATCGAGACTTTTTTTTTCGATATAACTACGCTATTGACCCAGCAAAGTTTTAACAGCTTCACCGGACTACTAAGGCGAGCGCTTAAGGCACTCAGCCGATTTTATTTTGGCAACCAGCTCAAGGGTGCAAGACACACCTCGGCTTAGCTGTTGCCTGTTGCATGCAAAATCGCGACCTATCTTAGCTAACCTAGCTAACTATTCATATATGTATGAGTTGTTGAAACGTATATGTGTACCAAGCGTACACGCCTCAACAACTCCTCCATATATTTATTATCGAAAAATTGAGAGTTTTTCAGTTCGATAAGGGGAAAAAAAAAGTAAATCCTTCCACTTTCATGTGTAAGCGTGTAGGCGTGCACGTGTGTGGGTGTGATCGTGTAGTGTTGTAGCAGTGATGTATATTTGTGTGTCACCGTATCGCGCAAGCAACGCACTCAAGGGTTCCCTACCGAGGGATCGAACCTAGGCTTGAGCCGCTTCCTTGGGAGGCCTATTCGGGTGCGGATCGAGACGAGCTGCTCCGAAATCGGACGAATACGTAATCAGCTGTTTGTGAGAAAGTATACAGGTGTATAGGTATTTATCATCTATGTACAACAGTGAATATCTGTACTCGTATAATTTATGTACAGAGTGTTTTCCTGAATAACCTACATGTATTGTAAGATAATAAAAATATTTTGAACAATATTAACTTCTCATTTATTTAATAAAAGAAAAAAAATTGTTTTCTTATCGGTCACCACGCTCAAAAAGTGTAACTTGAATTAATATCAAAGAAAAAAAAACAAAGGAAAAAAATACTGCATAAATAAAATAAATAAATAGTCATAATTGCATAAGTTAATAAAAAATGCTATGCAATAGCTTTACCGCGGCGGGCCCCGAGTGCCGCACGTATTTTTTTTGATAAGGATGTAGTTAGTGTCTGTAAAGTAAAATAAAAAAAAATATGATTCTGTCTCGTACTTTTTGCGTGATGTGTGTACCTACAAAGACACACCTCTACCATTTTATTTAGGTTAGACGTGTCATGTTTCTGGATCGGCCCGTACATGTCCTATTATCTCGCGAGGTGGTGGAGGCCTCTACTATCTAGCAACAGGGAAATAAACCTGACTAAGTTGCACTGTTTTTGCTAGCCGAGTTTTGAGGTCAACCAGCGATATCCAGTAGGCCGGCATGCCACGGGCAATTACCGATTTGCCAAATAATAAGTTCAAACACCATGTCAAATGGGTTTTAATTTCTAAAGATTGTTCAATATATAGGATGAATCAATACGTAAACGATGGTCACGCCTGCAAATGATGCCAATTTCTGTGCATCCACTAAAAGCGAATGCAACTATCTATGTTTTGTAAAATATATAACATGAACAGATAAACCAGATCGAGTTTTTTGCCGGTTCTTCTCGATGACCGGGTTGTTTTCCGAACCGGTGGTAGCTTTAACGTTCATAATCAGGGCCTAAAGCGATTTTTGATTTTGATTTTGACTGCAGATGGACATCGTGTTTTGTTTTTATTGAATTGTAAAGTATAACACAC
>JACEII010000036.1:5018066-5071391 GCA_014332785.1 Antheraea mylitta
TAAAGACACAACAATATTAACGTTTCTATATTCAAGTTCAAAGTATATTTGATTGGCATCAGGACTATGGCCTTTTTGAAATAGGATATAAAGTGTGATAAATCGAGCTGCAAAGATTTAACGCTGTTATTTTTCCTCTGGGAAACGGCATATTTTCTCGAAGCAACAATGGAAAGCACTCTCTCCACGACGCGCTTTGTTCTTTTTCAATGGCGTCGCGTCCTAGATATTTCAACTGTGCAACATTTTAGAGGCGATGTTGTTTAGTGACAGGCGAAATGTATTGTTAGCATTTTAACGTGTTTACTTTGATTATAGTTATATTTGGACACTAAATGACAGGTAATATTCTTTCATAAATTGATCATTTTACGATATTTTTTACGGGTAAATTGGTGGCTTTAAAGGTTCAAGCATAACCATCGAGATGATTAAAAATCCAATATTCAATTTGTTCTTACATGTTCCGTCCCACGGATTTTAGTTTTTTTTTAATGAAAAACTTAACGAATACTTTATACCTCTAGTTCATTTATATGGACATCGGGCGTTCAGATGATTCTGAATTCTAAATGAAAGAACATTTTTAGATAATTTTTATTGAATAATATGGCATAATATTGGGTGAAATTACAGTTAGCGTGGATATCTATAAAACTTGAGCGTAGATTAAATTGTACAATGGGCTTCTAGGAGATGATTACATTTTCAAATTTGGACCTAAATTTTACATGTTAGGTTATTCAGCAAATTATACATTAGATCTTACTACGACAAACCAACGAATCGAAGTTAGTTCTTTGTATATTTGCACTAATTATATTATTTAGAAATACAATACAAGTAATCGATGTATATAAGTATGTATATATACAATGTATGTAAATTATAAAATACTGTGATTCATCGGAACTAATATTTGGTGCGTTTGAGTAGTTCGAAATAATAAAATGGCTGCCAGCGTCCATGAACACTCACGTTACTTTAAAGACTACGTCAGTAGTGTTTATATTAAACAATTTATGGTATAGTTATTCAATAACATATCGTCACGCTACCGGAATCGAACCAATGACCTCGAAGCAAATTAGTAAGTGCGTATGATTACATATAAAAATAACTAATAGGTTTATATTTTAATTACCTTCCTCACGCAAAAACAGACCACTGTTCGAAATCTTTATATGGTTACTAGCTTTTACCTGCGGTTTGGCTCATGTAGAATATAGATCTATTATATTTGATTTAGTTGAGTTTTTAAGATGGAAAATTGTAACAGATACATAAACAAACTTATATTTTTATTCATAACGTTCATTAGAACTGAATGGATTATAATAAAAATAGAATTAATGTTATGAAAATTTTAAAATATCGTAAAATACTTTACTTATTTTAGGTCCCGCAATATATATGTCGGTGAATCCTTTGTGGTGTGGGAATATACAAATATACGATTCATGACCAAAATAACATCCGAAGTTACAAAGAACACCTTTAGTTCATACGAATAACTGTCTTTGGTGAAATTCAAACCCTAAACACGCAGCGACAACATGATCTCAATCTTTTAAATCATTACGCTTTACTAAATAACTGTACCGATTCACTAAACAATTAACATTATAGTGTGTTAAAAAAAACTCAATTTGCGTAAAAATAAAAGTTGATTTGAAATACGAATGGTAACTGTAAAATGATGGCAAATAACCGGTAATAAACGATTTTAACGGTTAACTATGTGAGTTCTGTTGGTAATACAATAAAAATGAACTCATGCCATTCGTGGATTGCATTGTTTCGACGTGAGGTAACTGTGCGCTAATCGGTCAGCATTTGTAACGCGACAAGGACGTGCCTCATACCCAACGATAAAATGTTTACGTCTGTTATACATAGTGCTGTTCGACGTCTTGTACTGTCGGTGTGACAAGTGTTTTATCTTTTATACCGTAGTTGGCAGTCCGGTGAAACAGTTAAGACCTTGCTGGGTCAATAGCGTAGTCAGTTAGAAAAAAAAAATCTTTTATACTAAGACTCTTTCTCACAAATGATGAAACTTTATAGTAGTATAGTAGATACATAAAGGTGGCCCAAAAAATACTTTTTTTTTAATCTCTTACGAAAATATATTATCCTTTATCATGTTTCCAAAGTGCAGCTCAAAAACAAAATTTTAACAGGTTGCTCAAAATTTTTTATAAATTTCTAAAATTGTCAAATATAGATTTTTTTTTTTCGTCATTTCACTATTTTATACCATTATAATGATTAGGATCATGAAATTTTCAAGTCAAAAATAAAATAAAATTTTAAATGTCACTCTAATTTTTTTTAAGTTTCCAAGTAGAACAACTCAGGCCTTTTCGAATGGCCGCTCAACATAAATATTAATGAACTTTTTTTTTTTGCTTAGAGCTGACGTACTAAAGAATAGAAATAAGGCTAGAAAGATGCAAAAAAATTCGAGACGATTGATTGATATAATGTTTTAGCATTTTCAACGATTTTCGGAAATTTTTAAAATGTTCAGCGACCTCTTAATTTTTTTTGAGTGCGCTTTTATTGGGTCTCTTAAAACATATAAACTAACACATTTTCGTAAAAGAAACAAAAAAATCGTTTTCTTAAATTTTGGTCTGCCCCGTAGTGGTTTTTATATTCTATTTATAAAATTCATAATCTTGGTTTTCCGACACAAAATACATATAGGAAGTTGTTGAGGCACGCATGCTTGATACACATACATGTTTCAATAACTCATATACGTATATCTAGATAGCTTAGCTTAGGTTCGCTCAGATAGGTCGCGATTTTTGCACAAAATAGGCAACACCCCAAGCCAAGGTGTGCCGTGCACCCTTGAATTAGTCGCCCTAACATCCCAAATCGGCTGAGTGCCTTCAGCACTCACCTTAATAGTTCGGTGAAGCTGTAAAGACCTTTCCAGGTCAATAGCATTTTCAAAAAAAAAAAATCACAATCTTGTGTTATTCGACTCTATATTTTGTAATATTTATGGTACTTTATAATCCGCTTATTGTACACAAGTGCAGTGGATGGAAAATATACCACGGAACATTAATTCTGTGATGCTACAAAACCTCCCACTAAAATTCTAACAAAGGAGCCAGTATCATGTTAGAACATAAAAAATATGACAAGATTAAGAGGTAAACGAATAGGAGGGTCGCCTGGTGTTAAGTGATCACTGCCGTCCATAGACACCAACAACACCGTGGGAGTCGCGAGTGCGGTGCCAGCCTGAGTTTGAAGGGAATAAAGGGTCGAAGGAAGGAAGAGAGGAGGCGGGCCTCCGGCGCTCTCACTGATCGAATGAAACGCAACAATGCAAGCACTGTTACTTCACGTCGGTGTTTCTGTGGGTCGGGTGGCACTATGCTGAAACCAGTGTTAACTTCAGCGTGGCTCTACCACCTACAAAACCTTCTCGACAATGGCTGTAATAATCTATAATTTTCCTGAACAAAAACTATAGTAGAATAAAAAAGTCAAATAACAGCAAGATAAATGTAGCAAATATTGCAATGCTGAAGTCAATAAACTTTTTCATCTAACTGTACCGAACCATTTTTAAAAGCTCTATTAGTGTGAACTATCTGACTGTAAGTCGGTCAGCGAGTACGTAGTTATATGTTCATTCCATTAGTCAACTAGGGCTGTGCCATCGTGATGGTTTATCAATATTTACCGGTAGTTATTATCAATAAACGGTATCAGTTTTATACTATAACATAACAATTACTTGCTCTAAGTTATTAACTATAAATACATTAATGTTCACTAGATAGAAGTATAGATTAACTATTATTCTAGAATAATGAATAATTCAAGTTACGGTCATCTGTAGATAAGTAAAGTGAGCCATTAACCGGTGAAACGAATTACCGATTCAACCCTATCTTTATATTCATCACTCCTAGTGCATCACTCCTAGTGCATCATCTTCCAATATCGATTATTTTATGAACTAGTTGTGCCTGCGACTACGTCCGCGTGGAATTTAAGTTAAAAAATAGTTATTAATAAAATCATTTGAATCTATACATCTAACTCTCGGATACGACGTAGTACACAAAACAACAGTTGGTCGTGCCTCAAACACGTGTTTATTTTTATATCATCGACATACAGCTTCCCGAAACTATGAATTTTAATTTATTTAATTGTCAGATATATTCTTTATGATTTAATACCTATAATTCAATAGTAGAAACCATATAATAAATATTCCTGTTGCCTTCATTTTATTTTATAACGCTAAGATACAGTTTAAAATTGCTTCAAAATATAATCGGTGTTATCAAAAAATTACACATATTTTAAATACGTATTAAATACTTGCTTGAAAAAGGTTTTGTATTAAATGCACTGCGCTCGCCCGAGGCTAGTTTGCGTTATCTATTTTTCGCAAGTCTAACCTAACCTAACCTAAGCGAGACAAAAGAACAAGATGGCGAACATTCAGCGAGCACGGTGCATTTAAAATGCACTTTTTAAAGCAAAGTATTCAATACGTATTTAACTTTTTTGTAATATGTTTAGCGCCATCTATTGATTATAATGTACATCATTTATTAATTGTTACTGTAACAATAAACCTCTTCCATTTAACAACACGCAGTGCGACATCAACACAACTTCAACACTAACACTCTTATCTAACAGTAGCTGTGCCCGCGACTCCGTTTGCATGAAACATAATGTCAAAAAACGGTGACTAATACAATCATTTGAATACGTAAGTCCATTTTGTTATCTACTTTACACTTGTACTTAAGTTGCGTCGTCATTAAAATTACAATAACTTTTGAGCAGAGTGAACCGATTTTAATTAAACCAAGACTGAATGTTACTCGAGGACATGCTTTATGATTTTCTTGGTGAGGTTTTCTCGTGAACGCAGTACTTGAAAACTGATTGGAATGTATTTTCTTACTTATTCCAAGACACCTGTTTTTTTTTTTTAATCTAAAAAGTACAGGCATATTGGATTTACATTCTTATCTATCTATCTAAATCCTTTAAACGAGCAATTCTTGTATATTGTTATATATTCAGAATCTCAGAAACGGCACCAGCGATTTCCATGAAACTTAGTATATAGGTGGTTTCGGGGACGAAAAATCGCTCTAGTTAGATTTCGTTCATAGAAAACTTTTTTATCTGTGTTTTCAGGCAATGAAAAAATATAACTAGAATATAAAAGTAAATTTAGCCGCCGCTGTCAAAACTATAGTAGCTCAGATGGAAATCGTCCGCTTCGTGAATCCATCTAACCCCAGTTCGAAATTTCTCTTTTTCGAATTTCTTTTTTTTAGATTAAATGCTCTTTTTTAATTTATTCTTGTTTTTGATGAAAAATGCTTCGTTAAAAACGTTACACCGAGAACGAAGTTGAAATATTGCTGTTGATGACATTTTGCCCGCCTAAGAAAAATGTATTTTTAAAAAACCGGGTTGAGTTCAAGCATCCAGTTACTTATCTATATAGAAGGTATATATATCGGTAAAGTTTCCGATAATTAAGAAATAATCGGAAATCAAATACATATTATGTATATTCTATAGCATCGAATAATAATTTCTAGTTTCACTGAGGAATACGTGAGACAATAATGTAAGTAAAAAAGGGAAGGCACGCGCCTACTCAAGTTTATTTATTCGAAGTCAAACAGAGCGAGTGAGGAGAGAAACTCTCCAGTCTATTGATCGGTTTTTATGACCCCGCGTGAATTTTGTACGGTTATGAATTGTATTCGACACGCTTTGAAAAGAAAAGTCAGGTTAAAAAGGATAAATTTTGATCAAAAGCTTTATTTGATAGTTAAATATGTGATTGAATATGCCGCAGGTTTAGTTACAGCGTATTTAAGTAACTTAGTATTTAAAAAACCGAAAATCGTTTTAACTGGACATTATTGTTAGAAGCGACTTTTGTGAAATTTATTTATATAATACTAGCCTCTGCCTGCGACTTCGTTCGCGTGGAATAGTTACTTTGGGCTTACGCTAACACGCAGCGGAAGGTCTCAATAGGATAAAACCCCGATTTCGAAATATTCTTCATACGTCCTCCGCTCCTATTGGTCTTATCGTGATGATATATAGCATATAACCTTCCTCGATACACGGGCTATATAATGCTGAAAGAATTTTTCAAATCGGACCGGTAGTTCCTGACATTACTACCCCGTACAACGTCACAAACTCAAAAAGGTTACCTCTTTATAATATCAGTATAGAATATAAACTAGCCAACATATCTTTGTTTTATAAAAAAATAGCGGGTCCGGCGGACGTTGTCCCGCCCTGATAATAGGTAAACCTTGACACATTATATACCTAAACCTCCCTCGTGAATTAATTTATCTACTGATAAAACCGCATGAAAATCCGTTCAGTGGTTTTTCAGTTTATCGTTAACAGACAGACAGAAATGATATATAGTGATGGTTGTATAAAATGTTCAAATTAGTGTAATTATTATGTTTTTTATCAACTTTTTTTTTTCAATCTCGAAACAATGTCTATAAGTATTCTCTCAGACCGTAAGAAGAAGATAAAGAAGAATGAAACTTTTTTTTATTATTTCTTATTTTTATAACTCGTGGGCACTTTATTCTATCAAATCTTTCCAGATTCATTCCAATTTATGATACAATCATTTCTGCTGTAGTCCCAACCATTAGTAGAAACCTTGACATATTTTTGAAGCATTTGGATCAATCAAGCGGCACTTGCTTAAAAATATAACTTGATGGCGTATTTGTACAAATTAGTTCATAATTAGTTTTTTTTGTCATCTATTAATGTCATGTCAATGTGACTGTAATTATTACACTGTAATTTTATGTTATAATTGACCATATGTAATTTTAACTATGTGTAATGTTTATGTTGGTGCGCTAAATATATAAAATAAAATAACAAAAAGACAAAGAGGTTGCCGCATTATTGTGAGTTACAATTATGCCGCAATAGACACTAGTGTAGAACGAGCGCTTAGTCACAATTCCTGAGTTCGAACGATATCATTTCGTGCCATTGCGTAAAAAAAAAAACAATATTTACGTGTACACGGTAAATCTTCATGCTCTGAGAGAGTATTTAGGGTTTTTTTTTATTATTTTGTTTTAGTCTGCAGACTCTTGGTCCGCACCTTTTTTTTTTGCTTATATGTAGTTTTTTTTTTTTAACGTAAAAATCGTATCCGTGAGCATTTATATATATACATTATTATTATTAGTAGTTTATTAAATATTCACTGTTTAATTATTATTAACTTTTTTTTTTGTTTTAATGACGTTATTGTTTTTATAGCGCTTGCATTTCCATTCTTTATGGCCATTTTTAGGTTGTAATCCACAATATCCCGTGCCGGAGCGTCCACGACCCGACGAATGAACCTACTTATCGCGTCGTCAGTCACGTCGGTTAGAGTATTTAGGGTTGATAGTATATTAAGGGCTCATATTTTCAGGCATTTTTTTTACATATTTCCCATTCGGTTGGAGACCGAATACAAAAAAATGTTTAAAAAAGCACCTCAGTATATATAATTATCATATTTAAATAATAATCATTTCCTTTTTATTTATCTTGTCAGTAATAACTGTAGTTAAGTTCCTTGTTTGTTATATTTTGTAGTTCAGTTTTTGTATTTCTTAGTAATGTTTTCAATCTGAAGTTTTAAAAAATAATTTTAACAATCTTTTATCAACTTAGTATATTTAAAAACTATAAATATTCTTGACCTAGATAGAGCAACGCAAGGTTTGTCTGTCTGTCGGCAAAGGATAGACTAGTTACTTAATTTTAAAAAGTATAATATAAACCAGTCATATTGCTGACTTTGTTCGCTTTGTGAACACACCTTTGATTTATGAGAATTAATTGTGTAAAATGTTAGAATTAGTGTAATAATGGACATGAAGAAAAAGCTTGTTTGCTTCATTAACAACGGAGAGAGCCATTTAGAACCGGACGTAGCAAAATCAAACAAAAGTTCACGTCCGCAACACGAAGCGTCTGCTAAATCCAACTAATGAAGTGCCACCGTTTAGCTTTTCTACGAACTGTATTAAGCCGTACTGAGCAGAGTTTTAAAGACTAAACGCGAATGAAAATGTACTTTTCCCAGGAGTTCATTTTGTTAAAATAAAACCTATTTATTTAATGAAATGAAATGAGCCGTAAAGAGTTTTTGATAATATTAATAAAGTCACGACTCTACAGTTCTATTGTAGTGTGGATAGTAGAATAAACTGAAATTTAGTAACTTTGATATCTTTATATGTATAATTTTTATGTACTTGTGTATGTGACTTCTCTCCGCCTAAACGGCTAGACATATTTTGATTTTTTTTGTAAGTGTTCAGGTGGATTCAAGAATGGTTTTAATTCTCAAATGGACGCGGGCATGTGACGTTAGGGATGAATTTTAATTTTTTTTGACGTGACAACGTCTTATAAATTGGTTTGCCGGGTGACACTTCAAGAAACTGCGTTACGCTCCGCTCACGTTATGCGCTCACAATGAGAGCGAGTGAGAGGCACGCGTCCCTTCCACTCGGGCATGGTTAGCCCGCCTAAGAGCGAGAGAGACTACTATACGAAAATTATTTTACCACTCAAAGTCGTTGTCACGTAAAACTTTCGCCCGTATACCGACTTTACAGGCAACCAATTTTATTTATCAAAGCAGGACAAGACGCTGGACCCGCTAATTATATACCAACATATATAAATTGCCGAATATTTGTAAGCACATCACTTTTGACCGACTGAAACCATTGGGCTGATTCTTTTTTGTTACGTTGTATGGACAAAATTTATATGAGCCTAAAATTCTCAATGTAAAAAAACGAGTGTGTAATAGAGGTAGAAAAAAATCTTTAAAAGGTTAAGAATTGATAGACTGAAATTTAGTATTTTATTTAATTACTGTGAGCGGAAAATTTCGTCTCATTTTCTCCGTCAGCACAATCATGTAAAGCTGTAGTGACTACCTGATTTTAAAGCAAATTGACGTCTCATAAAACATGCGTGAGATACTCTACTA
Organism: Antheraea mylitta; assembly: GCA_014332785.1. NCBI lineage: Eukaryota > Metazoa > Arthropoda > Insecta > Lepidoptera > Saturniidae > Antheraea > Antheraea mylitta. The sequence goes on from JACEII010000036.1 coordinate 5,027,152, forward strand.
ATTAGATAATCCTTATATGAGAAGGGATGGGATGGTAGAACATGACAACTGAGTCTATGTGGATCGCGATAAGCCACAATGACTAGAAACCCATCATAGTAACTATATTAGTTTTTCGGATGTTTAAATCACACATCGTATAATATCTGAACGCTGAGAGATTTGCATACTGATATAACAGCGACGGTTGCTGACGGATTGTGGATATTAAAGTAGTTGCTACTGTTTTTCAATCGTATCGTGCTTTCATTCGTCGTTTTACAAGAAAAACTAGATTTAATATCCTTAATTACTTAAAATAATAACGTATTTGATTAAACGCGAAAACAGTAAATAAATTTTAGAGATGAGCGTTTATTTTTAATCTTCAATTTACACGACCATGACCTTAATCTTAATGTGAATTAATTTGCTGTAACAACGTCCAATTTTCTAAGGTCTAACAACAGAACGCTCTGCAAGATTTCGAAGGGCCAGACAATTTTGGATAATGTATTTTAACACTTTCAATGTTGTCCAATTATTAAATACAGTCTGTTCATACTTGAAACGCTTATATTGTGTTATATTAAGGGAATATAATGGCCTTATAGACCTTTAAAATAATATCAATCTATTTATAACTATTTAAATACTTCTTCCATATCCTCGCTAGTAATGTAATAGAAGAATTACTTACTATTTTTAAAAACATAGATCTGTAACAATAATATTGTTACTAACCTTACCTTTTTTTTCAATTAAAATATATATTCAATTGTAGCGTAATTATTGAAAAATGCTATCAATACAAATAAATCGTGTCTTTTGGAGTTTTTGGCGGGATCTTCATCTGTCATGTAGTGGATTTTATTAATAATCTTGTGTTATTTGATCTCTACATTTTGTAATATTGATGCCATTTTACGTAATATAGTTCGATTATCGTGCACAAGTGAAATTAATAGGAAATAATATCACGGAGCCTGAATTCAGATATGCCACAAAAACTCTTGTTATCTCCGTCTTCTTAGAACATTGAAACTATTACAAGAATCTTGTAATATATTACCTACTTAACAATAGACGTAACAATGTGGAAGATTAATTGTCAACAAAAATCGTGTCTCTGAAGCCATTTGTTAGTACTTCCTCCACAATACCTTCAATAAATTATATGAAGACCTAGTGCTAACACATTCTGGTATACATAAAATATGAGTGGATTTATTATCTGAAGTATGGTACCAAGCAACTGATTAACGCCTTTGTTTTAAAAAAAAAAATTGTTTAATCGTCCCGAACATTGATTAAATAACTACAATAACTTCATTACCATTCGCTTTACATAATCGTTACTACCCCAGCCTCTACGTTCTGTCCAGCCGTTTAGGAGTTCAGTCACACACACAAGGACAGAAGAATTATATATATATATATAAGTATAATTCTGATATTTTTCCTGCATTGTTTGCGTATATTTTCAGCTTATTGGAATTGATTCAACCATATATTCATTTATTTAAATACTAGCGGGCCTAAGGGACGTTGTACCGCCTTGATAATAAAAAAACAATGATATATTACCTATCTAAACCTTCTTCATGAATCATCTTATGTACTGGTGAAAGCCGTATGAAAATCCGTTCAGTAGTTTTTGACTTTATCGCGGATAGACAGACAGACATAGCAGAGGACTTTGTTTAATAATACGCAGTGATAAGTAAACTCAATAATATACAACTAGTTAATATAATTAACTCTAAATAGTAAACTACTCGTAAACCACGAAAACGGCTATCAATATATATAGAAATGCCAAATAATATAACAAAACCTAAGTGAAAATATTGTTGCTTTAGCAAATATATCGACGACCTCGAGCACATAAAGATGGAAATAAATAATACAAATTCCTGGAACGCGACTGTTTATATAAAATCAATATTTGCAATAGAACATAACCAATATTGCTTTGGGATTTTGTATGTGAGATTTCATATCGCATTCGCCGGCTCATTGCACGGGGAGACCGTACAAATTCCAATATTACGGTTAGTACATTACTACTAAGTACACTCGTTTCAAACTCGATTCAAAATTGTTTGATACGTGATATTTGTAGCATATCTCGTAAACAACGGTCCCTGTAAACAGAGGTACATCATGTACTTAGTAAATCATAAATATATTGGAATAAAAATATATCGAGAACTAATGGCAGACATATTTTGATCACGCAGCTTTTAAATTCAAAAGGAAAAAGAAACACATTTTATATCTATGACTATTTAAATAATATTTGTTTAATTATATTTCAATATTCTTAATTATATTCGCCATCTTGTTTTCTTCTTCATAAATGTTTTAGTTAGTTATGTTACTTTAGTTATTATAAATTAATTCATTTTCACTTATTCTTTTTTTTATTTTTCAAACGTTTTTCAATATTTACTGTTAGATAATTTTAAATTTTAATAATTATTAATAGTGTATATTGTATCAATGAGATAAAGCAATGTACGTTTTCAGTCTAGTAGTAGTCCGATGAAGACCGTGCTACATAGCATAGTCAGCTCTAAAAAAATCAGTCTAGTATGCTCCTTCTTATTGTTATTATATTATTCATTGGACTGTTGACTGTGACATTATCCCAAACATTAAAAAATACCACTATTATATTTACTTGTTATTTAAGGTTTTTCTAATTTTCATTAAATTGTACAAGCAAAAGTAATATAATATACGCAATATTATATAATATATATATACGCAAAATTAAAAAAATATATTCGCGTTTAATGAAACTGTGCTCCCGAGAGCAGAGTGGATGAAGTGTCGATACAGGTCAGCTTTAAATAGTTTTCAAATTTCCTCCAACAAAGCGCGAGTTTTGCTCATATTTAGTTTCCTGAAGTTACGTGAACTGTAGCTATGCTACAAAGTTGTAATACGTGTAATACTTAGTTGTAAATTTTCTGCGTTTTCTTATATCTCATTTATTGGAGAGTAGTGTACTTCCTATGGACGACATTTAATACAAATCGGTGGAGCCGTTTATGGAATTACATTTTTTTTAAACCAGACATTTGTACTCAGTATTTTATGATTGTCGTGGTGGTTGTACCCGATGTCTGCAGGTTCGAAACACCAGCATTTATACCAACGAATTTTTCGGAATTCACATACAATTAATAATATAAATTGGTGTGTTACTAATGTTCGGCTGACGGGAAAGGAAAACTCCGTGAGGAAACCTGAACCTGAGGAATGCTCTTGTAGTACTATTGAACGTAAGAAAACATAGAACTGTGGATTTCTCAGAGTTTGAGATTACCAATAATACATCGTGGGCTGGCGAGGTGATTATGCCCACACCTACTTTCGAGATGAGGCCTATGTCCCTGCAATGGGTATTTTACAAGCTATTTATTTATCACAAAATGTATTTATGTGGATGCGAAAACTGATTTGATTTGAATCTCCAATTATTTGAATTCATACATTCAATATGCATACAGGTATAATATCTGTATCCATTGTACAACTTTCGAGTTTTCTATTATTTCATTAATTGACTGGTTTTATTGGTGATTGGTTTTTTTAAACACATGAATAAACAACGCTAGATAATCTCTATCACGAACAAATGTAATTTAAAACATGTAAAGACAGGTACGAATATATTTCTATATGGGAAAAATATTAATATTCGATATATATTCGATTATAAGTGAGAGGTTACCATGGTAGTTGACAAAATTGTTTGCCGACGCCGAGTAATATGGATCACTAATACGAGTATATCTACTGACCCGAATTTTCGATCCCGTTATGTAACTAGACTTCTTATAGTAAGTGTAAATTAGAGTATATCATATTCAATATTTCGTACACTGATTTTTTTTTTTATATTATAGGGGGCAAACGAACAGACGGGTCACCCGATGGTAGGTGATCACCGCCGTCCATAGACACTTGCAACACCGGAGGAGTCACAAGTGCGTTGTCGGCCTTTAAGAAAAGTGTACGCTCGCTTCTTGAAAGTTTGCAATTCATAGTTGCTTGGAAACACCGCCGCTGGGAGTCGATTCCACAGGGTCGCAGTACGAGGCAGAAACGACCTTGAAAACCTCACCGTGGAAGACCTCCACTCATCGAGGTGGTGTGGATGAAATTTAAGTTTCAGGCGGGTAGTACGATGGTGGAATGTAGCGGCAGGTAAAAGTCCAAACAACTCCTCTGAACACTCTCCGTGGTAGATGCGATAAAGAACGCAAAGAGACGCGATGTCCCGACGCAGTGCCAACGAGAAATTGATAATGTTTGTATCGAAAATGCCGAAAAAAAAGTCGATGCAATCAAAGGATTGCGGATCGGTTTTTCGTAAAAGTGTACGCGCGCATTGTAAAAATTTACTCTCATCATTTTTCCCTAACGCGTCACAAAAAGTATTACTATGATTCTTAATTCTTTTGATCGGCTGGACAGATTTTGATGAGATTTTTTATGTGTGTTCAGGTGGATTCGAGTATTGTTTGAATTCACAATTGGTTCCGGTATGTGTCGCTACAGTTGAATGTTAAGGTTTATTTTTATTGTCAAGGTGGGACAACGTCCACCGGGCCCGTCAGTATAATATAATAAGTCGCGTCCAAAACTTTTTTTGGTACACCGTCCCCGTCACCGCAAACACATCACGATATGTTTACCTGAATAATACAAAAAACGAAACGTGTAAATCAGTCGCTCAGGCGCCGCGTAAATGTGACAAATAGTTTTATTTTGAAACCATTACGACCGCTATTCGGATTCGAGTACCGAAATCACAAAGATTAGTCAGTGACGTCATCGTACATACGACTCTAAATAGATCTACTAACAGTTTTTTTTCTTTTTTTTCGAACTGACTACACTATTGACCCAGCAAGGTCTTAACAGCTTCACCGGACCACTAAGGCGAGCGCTTGTGGCACTCAGCCGATTTTTATTTTGGCAACTAGCTCAAGGGTGCACGGCACACCTCTGCTTGGGCTGACACATGCAATTCACGACCTATCTGAGCTAGCCTAAGCTAAGCTACATATTCATACTTATATGAGTTATTGAAACATATGTGTACCAAGCATACATACCTCGATAACTCTTATATGTATTTTGTGTCGGATAATTTTTCTAAACTATTTCAGTTCGACAAGGGAAAAAATAAAACCCTTCCACTTTTATGTGTAAGCATATGTGCGTGCACGTGTGTGGAAGTGATATGTGTAATGTTGTAGCAGTGATGTGAGATTTAGTGTCACTGTATCGCGCGAGCAATCTACTAATAGCAGTCCATGACTTTGTTTGCATTAACAAATGACTAATTTCTGCCTGCAACTTCATTCGCGTGGAATAGTTAGTTTGGGCTAACGTTAATTTCGTAAAATGTAAAAATATTTTTAAATAATACGAACGTTAACTCCGATTTTGAAATATGCTCCACTCCTATTGATCTTAGCGTAGCCTATAAGCCTTAAACGATACATAAACTATTTAACACTAAAATAATTTCACAAATTGGACCAGTACTTCCTGAGGTTAGCGCGTTCAAGCAAACAAACTCTTTTTCAGGACTGCCAACAACAACATTTAATACTTTGTTTTTTATATGAATGTCTACGTATATGCATTTACATACACATAAGGGGGTGTAAGGGGTGTCGCGTAACATCTTAAGACTTGAGACACCCAAGCCAGCCTCACATGCACGTGGTGCACCCTGCTGAATAACGAACGAGGCAATGGCGAAAGCGGGGTGGTAGGGTTTTACAGCCCGACTGGGTCGCAACCAACATGTATTTGGCGAAAAAGCCCGTCATAGTGACTCGCTTCTGCGTGTCGCGTTTCGGGATCAGCCTGTGCATATCCAGTAGCGGGTGACTTTCGTCATTATGGCCGGCATGACAGCGGCGACCAGCGATGGATAATCTATCTCTCGGTGGTTGCCGATGGTTTTTGGATTGTACTATGCTTAACATCAGACGTAGTGCAGTCATTATGTCGTGCTTCAATAAAAAAAAAACATAATAAACTTCACAATTATAGAGCTATTATAATATATATATATACTCACTTGACCACAATTGAAAACCAGCGCTGGAGTCTTTATAAAGAAGAAAGCCAGCACATGCTGAATTGTATGTTTTTACAGTTCAACCGTGGTACAATCTTAATCGTTTTTGACGTATATTCTTTTTGTAAGTTATATATATCTTTGTAACTCTGTTCTTCTACTATTGGTTTTGTCCATGTGTTTAATGCAATAAATATATTCTCTTTCATTCTTTCAGAAGTGAAAAATCATAACAATAGAATTTAAACTGCGTTCTCTTTTTAATTATTAAATTAATCAAAGTCTAAATTGTAATTATTACCATTGACTTTCTCTGGAAGAGGCCTTTACCCGAAGAGGGGTCCACGAAAATTAATGTTAAAAAATGTGTAAGTTAATGATGTTATTGTTACGTTGGAATAAATAGGCTTTTTTATTTTTATTTATTTATTTATAATTAGTCTCTCTTTCTCAATTACTGACACTCCGAATAATAACTGTATACTTTTTATACAGTTTATTTATTCATGAAACATATGAAGTCATGTTTACGTAATATGTCATGACGCGAAATTATAAATTTGTCACCTAACAAAAAAACCGTTCAACGCGCGTAAAAATGTTATCAAATATAAAATACTATTAAGCGATTCAATCGTTATAGTTTTTTTTTATCATATAGGAGACAAACAAATATACGGGTCACCTGTTGTTAAGCGATCACCGTCGTCCATAGGCATTAGCAACCCCAGAGGAGTCGCACGTGCGTTGCCAGCCTGTGTTTGGGTGAATGGAGAGAAATGGAGAGGGGAAGGAAGATGGGTCTCCGGCGCTTTCACTGACCGAACGAAACGCAACAATGCAAGCAGTGTTTCTTCACATCGGTTTTATGTGAGAGGGTGGTACTACACCGGACGAGCCGACCCATTCATGCTGAAAGCAATAATAGCTTCAGCGTGGCTCTACCACCTACTGGTTTTTTTCATATATAACTTTTAAATAAAATAAATGATTATTTGTAGTTTATTATATTGTTTTTATATGATTCTACTCTTTCCCCGTTCACGTTCGGTAACGTAGAATTATGAAAAGGTATGAAAAAAATTTAAAGCGTCATTCCTTCACAAGTTATATTGAAAGCAAAATCTGTGTTGGCGTATTCTAAGTTGGAAAACGTTGCCATCCGATAAAATCTCTGTAGCGGTCTTACGCGATAGAGTTAGGCGATTGCGGTAGAATGAAACGTCTGCGAAATGTCGTCTTTTGTAGTGAGATTTTCTTTTGTACCTTTCAACTCTTTACAGGCATTTCCGCTTTGAAAAATGTTAGTAATAATACTGACATAAGCTGTTTGAGTTCAAATACGTAACACGAAAGATACATTTTTTTATTCATATAATATTACTGCTATGTGAATAGCGTATGGAAACTGCAATGAATTAGATTAGTTGTCATAGGAATAAAACCAAAAATGGAGATAAGTAGGATAAATAGAGTATGTGTACTAGGGCGTTTAAAAAAAATTCCTCGGAACCACGCTAAAAAGTTTCGTTTTAATGCCAAGATAGGCCTCTGAAAATATTAACCCTTAATATTAATATTTAGGTTGTCCGCATCGCACTTTTCGATTTCCCATAAGAATAACACAGATAAAAAGTTTTTTTTTTTTCATTTTTCGAAATTCGCAAACTGTTAATAATTTCAATTGGTAACACTAACGTCTGACGGTGAAAGAAAACATCGCTAGGAAGCTAAACTTGAGAAATGTTCTTGTAGTAGGTACTACTGTATATGGAAAGTATGGAACTGTGGATCCTTGGAGTTTGAAATCGGCAAGACGTCCTGAACTTGTGGTTACACCTATACATTCCTTCAGGAAGAGGCGTATGACCATGCAGTGGGTTTTATACAGGCTAAAGTGATGCTATTAATTAAGGTTTATAAAAAAATTCAAACAATTATATTAAAGTATACGATTACTTGTAGGTAAAACATAGAAGTATATATTAACAGTTGTAATCTCCATTAAACCGAGTTTTGTACAATCTTCCAATAGAGGGAGCTAATACTAGCAATAAAGGTAATAAATTAGATATATTGATAGATCTTAATATAGATGAGGCATGTCGCGGCTCATTACTACTCGAAATAGTTTTATCCGATTTCATCTCGTAATTTTTCATGTATCACTGATTGTGATATGATTGTGATAATTATGATTTTCACATAACATTATGAAATCAAATTGAATCTAAAATAGTATTCACAGGTTGGTTACATATTCAACTGAAACAAGCTCGCTCGGTTAGGAGCTCCGTGCGTAATCAGTTTTCGTATTGAAATGCAACAAGTGTTGATATAGCTATTAATTAAATTACTCGCTCTTTTTTACAACCCGTGCAATTTCATTCATTATTTATTTATAACTTCGGTATATTAAGTTATACTGTATATTTTATTTATATTCATAATATAGAATTATTGCGACTGTGAATTTTAACTTTACTTCTGTGGACTATATTCCTATATTTATCTTCATTAAAATATATAGTACCTGGGCGACCGAGCCTAGCTCGGTTCTTTAAAAAAAATTTAAAATAAAAATAAACTGTTAGGTTTGCCTTATAAAATTAACAATAAAATATATATATATATATATATATATATATATTTACCTCTTCTGCTGAAACTCGGATTCGAACTGGGGTTACACGGATTTTACGAAGCAACCGATTTCCATCTGAGCTATTTTTGTTTTGACAGCGCAAAAGAAATCTACCTTTATATTCTAGCTATATTTTTTCATTGCCTGAAATCTCGGTTAAAAAAGTTTTCTATGAATAAAATCTAGCTAGATCGATTTATCGTCCCCGAAACTACCTACATACTAAGTTTCACGGAAATCGCTGACGCCGTTTCCGAGATCCTGAATATATACAAATATAAAAATAGACAAGAATTGCTCGTTTAAAGGTATTACATCAATTAAAAATGTCGCAATTCGTAGAACGATATAGAAGTTAGTCCAGCCACCTAGTAACATTTTTAACAATATGAGTAACCATTGTTCATCCTGAAAACAACAATTACGTTGTAGTCCGGTGAAGCTGTTAAGACCCTGCTAGATCAATAGCGTAGTCAGTTCGAAAAAAAAAACAATTACGTCTTTCGACTTTTATGGTGATCTGTCATACGCTGTTTATCTTAATATTCGACACATTACTTAGTACCAGCGATGATCAGTACCTATATATATTATTTATTTGATTAAGCTTTTCGATTTATCTGTCTACGAGAACACCTTTTCATTTATATCTATTTTTTTTTTATTAATGAGACCGGATTTATTGTGAATACCATTCAAATATGTTTAGGTGAATAACAAATGTGTAATTTCAATAACAAGAACTAATTTGTGAAACCACCTACTTTTGGGAAGAAATTGCGTAATCGATAATTACCAATTTATGAAAATTAGTTTTGTTTCCTTCTCTTCTATAAAAAGAAGAAAACTTACGGCGCTCAGCCTGTTAAATATGTAACAAGTATGGTAAGACCGCTACAACATGATGCGCACTGTTGCAAGAGCCTCTACATAAGCAATTTCCACATTTGTTACATTGAAAAAAAAAGTAACAAACCTCGTAATTCATAGCCCCATATCAGCAAGCAACATACCTGAAAAAGAAACAAAAACAGAATAAGTATATCATGTGACGTATATATCAATCGCAAGCGCTTTGTCAAAGTTAAAAATACTTTAAACATATTGCCGCTACCGATAATTCGGAATACAGCCCAGTCATCGAAATGAACCGTCAAGAAACAAACTCGTTTATCCTTTCATGATAAATATTTTTATAAACATAGACGATTATATTCGTGTTTGATTGTTGCACACAGAGAGATGTCATTTCCTGACGTCACCATCGTTCACGTATTGATCCACCCTATAATAGCCTTTAGGCGTTAATAACCGCTTGGCACTCTGGTTGAACTCAATATCCGGCGTATCGGAAATGTGCATAGGGACGTTATTTTTATAAAACCTAACACAAATTCCTAAAAACTGTTATTGTTCTTATTGAGCCTGAAACGTGAAATGACCAATATGTTATTATCTCTAGTATTTAAATTATGTTGGTCCTATACTGCTTATGTAAGTTTATCACTAAGCAATCGACTTGCTCCTTCTTCTCATGGGTGTAATATAATTCAGACAATAGTGCTTAAACGTTACAGACTATGCTTTGATATGTACCGTTACTTCACAGTAACAGATACAGTACAAGTATCTTCAAAGGAATAATTTTTTCTATTAATCGTTATAATAAACCTGTCATATCTTTCAATATAGTTCTTGAAATGATATGCTGAAAAAGTCGATTTTGATTAAATGGCAAACTGAAATAAACTATGTAATTGAATAGGGATTTGTAACATATTTTTGCTATAATGGAGTCGCAAATAATACATAATTGTAAATAATGTTAAATTAGAGAAATAATGATGTAGGTTTTCTCATAGACATATATATACCTACCATAGTCCTACTTTTCTCTTAACATAAGGAAAAAAATCAATCCTGTTGTACATTATTCAGTGTTAGGAATGTAAGTGCCCGGAAATCCTTTTTAAAAACTTGATATCAACATATGGATAGAAGTGAAGAATGACTTTTATTATACTGTTTATTAATTTTAAATAAAATGAAAATGCACCGCGTATTGACAAAATTACAGCTGCCGTCGCCAATGCGACCTGATTACATACTCTGATTTGATAAATATTTTTATGAACAAAATTTCATAGTACAAAGTTAAAACTTTAACTTAGTAAAGAGTTCGAAATAAAAACAGATATATGAGTAGATGATTTCAATTATATAAGCTTATAGATAGGTATATTAGTAGATGAGGTCAATTAGATATAGTAGATTCTAGAACATGCCTTTCTATCTTACTAGTAAACTTTGTACTTTAGGAGGGATACATTCAATTTTCATCCTTTACTAACAATATGTAATAGACAAAGAGGATATAGATTCTTCACGGAAAACGTTTTAAAATATTCTTAAGAGACGTATTCAACGAACGAACCGGGCGAACACTTTGATCTGAGTAAAGTTTACTCGTTCATCCGATGCCCGTTCAAAACAAAAGACATTTGTTGCCATTCCACAACACACAAAAAATAGTTCAAAGCTAAAGTTAGTTCTGAACAGTTCACTGGCAACTGGTGTTTCCCAAAAACGCTGATTCGTCTAGGAAAATACGAGAGAACATTTGCAATAATGGAAGCTGCACTAAAATTTAAAACAAATTAATAAAAATCACGATATTACATGGAATATACAAACAAAACAAATATTGATCTTTATATATAAGTATATAATTCTGCTGTTCGTGTGTATGTGATTTTTTTTTGTGTTCAGACGGACTCAAGAATAATTTAGATTCACAATTGGACCCGTTAGGTAACCGGACCGATTCTAGGACTTTTTTTATTGTTAGGATGAGACAACGACTGCTAGGCTTGCTAGTAAATTAATAAATAAATTTGATAACTATTTTAAAAAGTAGATATTTTGTTAAAAATATTCAGTTTGATTGTATAAATAATTGAAGAATGAGACTAGTTATTATAAATGTATCTTGTTCTTACCCCCATCACGGTCCTACGAGTAAGGTTTAAAATTCATAAATTCGCAACTAAAATTAGTTAGATCTTTTCATTACCTTGTCTCTGATAATTCTATCAGTTTGATATAGTTATTTGGAATTCAAAAAAGTGTGTTTGTACTTATGTACACGCATTAGAAGTTATACTTCTTTGGCGTAACAAGATAAAAATCTTTTCAAAAATTTTATCTTTCGCCTTATTCTACGTTTGTAGAAAAAACGACACTAACAATAGAAAAAAAGGTATGTAATACATTGAAAGTTTAAATACAAAGAAATACAAACAAGAAATGCAAATAAATAAAATATTAACTATAGCTAGCTTCAAAGTGTCGATTTATCGTGACGGTGTGCGCGCGCATCGTAACAATTTCAAGGTGTCGGTTCTTCGTGACGGTGTTTGTGCTCATTATAAAAATTTAATCTCATCATTTTACCCTAACGCGAAAAAGTATAACTTCAAAAAACCTGACAGTAGAAGTTTAGGAAAAACGATGATTGCTTAGTTTATAGCGTGTTCGCACTGCGTGTTCGGCGAGCACGGTGCATTTAAAACGTAACTTTTTTAAAGCAAGTATTCAATACGTATTTAACTTTCTTGTAATAACACCGATAAAGTTTAAAAAAAAACATAATATTGTCATATTAGAAGCAGATAACGTCAACCTGACTTCAGATTTGATACCATACACGTATGAGAAAACGTGATCAACAAAAATAAAGAGTTCAAAGAAATAACTAAACGAAACTATTTCTCAAATACGCGAGAGAACGAACGTTCATTCTTTTTTTCAAAGTAATAAATAATAAAAAAAAAAGTATAAAGTCATTATATTTAACTGGTATTTAAAAGCTGAATATTAGAACACAGAAATGAACACATGTTGTACAACATGTGTTACAATTAAACGTAACACATTAGTAGTATCCGAGGTAGTACTCTCGTATCCATTCATTAACTCGGAGCGTTGCATAATCTATGCTATTTACTCTAGATACGCTTGACTCACTGGTTACTCATCGCGCTAATGTACTACGATGTTACGGACACATTGTAAATTCGTCCAATGTGAAGAATATTCGGACATCAAAACGCCCAGACCAATCAGCGTCTTTTTTACGCTCTCGTATGTATTTGTGTTTATTAAATTGCATTAGCATTATGAATAATCATTAACTATCGTGAAGTGATATTTGCAATTTTATTATAATCCAATATCATTTTGAGGTAACATTAATAATTTTATACATCAATTTTATCTCAAAGCTCCGCCTTCACCTATAAATGGATAAAAATCAGTTATATTCTTCTTGTATAAAAATTGCTCGTATTCAGAAATAAATATTCGACGATAATATTTCCATTTAAAATATCTTAAGCAATGGATATATCATATTCAATATTCTTTAATGATCATAACATAAATAAATATAGTCTTAATCGGTTACGTACTTCTTTATTGTCTCTCTCTGTTACTTTGTTATATCCATAACATTTAAAAATATAATTTTAGAGTATCAATTAGTTTTAATGTTTTATTTATCCTTCTGTTTTAATTTCCTCGTTTTTGTATTTTTATGTTAAATCTTCAAATATGTAAAATAATTTGATACTTAATTTTTTAATATTTAATTTATTGTTGGAGCATGCCGTGGTTGTCTGTAAATATGACTACATTCATAATGTATCACAATAGTCCTCCTTTTTATATATTGACTAATGTATTGTCATGTTGACGACCCTAAAATAAATAAATAAACAACTTCCGCTTGTATGTTTACGACACTATATCTGCAAACGATATAGAGCATAATTTTCATAGTTTTGACTTTGTCTTTGCTCTTGTTTTCTAAATTATCTATCAGTAAACCTATATTAATTACCACATTAATATGTTCATAATTACAATTAACTAGCCTCAGCCCGCGACTTCGTGGAATAAATACTTTAGGCTAACGCTAACACGCAGCGAAAGCTCTCAAGAGGATAACGACACGGATTTTTAAACATTCTTCATTGGTGCTCCGCTCCTGTTGGTTTTAGCGTGATGATGTATAGCCTATAGCCATTCTCGATAAATGAGCTATATAACATAGAAAGAATTTTTCAAATCAGACCAGTAGTTTCTGAAATTACCCCCTTCAACGTCACAACGTCACAAACTAACAAACTATACCTCTTTGTAATATTAGTAAAGATAATTGTAATTATCGTTAAATCATAAATGAAATGTAATAGAATCGTACTGAAATAATGTCATGGATATATTGATGTGAATATAAATGAATCCCAATATCGACGTTCGGATTGATGTCAGACACTAAACAACAAAACCAGAATCTCGTTAGCTCAGTTGGCGTTCGCTGGGTGAACACGGCGGTAATTGGTTTTCCGTAAAAAGAGAAACTTCAGAAATTTGTTAAACGTATTTCGGTTTGCAATCACAACTACTCTGTTTTACTAGTGTAAAGGTTAACCAAGAGATCCAATTGATTACACGAGCAGTGTAGTGCTCCATTAAAAGGCACTTTGCGGATTACGATTTTTTTTATTTAAAACTAAAAGCTAGACAAATTTTATAAAAAACAATTGGTGGTAAAGAGGTGAGCTGAATTCGTTCTATAATTTTTCTGCTTCTTAGTTCGTTTTCAAATACGAGCTGCGTGGTATAACCAAAGGTAGTTATTATTACAATTTACAATATAATGCGTATTTCTTAACTATTTATACGAAATTATTAAAAACATCATTACTCTGCCTTTGATTATTCGTTATATTTTATTATTATTGATAATTACGATGGTCGGCCGAGGTTATCGCAACGTGCAAACAAGCAAGCATTATACAACAATGACTAGCTGTGAAAGGAAAAACACTGTATGTTATGCACACCAGAATCAAAATAAAAAAATGCTTCATCTAATTTGGCTCTGATACGGCGCTTATGAACATCAATGCTACTACCGGTTGCGACGCAGGTGGCCCGCCCTAGTCACCACAGAAACATAAGAGGCACGGACACCCGACCTCTTCGACTAAGAACAGGATGATTAGAGTGACGCACCGCAATTTCTCCAGAGTGAATGAAAGTACCCCAAGGCCCGGCCCGTTTTCACGGGTCGCGATTGAAGCCACTGAAGGAGGCAATAAACCTCGAACAGTACCCTCGTCCCACGTTCACAAGGAGGGGACTGAGAAAACTCCGGCGACGGTTCGAAAACCAACCCAGTCATCGAGAAGAACCGGCAAGAAAATTAACGATCTGATTTATCTTTTCAAGTCATATATTTTTACAAAACATAGTTACATTCGTTTTTAGTGGATGCCCATAGAGAGACGTCATTTCTAGTAATTTCCACCGTAAAGTGATGATACGAATAGTATTTACATTGTTAAAGTATATATAAAACTGCAAATTACCAAAAAGGAGAATAATAAACAAGCTTATAACAACATCTGTTTGTAAAATAACCTAACAGCGTAATTCATTGTTACCTATACATACAACATAAGTAAATCCGAATATTCACATAAATAATATCGTAATAGTAAATTACCGGACTTTTTTAAGCGTTGAATATTACGAGTTTACCCGTAACATTTTGATATTATGTACTGATACGAACACAAAAGCATTATTGTGCGGTATCATAATTGTCCGGTGTAATTTACCACAAGTAGCGAACGGTATGCGTTCTGGTGCTTTGTTATTGTTACACCGAGTATACTGTTTTCAGTACATTTGTGATAAATCAATCACTAACAATGTTAATATTTATAACGAAATTAATACTGTAATGCAAACGGATATATACGTGTAAAATAACATAATTGGTTCTTTTTTACTTATATACGAAGCATGCAAAGCAAGAACGTTCACGACGATTATTAACAAAGTACTTGATTTGTTTTGTTCATTATCCGAACTATATATATTGTGTACATAAGAAAGAAAAACCTTTAAAAAAATGTAAGAAAATAATAAACAAGGATCAAGTTTCTTATAAAAAAAACTTTAAAAAAATATAACGAAATGTAAACAGTAATTTTTGTGTGATGCGCCCACAATAATATACCTCTGGTATTTTATTTATTATAAAACTAAAGTGTTGTAAATATAAATTACTTTATAAAAAAAACGAACTTTACTGGGTTTAGTTACTTAATAGGTACTGAGTTAGCAAAACATCTTCGATGATGTAGTATACGCAAAAATCTACATAAGATAGACTTTGTAATATTAATACTTAATATAAACCCAAACTAAGCAATCCCGTGTTTTAAATTCAGTAGGGTGAATAAGTCTTACGAATAAGATTACTGATTTTCAAGCACCATGTCAAACATGTTTTACTGTCAAAAATCCGAGAATAACCCACCTGTGTATAACGTTAAAAAAAAATACGTGTGGCACTCGGGGTCTGCCGCGGTAAAGCTATTGCATAGCATTTTTTATTAACTTATGCAATTATAACTATTTATTTATTTTATTT
Organism: Antheraea mylitta; assembly: GCA_014332785.1. Taxonomy (NCBI): domain Eukaryota; kingdom Metazoa; phylum Arthropoda; class Insecta; order Lepidoptera; family Saturniidae; genus Antheraea; species Antheraea mylitta. The sequence goes on from JACEII010000036.1 coordinate 5,043,400, forward strand.
ATGCAGTATTTTTTTTTCCTTTATTTTTTTTCTTTGATATTAATTCAAGTTACACTTTTTGAGCGTGGTGACCGATAAGAAAACATTTTTTTTTTCTATTTTGGTCAAAATATTTTTATTATCTTATAATACAATTAGGTTATTCAGGAATATTAATCATTGAACCTATAGGTTTATGGTAACTGAAATAAGAAACAAAAGTTGTAGACTTGATTGGTGTTAGGTTTTTTCGTTACGGAATTTTTGTATTCGGTCTCCACGCTCAAGGCCCGCGATAGAAGCTACGCAATAGCTTAAAAAGAATACTCAATAGATTTCAATAAAAAAGAATTGCAAAAAACGATCCCCGATCGAGGTTTATATTTTCGTTGGATACCAATCCGTACAATTCAAAGAGGCTCTAGTATTCGTGTCTAAAAGCAACAGCGCGTAGTAGAAAAATCAATAAAACACGAATTCCATCGCAGTCTCTGTCGAGCACAGTACTCTATGTCAGTTCGCACGAGGACCGGTTTGTTGGTAAACAACAAAGTTTCGAACAGTTTAACTTTATTTTCCGATTGAACTTTTCACATTCAATTTTTATACGTTTTACTAAATGAATACGCGATACTTTGACTGTTAATAAAAAACCTATCTTTATATCGAATTGTACAATATTTCAGTCGATTCCCATGACATTTCAACACACACAATAATAATTTCTAGTAACTTTTTACGCGCTACATTAATTTCTATTTTTATTTGTTACAGAGTAAACTTTATTTAGCTTGTTTTTAAATTAATTAATTGTCACAAATAGGAAAATTTGTGATGTTTGTAGGAGCAATAGCTTTTTGAAATTATTGATTCGATTCTAAAAAAAATGTCAATTATATAAAACGTGAGTGACGTCACAGCCTATGATTTAGTAATTATGTTTATATTGCCATTAAAGCTTATATTATTTTAGCAAATTATTTATTAATAACGTATTAGTATCGGAGACTTGGTCTCGTTATAGTTGTGTTATCTCATATGCACTATATATATTCTTATTTGTTTTGAATGTGGTTTTTTTTTCAATTGTTTTTACATTATTACATAACCTTTACTGACTTTTTAACGGTTTGTTACCTCTGTAAAATTACAGTGTCATGTAGCCTAGCTCAGTGGTCGGAAAACTGCGGATTGCGGGCCTCTTAGAGGTTTTTCACTCCTAGCTTTGACTCTTCCACAAAGCGTTGACTGCAGACACAGAATATATTATCTATTAACTTACCTTCTAAACGACGAATAAAAATTTTTGAGACGTAAACGTCTACATAGAAAAGAGGCAATTTTTTAGAAACCACAGGTAGTCGCTCGCAAAAAGGACATTGGGCGATGACAAGCTCGAAAGTATACTTTTAAACCTAATTACTTATATAAAAACGTATCTACTATAGCGAAGTTAAGAAAGGCTTTCAGAATAAATTTAAATTGTGTATTTTTACATTTGACCTTTTTTAGACGACGAGATTGCTGACCATTGGCCTAGCAAAGACAGTGAAAAGATCTCTTCTTCTTAACCATGATTATACACATCAATTCTATGAATTTAATTTAGATTTAATTTCACAATTTATATATATTGTAAGTCAAGTATTGAAGATATTTTAGTTTATTTTAAACACTTCATCCACAATCATAATTACATGCGAAATTATACATACAGTTGTTCGTTGTAAACAGGATGTTTTCGTAGATAGCAACTGCCCACCTAGTTATGAAATTGGGCGTGAAAAAAGGGGTTCAACACAAAAGGGCGATTCGTCCGCAAAGTCCCGTTTCCGGTATTCAAATAAGGTCGTACATCATGAATAATAGCACGTTCGGGTAATATTTCGTGAGATGGTGGACGCTAAGCACATTTCGTCGACCGGAACGAAAAAAAAAACAAGGAAAAACTGACTTATGGAATTCGATTCTAACCGTTGCTTGTGATACGTAAGTCAAATTAGATTTTTTTGAAGTAACAACTTTTTTAAGCGTGTTGAGCCGTATTTTTAGCAGAGTAAGTTATGGTTTCGTCTCAGCGACATGCTAGTAACGTGACCGACCGTATTGCGCTTGCCCGGCTTGTGTTACTTTAGCGACGCTTAGTATATAGACCCTTGTACATCTAATACTCATTATCTTGTATTGAGATTGTGCCTCCCATCAGACATTTGATTAATTAATAAAATAATAATGTTCGGAGTGTCAATAAATGTAAAAACCAGACTAAGGATAATAATTTCACTATATTCATTATGAAATTCAAATAATACACACCATATTTAATTTAAAAAATCAAAATGGGACAGTTATTCCAGTATTTTGAGTATTCACTTCTCTCAGCAGCCATTATGACTGGTTTGATTTTTTTTAACTTTCATATTATATATACTGAATTCTCGTTTTCATTATAGTTGGATGAACATTTTCATCCAAATAACGAAGAAACACTTTTTCAAAACTATTAGGATCATAACTGTATAGTTTATTTTCTTATATGGTTTCAGAATTAAAAGTTTATTCATTGTATAACGTAGCGGGCAGGTATCAGCTAGTGTTAACTAAAATTGAATACAGTTTAACAGCACTTAGTAAACAGAATTAGGTAGAGTGTCAAGCAAGCAAATTTACAAAGACGGTCTCGGGACTGAGCCCAGACGCTGTCGTCTAAAAAGAGGTTCGTTCAAACGTCACAACTTTTGTATTATAATTTTATCAACAATTTCGGTAGATTTTTAATATTACCCATTTCAAATGTTGTTTAACTTACATTACAGCGAAAAGTCATTATCATAACCAAGCGAAATTTTTACCCACAATCGAAGCTGATATTGCGTGAAAGTTGAATTTTAAGTGCAGTTCCCAAAATACTTCTATAAATTCTTGGTAAAAAAAGGTGGCAGATGCTATGGTTTGCTTCCAAATATGTATCAATAAATAATAAGTTTCAATACTTATTATCAAATATAATTGTGTTTAAACATCTTGCGAGTCAACGGAATCGTGAGAAAAACTTGTATCATCAAAACTAAATGGATAGAAATAATTAAAAACATATTTATTTATATGAAAATACTATCACTTACAAATTCTCTATATCATTTATAAAACCAGATGTGTTTTAACTAGTTTTTTTTAATAATAATGTAAATATGTAACGTTTACATTTTTAAGTCTGTTCTTATTTTAACAGTAACAAAAAAAAAATACGTGTGGCACTCAGGGACTGCCGCGGTAAAGCTATTGCATAGTATTTTTTATTAACTTATGCAATTATAACTATTTATCTATTTTATTTATGCAATATTTTTTTCCTTTGTTTTTTTTTCTTTGATATTAATTCAAGTTACACTTTTTGACCGTGGTGACCGATAAGAAAACATTTTTTTTTCTTTTATTAAATAAATGAGAAGTTAATATTGTTCAAAATATTTTTATTATCTTACAATACATGTCGGTTATTTAGGAAAACACTTTGTACACAAATTATACGAGTACAGATATTCACTGTTGTACATAGATGATAAATACCTATACACCAGTATACTTTCACACAAACGGCTGATTACGTATTCGTCCGATTTCGGAGCAGCTCGTCTCGATCCGCACCCGATTAGGCCTCCCACGGCAGCGGCTCAAGCCTAGGTTCGATTTCTCGGTAGGGAGCTCTTGAGTGCGTTGCTTGCGCGATACGGTGACACACAAATATACATCACTGCTACAACACTACACGATCACCCCCACACACGTACACGCCTACACGCTTACACATGAAAGTGGAAGGGTTTACTTTTTTTTCCCTTATCGAACTGAAAGACTCAATTTTCCGATAATAAATATATGGAGGAGTTGTTGAGGCGTGTATGCTTGGTACACATATACGTTTCAACAACTCATACATATATGAATAGTTAGCTAGGTTAGCTAAGATAGGTCGCGATTTTGCATGCAACAGGCAACAGCTAAGCCGAGGTGTGACTTGCACCCTTGAGCTGGTTGCCAAAATAAAATCGGCTGAGTGCCTTAAGCGCTCGCCTTAGTAGTCCGGTGAAGCTGTTAAGACCTTGCTGGGTCAATAGCGTGGTCATTTCGAAAAAAAAAGTCTCGATCCGTGCGAGCTTTGTACAGTCGTACCATATATACGTTAAGCGAACGCTCGGCCGAGCTACATGGTAGGCAGAGTGGAGGTTTTAGGTTTTTTCGTTACGGAATTTTTGGATTCGGTCTCCACGCTCAAGGCCCGCGATGCAATAGCTTAAATAGTTTTGACTCTTTTACAAAGCGGTTATCGGAAACATTTTGAGAAATTAAAAAACGTAAAATGTGAACGAACCTATTCTCGAACCGAACCGTTCCCTAAGTGGTATGAAAGCGATCACAAGCTCTTTATTAGACTTTGAATAACCTGAATATCGACGATAATGGCCTGATGACGCCCGGGCCACAGTATAAATATAAGAGACAGTATGGAAACCAACTATAAACGTTCGTACCGGCACGCTCTACAAACATGTGCATCGACGAGCCCCCTACGCGGTTTTCGCGGTGCTGTCCGTTTAAAACCTCTCGTCGATGCGCATGTTTGTGTGAGTGTGCCGTTTTCAAGCGTTTGTAGGTAGTTTCCGTACTGTCTCTCATATTTATACTGTGCCCGGACGGTACACAGACGCGTCGCTAATCAATATTACAGCGGAAATTAATGGGTTGGTAAGTTTAGTGAGATTCAATTTGTTAGTTACGTACGAGCCGCCACGTACCGTACATTACTGTTAACGTCATGCGCTCATTTCATGCTCTCGAGTGTGAATCGAACATTATTTGCGGTTATCGAAAATAGCCAAATGCACTCATAGGAATGTTTTAACGGATTGTAATGGCTCAATGTATTTCTACGAACAACGAGTAATAAGTAAACAAGCATGCCGGCAAACATAAACGCACTCGAGTACGCGCTTTCATAACATAACAATCCTTATTTGTATTCAAAATAAACTAGAACTTGTTCATAACATTATTATATTATTATATACTAGCCTCTGCCCGCGACTTTGTTCGCGTGGAGTAGATACACTAACACTAACACTAACACACAGCAGTTCTCAAAAGGAAAAAAAACATACCGATTTTGAAACAATTTTCATCTGTGCTCCGCTCCTATTGGTTTTAGCGTAATAATATATAGCCTATAACTATTCTCGGTGAACGAGCTATAGAACACTGAAAGAATTATTTATTCAAATCGGACCAGTAGTTCCTGAGATTACCCCCTACAACGTCACAACATCACAAACTCACAAACTTTACCTCTTTATAATACTAGTATAGATTTCTTAATAAACAATACGTAATTTTTGTTTTTGTTAAATTAATTTATTTATGAGTGTACTAGCTCATATCCCCGACTTCGCTTGTGTCGTCCAACTGCTTTGTTATAACGCATAGGGATTTGGCGACGTTTTCGATGAAAGCTCCCAGGCGGTTTGACTCTTTCCAACACTTACAATTATCGTTATATTTCAACCATTGTACATACAATCATGACAAATTATATATATTAACTTTTCTCATGAATCCTTCTTTTTGTTAATGAAAACTGCTTGAAAATCCGTTCAATAGTTTTGAGTTTATCAGGATTAGACAGACAGTGAGGGACGGCGGAGGACTTTGTTTTATAATTGTCCCACCTTGATAATAAAAAGGAAGCTTGATGAACTATAATATCTAAACCTTGTTCATGGATCACTATATCCACTGGTGAAAGTCGAATGAAAATTCGTTCAATAGTTTTAAAGATTATCGCAAAAAGATAGACAGGCGCGGCGAAGGACTTTTTTTATAAAAGTTACTATATGTAACTATAGTAAATCAGATAGAAAATTAAAGTAAGATATATTTGGTTAGTAATGTGGTATCATTGTTATTTATGTGGGACACGAACAAATCGCATTAGAAACGGTAAGATACACACAATGGACGTTCCCGTGGAGTTTAAGCCGGGCACGTAAATCGTATAAGCTTCGAGATATAACAAAAAATATTTTTATTTAAAAGTATACATGATAAAGTATACTACAAATCTGTTGTGAATGCCACAGGCTTTATTGCCTCGATAGGTTACCTGAAAAGATAATCTACATATTGTAATTGGTATTTTAAATTTGTATACATACGCTCTGAACAGTCGCGTTAACTATACCACGTGAAGCCCCTTGACAAATTCATTGGATGAGGCCACAGTAAAAACTGTCACGTTTTAACTTAATTAAACCATTGAAGAAGTTACGAGGCCCCATTAGGCCGGGGCCTGCTCTATTTAACTAGCCCATAATAGTACGGCCACTGGATTTCGACAAATATTTACTTTATTTTACTGGAATATACAGAGGTCCACATAATGTTTATCGGCGTTAAGAAGTAATGACAACAGCTCATTAAAAAATTACTCCGCAACTGATCTATATAAAATTATATGTTTATAAAAATATTCAAAAGCCAAGTTGAGTTTCAAAGATATTAGATAATCATTACACCTAGCCTGAACGAAGTCTATTTGGATTTTCGTGTTCAAAATTCTAAAACAGATATTAGAACAAAATACGGTATACGAAATATATGTAGAAAAGATCTCGATAGCTCTAAAGATTTTAGCGTTAATGGAAAGAGAATATTTTGTATATAGAATACTTCACGTCTGTCGAAATGTTACATCTTTCCATTTTGTTCGATCTTTTGTTTTGTTTGTTAGATCGAATTTTACAATATGTAAAAGACATCCTAAGTTGGAAAAAGTTGAATTAACATAAATCAACTTATATTATTTGCTTAAATAATATTAATCAATATCCACACTTAATATTCCATTTCAAATGTGTTACAAGTGTAAATCGTTATTCAATCTAGTTAACATTCTTCTTTGTCTATTCTCGTATAATAAGATGGTATGGGTATAAATTTATTATCTGATCGATGTGAAAGATTGAAACTCGTATTGTTACAACAAAATTTGAATAACCTGTTTGTTACATTCTCTGTGTTCCGATGCCTACTCTTACCAATATTCGTGGCGAACGGTTAAAAGTTTTAAAAGTTGATTCCTTACAGCACCTTTAATCTAGTGGTGTATTGTACTTAACTGATAGTATAAAAACCAAAGATATTTAAAAAATTCGACTAAGTTTTTAGAACTGTTTACAGATGTGAAAATTCAAAACTTCTTGAATTTCCATATTGATTATAGTGTGAATGACAATATTTCTTTCTCAAAATGTGTTTATTGGGGTTATTAACATTAGTGTGATTTTAATATCTATTGGCACTCGGAGCAACAATTATATACATTGTTTATAAAGTCTATTAATCAATCAAACGTATGATGAACTGCAAAATATAAATATTACATGTACACAGGCCCCTCAACTACGCGTCTCTATTCTAACTCAAGTCGAACATTCTTACATAGCATGTCATAACGCGAAACTGTAAATTATCTCCTGCTAAAAATACCGCTCAACCTAAAGAAGTATTCAATTAAAGAAAGTAAGCGTTGGAGATTATTAGTCTAGTTTATACCTATACATTGACAAATATTTGTATAACGGTTGAGAAATTTAATAGACTATGTTCAGTTGAATCTCCCATAACATTTGGTAAAAATTCCAAGGATTATTATTAAAATTTGACCATTATGCCACCTGATATTAAAATATGATGTCGCTTAACCTGGATATTAACTGGCTATGTGCGTTCAGTGACATGTTTTGGATTTTTAATTTGTACCAAAACAGGAGAGTATTATTAAAAACCCTACCACCATGCAACCCTATCGTAGAAAGATCTAAGTACTTTCAAAACCAAGCCTTTATTTCTAACAAAAGTATACGAAACTGATAACTTTAAACGTAGGAGAGACTATAGAGTCATTTGCGGACGTCGACGACAGACGCTTGTTGACATAAATTTCTCTAAAAGAAAGATTACTGCCCGACGACATTGTCAACAACTTCGTATATTCCGTGAGGCGGTAATTACGACCGTAAAAGACATACAACAACATTGTCAAGAATGTAGAGTAATCCCAACACGAAATCCCAATGCAGTTTAGAAGCGCATAAACCGATGCTTTCGCAATAAACTGGTCGCTATCTCAAACCAGAAGCTTACTTACTTAGAATACAAAATAATGATACCACTCTAATCTGCAACTTTGTAATGTTCGCGGCAAACGAGGAACTCGGGAATTATAACACAAGTCCGTAGCCACATTAAAGCGTGAATACGAAGCTGGATTTAACGTCATAAAATCTAAATACTGTTAAGTTCTGAACAGATTTTAAGGCATTAAATCCTACAGTGATTTTGACACATGAGTTTTTCCAATAAACACCCAATTACTTAATCTTAAAGTTGGAAATCTGCCACCACGCAGTTATGTTAATCGTCCCTCAGGTGCACTTGAGAGTCACTTATCTAGATTTAGTATATTACCATAAATCACATTGTTTTTTAATATCAAGTGTATATAGTGAGATGATAAAACCTATGAAGTAATACAAGAAAAAAGGAGATAATATCATTAATTAACTAGCTGTGCCCACGACATCGTCCGCGTGGAACCTGATGTCCAAAACAGTGACTAATAGTCATCTGAATGTATTAAGTCTTATTTCTTTCTATTTTTCTCTACTATTTAATTCGCTTCAGATCAGAGATGGAGAGAGAGGGGGAAAAAAAATGTTGTGCCAACTCTACTATGTGGGATAAGGAAAGGGAGATTATGAAAAATTATACACGTTATTGTGGTGTAATTTGTATATTTGATTAGAATATACAGCATTTTGAGTTTAATTTTGAATAACACGTACTAAATTCCCTATAGAACTGGAGTTTAGTTTAAATGCGACCCATTTTAGTTAATTGGATTAACATAACAGAGAGCTAGACTCAAGATACTACGAACGTAGTAGCCATCTCTAATCTCACAACTGGGACCCGATTATATGGAATCTATGTGCACTATGTAGCCATTATATATGTAGAATAAATACAACGGCTCCTTGATTCGTATCACTTTTTGTATATATACAATTTAAATATGCGTATTTCTAATTATTCTACTCTTAATGATCGATTTTAATTTATTATTTTGCTATTTATACGACCACCGAATCTTGTTTGGTTACGGTTGGTTTCAGTAGATGGCGCTTTTGTCGAGATCTACTAACGAATCCTTACATTTAAAAATGTGCTAAATCCAATTTAAATCGTTCATGTAACATATTTATTTTTTTTAGATTTCCAGTTTTTATACACTGAAAACGAAGTTAAAATTTTATCGTCCATAAGATTTTTAGTTTTATGATCTACATATTTAACATGTACATAATTAAAAAAAAGTTCAGTATTAGGTATGGCTAAAATTAGATTTAGCTTATTTTGAAATATAACAAATGCAAATGTATATTTTTTCTCACATTAAAATATGTATTTTTCGAGACGTTAAGTACCTTCTCGTATATAAAGATAATTTATTAAAGTTCACTATTATTATTGCATAGTATAAAAAATCCCCTAGCGCGTTTGTCTGTCTATTCGCGATAAATTCAAAAATTACTGAACGAATCGCCATGCGATTTCCACCAGTGAATAGTGATTAATGAGAAAAAATTTGGTATATATTTTGTCAAGGTTTTTTTATAAAATTAGTAACAGTGTTGGCATCCTAAGTTATATTTTACAACAAAGGCGGGCAAACGTCACCAAAGCCCAAGTATTGATATACAATGTCTGATTATGTCGCTTATCTCTTGGGCATTTAAAAATAAATATATGAAATAGCGATCTCAGTAACATATTAACTCTTGTTATCATGTTAGACATATTTTAAAACAATGTTTTCCTTCATTGTCCAGCACGTTAATGCTCGAGAATAAGTTATACTATAAAAATAACTATTATGAATCATTTGGTAATAAAGTGCAAATGTTTCAGTTTAATTATATCGAACATATACATTATTAAGTGCTAAATCACTGTATTTATTTTAAATTAACAAAAGCCTGAGAGATTACATCACTTGAGCACTCAAAAATACTTACGATGCAACAGCATCTTTTAAATATAATCACAAAGTACCTGGGAGACCAAGTCTAGCTCGGTTCTTTAAAAATCGTTTTTAAATTAAATTAAACTGGTAAGTTTTGCCTCATAGAACTAACATTTTTTTTTGAAAAAAACAAATTATCTTTTCTCCTGTCACTCGGTTTTGAACTGGCGTTACACGGATTTTGAAGCCGATTTCCAACTGAGCTATTTTTGTTTTAACAACGCCGGCGTACTTAAACTTTAATTTTTAATTGCCTGAAAACTCTGTTTAAGAAAGTTTTCTATGAATAAAATCTAGCTAAATCGATTTATCGTCTCAGAAACTATCTACATACTAAGTTTCACGGAAATAGATGTCGCCGTTTCCGAGATCCTGTATATATACAAATATAAAAATATACAAGAATTGCTCGTTTAAAGGTATTAGATTGTTTTTAGTTTGATTCCAAAGAAAAGTTTCGCTAATTCAAACCGCAAACAGCCCGACTGTAATACTATTATAATATATCTCATAAAAGATATAACATGCAATATGTAAGCATACCGTAGCCGGCGTGTATACCGATAACTACTGTTATTTAAGTATTAGACTCTATAAGTAATGTATTAAAATACAATGTCGAATGTTTAGCGAGAAAGAAGTCAAATCACGTACATACAATACCATTGATTATTATGAATACACGCGAGGAATGTCGGCTGTTATGGTGTTGGCCGGACGACAATTATTGTCGCGGAAAATAAAATATTAAACCGTTTGAATCAATGTCTTTGAAAACGTGAATGCACTGCGTTTCATAATAAACATATTACAATGCTATATCTGTAATGCCAGCCTGCTAAATACTCTTGTTAAAAGTGTTTCCCTTTGAATGCTATATATAGGATGTACAGCTTATAGTAATGTATATATATATATATATATATACACACTTTTTTTGTTTAAGCTACGACTGTTGCGTAGAGAGTGTCGCGTGGAATGATATCTTATTGGCATAGGTATTCACAATTCGACAAATTTCGGTAATACAGGCGCGAAGCCATCGGCCTTTTTTTTCGTTCTTGTGAGATAACCTGTATGTGTTTTTTTACTATAATTTAGCTCGGTAGATGGCGCTCTTTCCGAGATATAGACTTTTCTACCGTTTAATTAATTTCTAGTTTATATAATCCTCGATTAACCAAATGATAAAATACAGGAACATCTAATTTGGCAGTTATAGGATCATAGTATGTTTTGTTTCCATGATGTGTATACCTTAATTGTAAATAAAATATTGTATGGAAAAAATACAGCTTTCTTCGCCTCTAAATATTTTTAATCTATCAAAGAGTTAATACAAAATACCCTTTTGAAATCTGATTGGTACTTTCAGAGACTAGAGAGTCCAAACAAATAACCTCATTAGCTTTATAAATTAGTATAGATTTGAATAGATGTGAGATATTATATGAATGTAGCTGAGAAGAACTAAAAGCAATTAATTACTTAGATTCAGGCTCTTAAAATAAACGACGAAGTTTTTTAAATCCTTAATGGATTCAAATGTAAATATAATAAAGTACGTAAATGTGAGTTTAAAACGTTACTTCAGAAGCTTTCGCTGCATAATTTCTAGGAAATACATCCACTTTAAAAGAGCGAAGCGGGTGAACGTAAAGTGCTTTGCAATTTTCCGGGTGAGCATCGTCACTACATTTCAAAGGGTTGAATTTAAAATGAATTTTTCCTGACTAAGAGGCGATCTCGATTGAAACCAATTTTTATGCTTTAACATTTTTGAAGTGAAAATTTCTTTAAGCGCGTTAAGAGGTATCTTTAGTGTGATAAATATATATATATATAATTCCGCATCACGGCATGCTGGTAAGCATAACCGATTATTGAACATGAGCGGCATACATCAGACTAGCAACCCGTAATATAGGGGCCTGTGTACATGTAATATTCATATTTTTTATTGAGAATCACATATACATTACATGTGAAAACCAGCCTAATGATAATAATATCTCTACAAAGTATGAAATTTAAATAATGCCCACTATAATTAGTTTAAGAGTTCAAATCCGAGCAATTATTATATTGTATTAGGTTTCATTTCTGTCGGCAGTCGTTATGCTTGCCTCGATTTTTTTAAATACTTTATCTATTCTCGTTTCTAAATATTTAATAATGGATATTGGTAAACCTGATAGAAATGCATCAATACTTTTTGAAACATAACCATGTAATTAGCACACCTAAGTTTTTTTTTAGTTTTGACGTGATCTTGTAATGTCATATAGTGGATTTAATATTTTATTCATAGACGTGTTATTTGGCTGTATATTTTATAATATTGGTGGTGTTTTACGTAATATAGTTTGGTTATTGCGCACAAGTGAAGTGAATGGGAAATAATACCAAGGAGCATAATTTCTGAGATACTAGAAAAACTTTATCAGAACATGAAAATGATCATAAGCTACTTATAAAATTATTACCTACTTTAATATAGTCCTATTACAAAAATTAAGATAAAAAAAATCGACAAGCGCACACGCAGCAACCGTAAGGATCGCGAATATTTCCTTCAATCACATTGTTGATTCTTGCCCATGCTGTTATAAGAGAAAATACTAATCACTAACTTAATCTTACTATAATAAAACTGTAACAAGTCGAAATCTGTATATTAAATATTTTTTGAAAATTTTAATCAGGGTAGACTATGTTATCGATATAGAAGCCAAAAATAAACTTTTTACAACTTTTGTCTGTCTGTCCCTATGAACACGCATCACTCTGAAAGTACTGAACCAATCTTGACGAAACTTGACATAGTAGTAACTAATATTACGACATTACATCAAATATACTTTTTGTCCCATAAAACGCAAAGGGTTCTCCAGGATAAAGGATTAAAGTCTATAATCTAAACCCGTATTACTCTGAAAGTACTGAACCAATTTTAACGAAACTTAACAAAGTGAGAACTGATATTACCTTTTGCCCATAAAACGCAAGGGGTGTAGTAATTAATAAATAGCGTTAAAAATGCGTCGCTTAATCCGTGACAGTCAATTGTCAAATGAAATAGTAAGAAAGAAATCAGTGAAAGGTGCAAGCGCGGTGTGTTTGGCGGCATGTCAAAGGGCGCAAGGTCCTCTGCGCATACCACGTAATACTGGTACAAGGAGTGTTCGACAAAACAATTTGAATGTTATGTTTATACAGATAGAGTTGCAAATGTTTTTGAGTACTTCGTCAATAGTGTAAAGTTCGTATTTTAACCTGTAGCTTTGGAAATGTGACGTCACAAAAAATCATAATCATCATCATCATCATTGTTGGCAGCTCTTCTCGACCCACTGCACAGCATAAGCCTCCTCTCTTTTAAAAATAAAAACATGTAATTGAAATCTATGGAGTAATTTTTGGATGTACGTAGGACAGACTTGGCCAGTGTATATGTATATTAGTAAAATTAAAAAAAAATCATATTCCATAGTATTATAAAAATATTCTATTACATCTAATTTAAAAATATTAAAAATACATATACCTATACATTAAAAAAATACTGAAGATTAATTTGGTCACCCATGCAAGCACTGACCGCGCCGACATTGCTTAACTTCAACGTTGACGACAAAACATTTCTATCTACGCGTCTCTCTCGCATATTTGTGACGTCACAGAATATGAAATAAAAACAATTTGAATCTTACGGTTATACAAGTAGGGTTTCAAAGGTTTTTGAGTATTTCGTTAATAGTCAAAGTTTGCGTTTTGTGTGCCCGCGTATTTCGTTTAGATTGACATTTTAAAACTCACAATATCTTTTGAATGTAATGGGCGATTTTAATCATTCAAAAAGTTATCTACAGGTACTGAAACAGTCTTTGCCGATTTAAGTTTAGGGTGCGCTTATAGATGTTTCACATCAAAAATCACATATAATCTGAGTATATGTTTGAGTGAGACCGGGGATAGTTTGGATTCAAAATTGGAAACGGTAGTTGTGGCTGCAATCGGGTATCAGTTTTATTCAATTTTATCGCTTTTAAAAATACAATTGAAACCAGTGATAACCAATTTGGTGCAGACGAAGGTGCACGGGTCAGCTAGTAAATAATAAACATATATGCAATATATATTGCACAGTAAAATACATGTATGTGAAACCAGTTAGCCAAATGCATTCACTTTGAAAACTACCTGTTAATTAATCGGGAAAATCAATTGCATTAGCCAGACGACACATTTCATTGACAGTTTCAATTCAACGTGATTAACCGTTCGGATAAACATTGATCAGAGTTAAGAATCAAATGGACTATGTTAGATCCATTGTAACTGCACTGTAATACTAGCTTTCCTCGCAATAACGTTTTCAATGGTTTTAGTGTATGAAGATAATTTTTTATTTTAATTGATTAGATTTTATTCGTTACCATTTTGAACCTGTAACCATCAGATTATATTTAAGTGACCTATGTTAAATTTTAATATTACTGCTTAACCTGTAGATATAAGAAAGCGTAGTGACGCTTAATTTTGATAATACGAAATGTATTCTTTTTGCGTGTTGATTATCTATACTAATATTATAAAGAGGTAATGTTTGTGAGTTTGTGATGTTGTAACGTTGTAGGGGGTAATCTCAAGAACTACTGGTCTGATTTGTATAATTCTTTCAGTTTTATATAGCTCATTCATCGAGAATGGTTATAGGCTATATATCATCATGCTAAGACCAATAGGAGCGGAGCACAGCTGAATAATGTTTCAAAATCGGGATGTTTTATCCTTTTGAGAACGCGAACGAAGTCGCGGGCAGAGGCTAGTTAATTAATAAAGCGGTTCAGCCGTTTCGAGATTAGCTACGAAAAATGAAAGCATTTCAATTTTATTCATATCTATGTTGCGAACCAAGTGATTTATCGGGAACTCCTCATATTACCTGGATAATATGAATAATTACAACTATACTTGAGCTACACTATTAATAATTATTTAAACATAATTTTGGTGATTTTTGCAAAGTATGAATTTTCCACTACTACTCTGTTTCTGACATTGTAAACGTAGTATCAACCTAAACTAAACAATCCAGCCTAAAATTAAGTTCACAAACTACTAAGAGAAATTAAAATAAATATTAATTATATAACACGAGTAAGCATCTGAGTACCTCAGTAAAACATAATAAAGCAACGCTAAAAGAATTAAAACTTTATAAGACGCTCCTGATGAAGTTTGAGATATCTCAGGTCATGTAAAATCGATACGAAAGGCAAGCCAATGAACATGTCTGTTAGATCGAAGTCACTGAACTGGCAACCTTCATACGGACACAGTGGGATTTGAACTTTCTATTCACGAAAGAGAACACCTAAGGGCGAATCGAGTTTTTTATACGACTCCGACGTCAATACTACCTCACTAGATTTGACAATTAACGTATAGAGTAAGATTAGAGTAGGTATGTGTCAAATTACTGAAATATAAATGTGTACAATATTATCATAATGTTTCAGTAGCCTACTAAAAACCCACTTGACCACAATTGAATTTCAGCGCTGGAGCCTCTTGCAAAGGTGGCAGCCAGCACATGCTGAATTGTACGCCATTGTAACAATACTATGGCATAATTTTAATATCATGTAACGTTTAATTTCTTTTATTTTTTTTTTGTTTTTTTATTGAAGCACGACAAAGTGACTGCACTATGCCTGATGTTAAGCATAGTACAATCCAAAAACATCGGCAAACACCGAGAGACAGATTGTCCATCGCCGATCGCCGCTGTCATGCCGGCCATAATGACGAAAGTCACCAGATACTGGATATGCACAGGCTGATCCCGAAATGCGACGCGCAGAAGCGAGTCACTATGACGGGCTTTTTCGCCATATACATGGTGGTTGCGACCCAGTCGGGCTGTAAAACCCTACCACCCCGCTATCGCCATTGCCTCGATCGTTGATCAGCAGGGTGCACCACGTGCAGGTGAGGTTGGCTTGGGTGTCTCAAGTCTTAAGATGTTACTCGACACCCCTTACACCCCAAACTCGACACCCCTTACACCCCACTCGACACCCCTTACACCCTATTCCATGTTATCTTTGTAACTCTAGCTTTTTTACTATTGTATTCTTCGTGTATTTATATATTGTATGTATATAACTCGACAATTATTACAAACACAAACAAGACATTATGTATATTTGGGAATAGATTAAAAATGAATCACTAAGGATTATGAACGATCTTAGTTAAAACTAAGACATGGTTTACCATCTGCCACGTTGTACGCTTAGGGGTGTCGCATTCCAAGGTCAGTTGGTGTATTTGTCCTAATAAACCGGTCCATATACATATTAGTTTTATAGAAACACTTTGTAAGGGTGACGGATGTTTGTTACTCTTTGACGCAAACACTATTAAATATATTTTGATATTTGATTACAGTAATACAGCTTAACATCAGAATAACACATAGGTTATAATTAAGGCATTTTATTGGTTTTATTGGTTAGAATATAACGATGAACTTAAAATACGTATAAAAAAATATTGTTACGGAATTTTCTCGGCGTGCGCTACATAAACTCGTCAGTTAGACGAATATAAGAGTATCATAATTTATAGACACAAACACAGAAGGCAGTCCTTATTATACCACTAGCCTCTGCCCACGACTTCGTTCGCGTGGAATAGATATACTAACAAGCAGCAGTTCTCAAAAAGAAGAACATCCCGTTTTTGAAACATTTTTCATCTGTGCTCCGTTTCTATTGGTCTTAGCGTGATTATATATAGCCTATAACCATTCTCGATGAATGAGCTATATAACACTGAAAGAATTATTCAAATCGGGCCAGTAGTTCCTGAGATTACCCTCTACAACGTCACAAACTTTACCTCTTTATAATATTAGTATTATACCATATGTTCACACTATATAATGAAAATAAATGTACAAATACATGAAATAATCGACAATTTTTAGACATTTATATCAACGTTTCACTAGTTTTTTCCTATATTTTACCAGCACAATGCTAGCTCGATACAAAATGGGTATTGTATTAAGTTTTTCGTTTCTCAAAAAACATTCAATGTCGAATATGGACACTATAGTTTCACTGCGTTATATGCAGATATTGTAAGAAACATCTGATGATTGTTAATATTTTACGATTCTCACGGCCCGAAACCGATACGATATTTTTAAAAAAGAAAAAAAAATACGGCATGTACTTAATTACGTAGTAATCTGGGAGCGTTAATAAGCAACTTATCTTAAGAACGAAAGTTTCTAATTAAAGTATACGAGTGTAGTCAATACAACAATTACGATGAACTTTTAAGAACCGCTTACGTTAACAGACCAAAGAGTGAGAGGGAATTTTATGCTATAAGATAAAAAAAAAACTTCAATGTCAATGTCATACCTATGTATTTATGCAAAATAATTGGCAGTACTGCGGCTTGATATGTGTATTATTATTTGTTCACGATGAACTACGAAACTACTAAGCCCATATTCTTGAAAGTTGGAATTTATATATAATTTTGTCCAACTTGAGAGATATGATAATTTATGTAACATTAAAACATTGTCAATGTTGATTATTGTTATTAATTTTAAGTTTCATCAGTCAAACAGATGGTGTTTTAAATTAGTTTGTTGACAGAAAACTGTAGGACGGACTGTTATATCACATAGATGGCGCCATGTTTAAATTTTCAATCTTTGTTAAATACACTTTATTTTATGATGCAAGAGTTTTGTTAATCTATTTACTATGTAACCTCGCTTTTACCGTATCAAGTTTTTAGGCAGACACGTTAGGCCATAATACCAAATACTTTACCATAATTTTAATTCATGAAATGGAAAAAAATATCAAATTTCGTTTCGTTTATTACACACTAGCTTCTGCCCGCGACTTCGTCCGTGTGGGTGTGTTACTTTGGGATAACGCTAACACGCAACGGAAGCTCTCAACAGGAAAAACGTATTTTGAAACATCCTTGGTGCTCCGCATCTATTAGTCTTAGTGGGATTATATATAGCCTATAATAGCCTCCCTCGAAAATTGAGCTATCTAATATTGAAAAAAATATTCGAATCAGACTAGTAGATTAGATACCCTCCGGCTTGATAATATTAGTATAGATATTATTTAGTATAAAAAACATTAAAATAAACATGAACATAGCTTTTATTTAATTTAATACGAACTCGTAAGGCAATCCTTTTGTATATCACTTAATAGATCACAAAGGTACTAAGAAATATAAGACTATATACGTATTCAGAAATTAAACAGTTGAATAACACCGCCTCCAGCGCTGACAATGCTCCACAATATCCTACGGTATAATAGATTCCTGTTCGCACGGATGCATTCAAATTAGACGGGCGAGCGATGTAACCTCTACAAACGTTTGCATAAAGGCTTCAAAGCTTGCACACAACTAGCGAGTGTATCCAGTGGCCAGCTAGCAGAGGTTAATTGGAATCGATGAGTTTCAGTAACGCTATTAAACGTAAGGCCATTGAACATCCTGTTTGATAGAGGTAAATTAATCAACATAAGCGAATACAATGCTTGCATTTCGCAGATGTGAATTCAATATATTCAAATGAAATTATGTATTAACACATTAATACAATAAGTTTCCTATTATTCCATATATTCAAATTGAATTATCTATTAACACATTAATATAATAGGTTTACTAGTATTCAATACTAGGTCTCGTATACGGTTTTGTTTCGTCGCGACCTACTAGTTTTATCTAGACCAATCGTAGGCCGTGTTTTATTCGGTAAATTCTTTTACTCGTTTTAAGTAAGATTTAAAGTTTTTGGCGGGATTTTAGTCTGTAATGTAGTGAACTTTATATTTTATTCATTATCTTGTGTTAGTTGACTCTATATTTTGTAAACTTGGTGGTGTTTTACGTAACATAGTTAACTTATTGTGCATAAGTGAAGTGAATGGAAAATAATACCACGAAGCAAGAAAGTCTACGATGCCACAAAATCTCCCTGGAAGGTTCTAACAAGAGAGTCATCATCTTGTTAGAATATTGAAATAATCACACGACGCTTGTAATGTTGTTAACTACACGACAATGCAGTAATAATGTGAAAGATTGGTCCTAAAAATAAAGTAAAAAAAAGAAGATTTAAACGACTTTATTAATTTTCCTTATATTATACTAGCCTCTGCCCGCGACTTCGTTCGCATGGAATAATTTCTTTGGGATAACGCTAACACGCAGCGTAAACTCTCAACAGGAAAAAAACCCCGAATTTTAAACATTCTTCATTGGTGCTCCGCTCCTATTGGTCTTAGCGTGATATATAGCCTATAATCTTCCTCGATAAATAAGCTATATAACATTGAAAGGATTTTTCAAATCGGACCAGTAGTTCCTGAGATTACCCCCTACAACGTCACAAACACAAACTTTACTTCTTTATAATATTAGTATAGATGGAAAATATATGCTTAGTTTCTAGATAAATAGTTTACTTGATAGCTTGTTCAGACACAGCGTCTTTGGAAATAAGTTCTAGTCTCTGCAACTGGAACGAATGAAGAAAAATCGTGATGAAACCATAGCATGATTTTTATCTAAGTCCATCTGATTAGACCACACTTGAGTTTAAAACCTGTCGCGGAGCATTGTTGGTGTGTTTCGGCAGGTTCACTTCAGAGACAGCGCCCTCTAGGTTTAATGTGTAGGTTATTTAACACCAGATAAGACTGTATTCAGACGCTAAAACATATACAGTGTTATTACAAAAAAAAAAACGTATTGAGTACTTGCTTTATAAAGGTTACGTTTTAAGAGCACTGTGTTCGCTGAATGTTCTTCATTTGCTCTTTTGTCTCGTTTTGGTTAGGTTAGGTTAGACTTGCGAAAAAAGGATAACACGAACCTGCCTCGAACGAGCGCAGCGCATTTAGTACGAAACCTTTTTAAAGCAAGTATTTAATACGTATTTAACTTTTTTGTAATTACACTGATAAAGTATTTAAAAACAAATTTAATAACAATCTGAGACGTTCTCTATCTGCGAGTAAGAGCCACAATTGCTTTAGCAATTTCGGTGACTTACTTGAGCTAGTAATAAGCATATAAATTTCACTAAATATACTAAATGATTTGATGATGGGACAACGTCGGCGGGATCATTGACTCGAATCGGCGTCTCACAGGGTTCTATTTTAGGGCCGTTTTTATTCTTGGTATATATAAATGATCTACCGCTAGTGGTTGATAACTGTGCTGACATGGTTCTTTTCGCGGACGACACTTCACTTATATTTAAGGCAAAAAGAATATATTCAGAGCTTAGGGATCTAAATAATACCTTAATTAAAATTTCCGATTGGTTTACATTAAATAATTTATTGCTTAATGCCGACAAAACAAAATGTATAAGATTTACTTTGCCTAATGATCCGCTTACTCATAGTAGAATTGAGATCGATGGGAGTCTAGTAGGTTTAGTTGACAATACTGTGTTATTGGATATTACACTTGATTCGAAATTACAATGGAGTCCTCATGTAAAAAAAATTGGCGCGAAAATTAAGCTCTGCTGCGTTCGCAGTACGAAAGATCCGCCAGTTAACAGATATCGCCACTGCCAGGTTGGTCTACTTCGCTTACTTCCATGGCTTAATGACTTATGGTATTTTGTTATGGGGTACAGCAGCTGAGGTGGAAACCATATTCTTATTACAAAAACGAGCAGTTCGAGCAATTTATAATATGGGGCCTCGCGAATCATTAAAGACTAAGTTACCGGAATTCGGTATCTTAACTATGCCCTCCCAATATATTTTTGATAATTTAATGTATGTCCGCAAAAACTTAGATATGCTGGATCAAGTAAAAGACCAACATAATTTAAATACTAGAAACTACAACAAGTTGGTCATTCCATGCTTCAGACTCACGAAGTCCAATAACAGTTTTTTAGGTAATAGTGTTAGGTTCTATAACAAAATCCCTAAACATGTTACCGATTTGACGGATAGTGAGTTCAAGAGCCATGTCAAGCGGGTTTTAATATCTAAAGGCTATTATAGGATGGACCAGTATGTGAATGATTGTGACGTCTGGAAATGACGCTCCTCTCTGCACATCCACTAAAAACTTTGTAACTAAATTATACTTTGTAAAAATATGTAACATGAAAAGATAAACCAGATCGAGTTTCTTGCCGGTTCTTATCGATGACTGGGTTGTTTTCCGAACCGGTGGTAGCTTTGACTTTCATAAGCGCCTTCTCAGGGCCTAAATTGTATAAAGGATATTTTGATTTGATTGAAAAAAAAAAACGATAAAACGATGTTATTTACTAAGCTAAAATCTGCAGCATCACAGCTTTTTTCATTAACTTCAATGATTGAATAACATTTTAATAATGGCACAAATATTTAACCAAATATGGATATTAGATAGTTTTAGATAAGTAGAGATTCCCATCATATATATGAAGTATAATAGACACAGATTAATACTCCATATCGTACGCCTGATTCATCTGAATTTAGACTTGCAAAATCTTACTGAATTATTCATACCATTCTCCATTGCGCTTCGATCGAAGTTCCACGTGTAAATTCATAAATTAATTTCAGGGAATTCATCAAGTTAATTGCATCATATTGCGGGATGAATGTCCTTATTAATTCAGTGCTTCATTTAAGTAACGAACTGAACTAACTATTCCATTTGCAAGGCAAAGTTTATTATTATATCATTCGAAAGTAGCGTCGCGAAAACATACATCATTTCTCGTATAATCCAGTCAAACTTTCGTTGGTGGAATACAGCCCTATCTATATCTGCGCAGAATTATAACTATACTTTTCTAGTTATATAAATACCATAATTAGTCAATTACTTTTGTATCTTGATTAATTTAGTTGTTTTCGGCGTTCATCTAACAGTCGTATAATATGATAAACATATAAAAACTCGATACATATAATTTTCTAATGCTGATGTGTTTTAATATCATAATTCAAATGATATGAGCTGTTATGCACGCATCACACAAAACCTACTGGATAAATTTCTATTAATGTAATTTTCGTATAAATTTTTTTATAACATCCTTTCTTACTTAAAAAAACATAACGATAAAATGTGTATGTTTAAAAAATAACTAAGATTTTTTTTAAAACCACTTGTTCAGTGATATGTTTTTCCTTGCCGCCAAGAAGTCGGGCAAGCGGCACAGCTCTATGTTTTCCCCAATACAATAGTACTACAAGAACATTTCTCAGGTTCAGATTTCCTCACGTTGTTTTCCTTCACCGTCAGCCGATAGCGTTACCAAATTAAATTAGTAAATGGACGTGAATTCCGAAAAATTTGTTGCTGTCTGCAGGGATTCGAACATGCGGACATCGGAATGATAATCATCCAGTCAAAAACCACCACGATTGTAAATAGAGTATATTTTCGCTTTTCATTTTTTATATTTATCTCCACATACAATATATTTTTTTAAGATAAATAACGTAAACGAACTTGCGTATAATGAGTTACTTGGTTAAAAAATCAAATGCTTAACTATTAAGAGCAGACACTATTACTGTATATCTATCTGTCTGCCTGTTTCTCTATTTGTTTGTTTGTTTGTTTGTTTGTTTGTTTGTTTCAACACTTTTTTTTTTCGAAATATCTACGCTATTGACCCAGCAAGGTCTTAACAGCTTCACCGGACTACGTTTGTTTGAACACTCGTCACTGCTAAAGTACTGCGTTCACGATAAAATCATAAAGCATATCCTCGAGTAACATTTAGTCTTGGTTTCATTAAAATTGGTTTACTCTATTAAAAGTTACTTTTATTGACGACCCGATTTAAGTACGAGATAAAAGTACATAAATAAATAGACTTAATCGGTGTTATTACAAAAAAGTTAAATACTTGGTTTAACAAGGTTTCGTACGAAATTCACCGCGCTCGCCCGGAGTAAGATCGTGCTATTCTTTTTTTTCGGAAGTGTAACGTAACCTAACCAAAGCGAGACAAAAGAGCAAGACGACGAACATTTACCGAGAGATCTTTTTAAAGCAAGCGTTCAAAACGTGTTAAACTTTTTTGTAATAACACCGAATACGTTCATATGATTTTGAAGCCGCAGTTTTTTTCACCAAATTCCAGGCGGACGGAGTCGCGGGAATAGCTAATAATAAAAGAAACATTCTCGAGATAATACCGCGTGACCAATCGGATGAGTCAACTGGTGACACAAGTCAGCTGGTCACTGCAACCCGATTAACATCAGATGTGACCCTGCGAGCTTGTTGACTCACGGTTTACAAATATGAATTAATATCTATCAGCCCGTAGATCTCACGCATATGAACAGCAAGCGAGGTCATTATTATATTAACTAATAATTAACCCATTACTCCTACGGAATGGATAACGTGTTGTCGAAAACATCATTATTCTGATGTTAATTCTTGTTATTATTGTTGGCAATGACAATGGTCGGTTACTATCGCAATAAGTGAACAAGAAAGCGTTATACGACAACCAATAGGTGTGAAAGTGTGCGATACAAATAGCGTATATTTTTAATTATCTCATCATTGTTAAATTGCTCCAAATGAATTGTGGAGGTTTTTTACGAGATTTTGAAATATCTTGTAGTGATTTTTATATTTTATTCATATTCCTGTGTTATTTAGCTCTATATTTTGTAACATCGGTGGTGTTTTACGTAATTAAGTTTGGTTATTGTGTACAGGTAAAGTGGATAGGAAATGATACCACGGAACATGGCTTTTAACTTGCCACAAAATGTCCCTGGAAAGTTCTAACTTGCAAACTTGTAATATACCTACTTGACAATGGAAGTAACAATCTACTAGAAGATTAGTTACCAAAAATAAAATAAATAAAGTGCATAGTGACGTCAGTTTCCCGTTCTGCTATTAAAAAAAAACTCGCTATAATATTAAATACAAACGACAACCGTTCACCAATTATAATTCGCCCGAACGATGATGTCACGACCTCGACTCATTGGCGGCAATCATCTGAATCATGCCGTTTCTGATAATGAACTGAAAGGGACAATTATCATTTCACGCGTTGTAACTGTCATCCGTCAACTTCCTTATTTGTTGTTGATAA
This sequence comes from Antheraea mylitta, assembly GCA_014332785.1. Lineage (NCBI taxonomy): Eukaryota > Metazoa > Arthropoda > Insecta > Lepidoptera > Saturniidae > Antheraea > Antheraea mylitta. The sequence continues at coordinate 5,067,705 of JACEII010000036.1, forward strand.
AGATGTTTTACCTGAAGCGTATGTTTTCAAATGTTATTTAGTCAAATCAAAATAGTTTTTTTTTAGGAAACATCTATAAGCAAGGGTAAACCTGATTGTTGGTGTGACGATACAGGCTTATGTGTGAAATGTAGATTGCAGGTGGTAGAGCTACGCTGATGATGTATGCTGGTCTCAGTGAGTGAAACCCGTATTTTACTTTAATAAAATTTCGATGTTTCACATCTGCCAGGCGTCACGTGACGGCTGATTTTTTCTAAAGCAACGACAACTCAGTTATATTTCACCACCGTAAAGTAATCAAGCATTATTTAACTGACCCACTTACGTTGGAAATCTGTTGCAAAGTACTTCGTGTGTGTACTACTACAAAGTGTGTTCGAGCTGCTGCACTCGAAAGCCAGCTTAGTAGCTAAATTTAAAACAATTTATAAACTAATAATTCTTGACCTCGCAATTTCGCGAGCTTTTAATAAAATACACTTCGATTTTTTTCACTTACGTCACGGACATTTTACGTTTCTGTTTACTACGGTTATTATTTAACCTATTTTTAAACTAATTAACAGCATAAAGGTTTATGTCAAAAATGTATCACTCATACAAATTACCATAACAAGCTATCCAGTTTACTCTCTCGCCCTTTGTGCCAATTTTCTTATCTGCGTCTATCAATGTTAACAGTTGGACGTTATATTTGTCAAAATAATCATTCACTATTTATATGTAAGCTATGATACTGTGTGAATATCTTTTGTTTCAATATCTACACACCTATATTCTTGGAGATACGTTGAACGGTATAGATGTTGTTGCGGTAGAGACCAATTGAAAGATTTTTATTCAAAACATATTCTTAATCTATTTTAGAATATTAATTAGTAGAGAGGGCAATACACCTGGTGATCAGTGATTAATAGGACATATTTCGCAGGCCTATGATATAGGTTGTTTTTCTGATTTCCTAGTTCAATCTTTTCTTTCGGTTCGTTCTTTCAAACAAAACACTACTATGGAGTTTTTGACGGGATCTTAAGAATGTTATGAAAGGGATTTTACATTTTATTCCTAACCAGCCTTTGCCCGCAACTTCATTCGCGTGGTAGATATACTTTCGGCTAACGCTAATACGCAGCGGAAGCTCTCAAAAGGAAAAAAGACCGATTTTTAGACATTCTTCATTGGTGCTCCGCTTCTATTGGTCTTAGCGTGATGATTTATAGTCTATAACCATCCTCGATAAATGACCTATATAATATTGAAATAATTTTTCAAATCAGTCCAGTAGTTCTTGAGGTTGTAGGTGGTGGAGCCCCGCTGAAGCTATTTTTGGTTTCTGCATGAATGGGTCGGCTCCTCCGGGGTAGTACCACCCCTCTCACAGATAACTGACATGAAATAACAGTGCTTGCATTGTTGTATTTCGTTCGGTCAGTGAGAGAGCCGGAGGCCCACATCCCTTTCTCTTTCCTTCTTTCCCTTTCCTTCCCCTCCCCCCTCTCCCGTATACAGGCTGGCAACGCACTTGCGACGTCCCTGATGTCGCTAGTGTCTATGGACGGTGGTGATCACTTAACATCACGTGACCCACCAGTTCATTTGCCTCCTTTGATATAAAAAAAAGGTTACCTCTTACAACGTCACAAACTCACAAACTTTACCTCTTTATAATATTAGTATAGATTTTTTGTTATTTAATTCTATATTTTGTACTATTAGTGGTGTATTACGTAATATAGTTTGGTTATTGTACACAAATAAAGTCTCTGGAAAATAATATCACGGATTCTGACTTGCCGCTAGAACTCCCTGGAAAGTTGTAACAAAACGGTCACTATCTTGTTATTTAATTGAAATTTCCGGAAAAAAAAAATTGTAATATAGGTAATATAGTTACTCGATAATGACAGCTATAAGTTACTAAATGATTGGTTGCGAAAAATAAATAAATAAAACACTACTACATCAAGATCCTAGTGCTGGTGTTTCTGCTACCGAATTTATACACCTACAAGGAGATATATCACAGAGGGAGAATAAACAGCATTTACAGAGATACAGAAATACCACAGTATCACGTACCTAAATTTAGATTATGAATCCTAATAATTCAGCTTGCAAAACTGAAACTAGATTTCAAATTCTGTGACATAAATTGGGAACAGTTAACCACGTCGTCTGAGTGACGGGTGGCTGGGCTCAGTTACCCGTGGAAGTTGATTAATTCGTAGTGCACCGAGCAGTGTTAACATGAACATATCCTGCTTCCAATACGTATATCGTAGACTTGTCGTCAATTTCTAATTTATTTACTAAACCTTTGAGCGAATAATTAGTGACTAGGGGATTTTATGAATCCGATTATTTGAAAATCTATACTTAATAGTATAAAGCTGAACAGTGTGTTTGAACGTGCTAATTTCAGAAGTTACTGGTCCGATTTGAAAATTCTTTCAGTGTATAGCTCAATTATAGAGAAAGGCTAATATATCGTAACGCTAGTCTAACGTATCGCTATCGTAACGACCAATAGTAGTGTAGCACCAATGAAGAATGTTTCAAAATCGGGATATTTTTCCTTTTGAGAACTATCGCTGCAAAACAACTATTCCACGCGGATGCAGTCGGGGGTGGAAGCTAGTGATATGGTAATATATTTGTAAATTAATTCAAAATGTGCCAAGATTGAAACACCAGATATCGGATTAAGATAACCAGCTCTATATCTTTTCATCACTAGGTGTTTTTAATAAAACGATATGTTTTGGTTTTATTATAAAGCTATGGGTGAAAAAAAATATGGGTGTCAAAGTACCAGGTACTTTATATAATGGAACATAAGTTAGTACACTTCGATGGTACTGAATTATACATTGATTGTCTAGGCTAAACTATGACATGGTGGGATTGGTTTTAACTGGACTTTTATAAGTAGCCAAAAGATTTTTTAGAATTTTCTCTAGGGTGTTAGCAGTAATGATAAAGTGAAAAATGAGAACTGTAGAGGTTATATCTAATAATAAAATTGAGATCACAAATGAGGCAGCTAAATAACATAGCCTCCATAAAAAAAACTTTTTTCATAGAGACAGTCATAGCATCACATAGTGGGTAATGTAGTTTCAATACAGATTTTATTAACGGGACATTCTTTACCCATCTTAGATAAGATACGCTACAACTTATGAGATCCTATCACAAAGTAACGCAATAGTATCGATTAACTATTAAGTAAAATCGATAAAACGTACCCTCTTAAATATAATGAAATATAGCCATAAAAACAACATTAATGTAGAACATCAAAATGTGTTACAGTAATGCATATTCACATTAAAGTGGCTCACGCGATATTTATAACGTCTAAGAGAATTACGTTTTATCGTCCGACGAATCAATATAATACTTTAGAAGTGGACAGTGACATTCAGTGGTCTTGTAAAGCCATGATCTTGACATATTTTCTATACATATAATAGGGAAGTAAATCAATCTTGTCTGTATTGTAAGATAAAAAAAAGTGGTTGCACGTGTCTAGGAATAAGCAATAAAATATATTTTTAGAAATGTATGTCAGTCCGTTTGATTGAACACGCATTACTGCTAAGTTACTGCGTTCATGATACATGGATAGACCAAATTTATTAAGTAGATCTGACCTAAAAATAGTCCTCCGACTTCGCACAG
>JACEII010000036.1:5071798-5128470 GCA_014332785.1 Antheraea mylitta
CAATACCAAGGATGTAGAAATATTTTAAATGTTACCCGATCCATTTGTAATTCGATGCTGGCAGACCCTCTGTCTCAGAGTGCGAAAAAGTTGTACAGAATCGCAAGTTTAGCTTTTAAAATTTAAATAAATGTGATTATAGTAGAATCTAATATTTATATGATGTTCTTACGGGGCGTCATAGTTGCAATGCGACAAAGCCCATAAATAAAGAGAAAAAAACCTTGACAAGAAAATCATAAAGCATAATTTTGAGTAACACTAAGTTTTTTTTTTCATTAGAATCGGTTCGGCTATCAAGTTATTCTAATTTTAATGACGACGCGACTTAAGTACGAGATATTAGTAAATAGTAATTAGACTTAATACATTCTGATTACTGTATTAGTCACTGTCTTTTACATTAGGCTCCAGGCGAAGTCGCTGGAACAGCTAGTTAGAAATACTGTAAATGTACCCAAATTATAATAGAATCATTCATTCAAAAAGGGTCAACTTCAAATGACATAGAGTCATTATTAAATATTTAACTCAAATAAACTCATTATTTAATAATTCGAAATTCAAAATAGCATTAACATTTCGAACCGATTATTGTGATTGGTTGAAAGAGCCTTTGCAATTTCACCGCATTTGAGGGCGAGCGCCAAGAGTGCTCAGCTGAAGTGGCAGCTAGCGCAAGGTTTCAAAGTGGCCGTACATCGGTTTAAATTTGCCTTGCATGCAAATTCCACAAATTGAATTCAGAATTCTCGAGTGATCTAACTGTAGATCTTTGAAACCTATAGACATATATGCATTTAATAATCTGACAGATTTATAAAAGAATAACTAAGCAATATTACTCTCGTTCATATATACACGATACTATTAATAGCCCCTGGTGTCGTCCGCATTATACTAAAGTATAAAATGTATTATAACTTGTAACTTCTCAGTAATATATCGCACCTAATTTTTTTTTATATCATAGGAGGCAAATGAACAGACGGATTACCTGATGTTAAGTGTTCACTGTTGTACACAGACATTTGCAACACCAGGGGAGTCGCAAGTGCGTTGCCAGCCTGTTGGGGGGGGGGGGGAAATAGGAATGGGAAGGGCTAGAAGAGATGGGAGGGCGAAACGCAACAATGCAAGCACTGTTACTTCACGTCGGTTTTCTGTTAGAGGGTGATACTAAACCAAGTGAGCCAAACCTTTCATGCTGAAACCAGTAATAGATTCAGCATGGCTCTACCACCTACAGCATAGCTCTACCACTATGGCCTAAAATACATTAATGTCACTATAATTATTAGGGTAGGCAATAAATTAGACATTGCTTTTCTCTACACTCGTTCAATTTTTTAGCTAGTTTTCTAACTTGCCTTTAACTTTCTTGACTGTAAGTAGATCCATATACTCTTATTTCACCCACATCTTCATAGTAACATTTGTTATCTTTAATTATTTCTTAGCTTCGATTGTCAATACCAAAGCTGTAAACATTTTAATGCCAAGCCCTTGTAGATCAGATGTTGCTACTCAAATGATAATAAACTAAATAAACTCCATATATAAATGGGAGAGTTCGTATTTCATATCCTGACTTCGTTCCTTTATACTAACAAAACTCAATAGCTCAGTGCAACTTTATAATTGTAAATATCAAAATACTAGAAACCGCCCGTGAACGTTAATTAAAATCTGAAACTTTGACAATAAAACTTTATAGGAATTAATGAGTATTCAAAATTGGTTTTACGTGCAGAGATATTAATTACCTTTAATAAACATACACGGTGTTATTACAAGAAAGTTAAATACGTATTGAATACTTGCTTTAAAAAGGTTACGTTTGAAATGCACCGCGCTCGCTGTTTTTTTTTCTCGAACTGACTACTCTATTGGCCTTTACAGCTTCACCGGACTACCACCGCGCTCGCTGAATGTTCGCCATCTTGCTCTTTTGTCTCGCTTTGGTTAGGTTAGGTTAGACTCGCGAAAAAAGAATAACGCGAACTTGCCTCGGGGGAGCGCGATGCATTTAGTGCGAAACCTTTTTATAGCAAGTATTTAATACGTATTTACCTTTTTTGTAATAACACCGACAATTTTGTTTCTTTTTCCTTTTATGATTTTTTTTTTAAGTCGAGGCAGTCTTAAGGTCTGCCTACAGAAGTGAAAACTCAAAACAATGGCATTTAAGCTATGTTTGTTCTTCTTTGATTTTTTAAATGAATTATAGTGTGGATTATTAAAATTTTCTTATTTGTAAATTGAAATTATTATCATTAGTTTCTCTGTCAGATATATTGACACCTCGATTAATACTTATATACTTTCCAGTTTATTAATTCATCAAACATATGCTGGGTTGGACAATCTCAATACAAAATATCAATGTTAGATTTACATAGTCTCTTATACTACGCGTCCCCAGTCCCGAATTAAGTCGCGTTGGAGCCATACTGTCGGTAACGCTTACTAGTATATCATAACGCGAAATTATAAATTTATCTCTTACCAAAAAATACTATTCACTTAATAAAAATATACGGTGTTATATAAAAAAGTTAAATATCTATTCAATACTTGCTTTAAAAAGGTTACGTATTAATCGCATCGCACTCGTCCGAGGCAAGTTCGCGTTATCCTTTTCCGGAAGTCTAACCTAACCTAACCAAAGCAAGACCAAAGAGCAAGATGGCGAACATTCAGCGACTGCGGTGCATTTAGTACGAAAACTTTTTAAAGCAAGTATTCAGAACGTATTTAACTTTTTTGTAAAACACCAATTTTGTTTAATTTAAATCCTTGTGAAGTTCACAGGAAAAATTTTAAACCACGCCATAGTTCAGTAAATTCGCACAACTACCTACTTTGTTTGCTATTGGAAAACATTTGCGATCATTTACGCGGTGGTTAGTCGTACATCGGTACAAAGAGCCGGTTGCTCGCCCTCGTACACCACTACGTACAATATGTACGCATATACGAATGACATGTTTGTTTACACGATTCGAATGTTCACCATTTCGGCTTCCAAGTTTTCAATTATTTTATTTAGTGTAAAGTTAAACTATCGTATTAATTTTTAAAAAAATTTGAGCCGTCGCGAGACTTTTGCAGATGTGAAACATTGACATTATTTTATACAAGTAATCTATATATGAATAAAAAATGGGGAAACGGTTAAGAACATCTCCCTCCTCTATTACTCTTCTTTTTTTGCTATTAACAATCTTTAGTGTCAGCAATAAAAGTTGGAACGAAGTTCCTTATCGCGCGTTGTGAACGGGGGCTAGACGGAAAAAATTCTTACGAAAAGTTGTAACGACACATTTTGCTATAGTAAGCTATTGTAAGCTGTGCGGCGTCGCATGTTTCTCTGTCTGTCTCTCTCTCTCTCTCTATTATAGAAAGCAAGCCAGATATTTTCATTTCTATTTCGCATTGAACAGTGTGGTGTCGCGACGATTATTTTTGTTGAGTGTATACAGTTTTTTGTAAATAATAAATAATAATTTAAATAAAATAGAATCCCAAACATATGTTTCCTACTTCAGTTACCACAAGCCAATTATTACGAAAATTGAGCCTACTGATTAAGTTTATATAACATTATATTTGTTAATAATAAAAAAAATATTATTATAACTTAAAAAAATAAAATTTTATTACAATTCCTTCACTAATTAATCGAAAGGAACTTCGTTCCATCCGGGTGTCCCTTGACACCTCTCAAGTTTTTTTTTTTCTCTATGGTCGGAGTTCGACCACTCCACTGGACGAGCACTGATAGGCATAAAAGATATAGGAGAGTACACAATAGGAAATCTAAATACGCCAAATCAATTTTTTTTTTCTAATAAGGAAATTACTATAATAATAAGTAACTGTATGTATAATAAACATTTATATTCATTAAATAGAAAATTTTTAATTCATATGGCGTGTCAACGTATGCAGTGACGACGTGTCGACACGCCAAGAGTTCGTCTGACTGACCGCTATAAATGGTTCACATCAATAATTGCTTATATCAAAATTTCACTTGAAACTAAATAGGACATAGCTGTAACTAGTGTGACTAGTGGCACTTGAGAGTCAAAGAAAATATGTATAAACTGGGAAGCCTAATTGCCTAAAAAGCTTTTGACAGCATCCACTAGAATAAAACCTGTGTGAGTAATTTGTTCTATTTTCGGCAGATAAACATCGAGATCAAATTAAATGGAACGTTCCTTATGTTTTTTGGACATCTAATTTTGCCAAGGATTCCTATGTCATCCGAACTCGGGTTCCACGATGACTTTGCTTAATTGGCACTGATACAACCTTTCGTCCGTGCCTCAAAGCATACGCGTTCGCGACAAGCGTTTCTCCAATATACGCCTTATGAAGAGGCAGTTCGAGTACGTTGCCATACGAGGTCTTGTAAGTTACTAAAGACCAAGTTTCAGGAATTCAGTATATTAACCTTACCCTCCTACTAAATCTTTAATAACTCAATGCATGTTCGCAAAAAATTATATAAGCTAGATTTAGTAAATCAATGTTTTAATGCTATAAACGGGAACTTAGGCATCCCATACCTTAAACTCACTGAAACGAAGAAAGATTTGTGTAATTATGTTAGATTTACAAAGAGCCCTACTACACATTCTTCGATTTATCGGATCGCATTGTTTTCCTCATATGTCATTTGTGGTTCGCATTTTAATATCTAATAACAACAATGAAATAACGAAGTAGGTTACAATGGTAACACGTTACTCCCGAAATATACCGAATTTTCCATTACATTTACCAATACAGATGTATAGCTAACCTTAAGGACAGGAGCTAGTCATGGGCTTTAGAAATAACTCAATCACCGAGCTATGTTCTCAACGGAATGTTTCGCTCCGCAGTAAATCGTATCCGGAATCAAAACTACGTAATCGACGCTGTGTCTTAGCTATCTTCACTGCAAATTTATAAAGAAATATATAAATATATTTATTGTAGCAAATACTTAGAAAATAGAGTTATAGAGATATATATAGCATAAAATAAATAATATATTAAATATTACAAGATATTAAAATTATTCCATGGTATTACTACAATGGCGGCAATTTAGCCTGAGCTGTCTACCACCATTGCAAGTGACCTCAAAGCAGCTTAATTCAATTGTGGCCAAGTGGGTTTATACACCACAGTACTATATAATATATGCAGATCTTTTATAAAAACAAAAAACCTTATTTGCCGTCAAATTTGCACTTCGTTCTCGGTCTATAGAAACTGAAAGTCTTTAAAAAAAAAAATTAGACATGTTATATGAACGATTAAAATTGGATTCAGCTCATTTCGAAATGTAAAGACATATTAGTATAATAACAGTATAAATGTGAAGTTTAGAATAAACATATAGATATATATAAGTAGATATATAATAAATACAATAATAAATAAATAGGTGAATAAATTTTACTCTCGTTCCGGAAATATGATTATTTTTATGTAAATCCAACCCGTATTTTGTATAAAAACATTCCAATAAACAACAGATGTGTAGATAACGAGATGTATAAAGAAATTTCACTTTAAAATGGTTAGGTTTAAAACTACACCGTTATAAGGTAAAATACGATGAAAAAGTAAAAATAAATGAATAAAGTTTACACCACAGACGCTATGAGGTCGGGGCTCCCGCTATCGGGGTTGAGCTACGGCGGAAAGAGGGTCGGAAATCGATTTTCCGATTTCATTATGGCAAAAACGAGACTCCCGAGCTGAGAGTGAAATAATTTGCTTCCAAACCTTAAATCTTAAGTTATAACTTCATTTATAATACTTTTATAACATGAAGTATATTTATATATCTTGATGTGTGCGTTTTTTTATAATAAAAGTCTAGATAATATTACATAAAATTACTTCAATCTGCGTTATTTATTATTAACAATCTATCTATATATAATTCTTTTCGTGTGTGTGACTGACCTCCTCCTAAACGGTTGGACAGAGTTTGCAGTCTGCTATAGATTTAAATAATAACGTTATAAAAATTGTAGAATACTGATGAGGGCGTGCCGTGTGTTGAGATATGAGGTGTCGCGTTCGAGGGTATAGAGAGGAAATTTGTGTACAAATGTCTATCAGTAATCCGATTATTATACTACGTGTTAACAACAGTTGTTTGAAGTGTTAAAGAAATGTAATGAATAAAATCATAAAAATCTTGAATATCTCAAAATATATTAAAATGGGAGAATTTTATAAATAAAAATTCAAGTAAATGTCTTCAATGTTCAATGTGTTTAAACATCACTTGTTATATTTTCAATTGTATTTATTTGGTAAGATATTTATAACGCGTATCAATACAAGAAACATAAGATAACATTTATGTGGACCGATTCTCGTAATTTTTTATTAGGTATTCATTCTTAGAAAACTGTGTGTGTGTATTTTATTTGATAAAGCTCATTATATTAAAATGAATGAGCACAACAAGGGTACTTCAGTTTGTAAGTAACTTCAATAGATTCATTGATACGGATTGCAATATATTACAACTAGATGCTTGTAGTAGTGTTTTTTTTAAGTTTGTAGGAACCCGATTAAGAAGATATATATATTTAGATACATTTATGTGTTTTATATTACTTACATACATGTATAAACAGTCTCTTTTTTTGCTCGTTTTAACTACAGGCCGTAAGTTCGGGCTAGCAAATCTAAAATTGGCATTATTTATTCTTAATTTGTTGCGACGTTAACTTAGAATCAGCATTTTTTTTGTGGGAGCAAGCAGTGACCTTAAAAGGAATTTCAAGAATAAAGAAATATTGCCATAAAAACTGAAAAAAAAAAGAGTTTGAAAAAAAAAATATTGTAAATAACTATAGATATTTTTATATAACTATAATATCATAGCTATCATAACGGAAACCCCAGGTCCTACATCAGACATAGTTTATAACAAATTGGAGATACATCCAAACGAATGAAATAAATTTCACAGGAAAATAAATCTTTTATTAGAAACATTATAGACGTTTTTAGAACAAACAATTTCAAGCGACAAACAGAATTCCTAATACAATTATGCGGGTCGTTTGTTCTCCGAAGCCCTAACAATAATAGTTTCCTGGGTCTAATTAGTTTATGACTATCAACTCTAAGCATTTAATAGCTTCTCCCGTTGCTCGGTACGTCATTTTAATGGATTCTTTGTGATAATTAGTTAGGTTATAACTATACTATACTTAAGTAAAGAAGTGTTCAAATTCTGGATATACTATAAGTAGTTCTCTTACTCCATCTAGTAGCGAGTTATAGGATACATAGACATCATGGGAAGCTTAATAAAAAAATACTTTCGTTACGCGTTACACTACGTAGGTGTATAGTATATACGTATATATGTCTACTTGAGTTTTATTAAAAACCAAATCGGGTAAATATAAAGTATTTAGAGTATACAACTTCGTATAGTATTTAATTTATGAGCATTCCGATATGTAATACCTTTAAACGAGCAATTCTTGTATATTTTTATATTTGTATATATTCATGATCTCGGAAACGGCCTCAGCGATTTCCGTGAAAGTTAGTATGTAGGTAGTTTTGGGGACGATAAATTGATCTAGCTAGATTTTATTCATAGAAAACCTTTTTTAACTAAGATTTCAATCAAAAATGTTTTTTAAAGAACCGAGCTAGGCTCGGTAGCCCAGGTACTATATTAGTTAATACAAATAAACCAAAGAAATTTACTTCCTCCGCGTGAACCTGACACATTCCTTTTTTTTAGTATTAATTCAGTCACTTGATTGTTACTTAAAAAAATATGACGCCTTCATCTAACATACACTTATTAAAAATTTAGTAAACTAGTATTTTTATATATATATTTACAGGGATCTGTTTTCTTGCTGTGACTAATTGGAGCGAGCGATGCGGTTTGCGCAAAAGAGGGAAGTAAAAAGCTGACATTGTTTATAAATAAACGTTATAAACAATGTATACTTTGCCTTTAACTATTTACTATGTTTTTTTCTCTGAGTGTAAATGTATTCTCAAGTAATAAACAACGCAGACAAAGTCGCGAGTATCGCCTAGTTGTTATAATTACAGACAAGGAAGATAATGCTTTTAGGTAACCGTTTTGACTGGAATTTACAATAATATCTTTTACTACAAGAGGTACGTAAGATAATAGTGTAATAATATAATTCAGTACTAAAAATGATAACGTACATGTAATACTTTATTCACAACAATTTCGTAACGATTGTTGACATTCTTAAATATTACACTGTTTTTTTTTTTAGTTATTGCAAGGCATTTTTGTACATTGTGTCGAAATAATTCTATTTATATTGATATTTGCTTGTCGCGTTTAATATGTATAGTTAATTTTGGAGTGAAAACTTGTTGAGGCGCGATGATTGGTATTTTTTTGGTAGGAAACCTATAATTTTCCGTCATGACAGGCTATTAACCGTGACTGTATTGTGCTTGCGCGGCTTGCTACAGACTAGCGATACGTAGTGTTGCAAACGGTGTACATCTAATTTTTTTTTTTTTTGCAGCCCAACGAGTGTGTTTTTGATTAATTAATAAGTAGTATAAAAAAATATAATTCTTTTTCGATTAGTACCGATAGATATGAAACAGAAAAACAGAAACTAACGATAATAATTTCAATTTACACATTTATATATTTTTTGGTCCAGTTCTGTCAACAGCATCCAGTGCAAAACCGTATAAGTGTTAAATTTGCATTAAGTGTGTATACGATAAATAGACGAATAACTCTGTTGTCCGGTGAAGCTGTTAAGACCTTGCTGGGTCAATAGCGTAGTCATTGGAAGTCGGTGCCTTTGTATATGTAGATGATTTATAAGTCGGTGCCAACCGAAAATCATATCATCTACATAGGTACAAAGGCACCGACTTCCAATGCATCTGTAGGTAGCACACATATTCATATATTTTATTTAAATTGGTTAATTTGATAAACTATTTATTTTCCGATTTTTAGTGCCTTATTGTTATACCTCTGATTAATATTGAAGTCGGTTAATTCTTTTTTTTTTTTGAAAATTTACTTTACATACTATGTTACAGATGTACATACAATATATAATAGAGATTCGAAATATACAATTTCATTCACAAAAAAAAAACTACGTGAATAACACGAAAATGTCTGAAATCCCAACATCTCGTAGAATATTATTCAACTACGTTCGTGTAGAAAAAACTGAACACATTTAATAATTAAAAAATTATAACATCAATGCAACTAATGGTGTCAATAAAGCTCTCTTATTGGCAGTCGTAATTAGTTTGCGATCCTTCCCTTTGAAGTGTTGTGAGGTTGCTCGTCCGGGAATTCTAAAGCACTCTGCTTTCGCTCGCCTCATTGCGATGTATTTCCTTGAAATTTTATAATGAAACTTTTTAAACCGTCACTTAATAACGAAGCGACATTTATGAATCTTTATTGCAGTTTTTAAATGAACGAGGAATTATTTTTCTGCATTTATATGATGAGTTTGAATGGAAGTCGTGAGATAAGATTACTTCTTTTCAGTTAAATTAATCATATCTATTTATTCACATACAAACAAAATAAATTATTTATTTGAACGCGCTAACTTTAGTATTAGTTAAATTAGTATATATATATATATATATATATATATATATATATATATATATATATATATTTGCATTTATAATCTACGTAGTGAGGAAGATTATAGAATATTTAACACCACGGGTAAACTCTTAATCGTGGAACAATTACCTAAAGTGTTGATGGGAGTACGTTAACGAACGAAGTAATAATGCGGATGGGTCGTGATCGCAGTGTGAGAACGAACTGAGCAATAACAAGAGACGAACTATGAACGCCTATTTTAGTGCTTTATAAGGAATTTGTTTATAGCTACCTAACTGAGTTGGCGATAAATCAAAATTTTAAAAAAGTCTCATAAGTTTAGAACTATTCGGAATGTTATTTTCACACCAATGCCGATGTTGGTGTACAAACCACGCTTTGACACGACTTACTTAATAATTCCGTTGTGATATAACATCTGAAATACCTAAACCTAAATAATTATCTTTATGTTAATGAATTTGTATCTATATTTATGTTTATTAGCTTTGTTTTAAAATATGATGGACTTGAGAATATATTTTGTTAAAAGACACTTTTGAAGAGAAGTATGTCGGCATCATTAAATCAGAAGTTTAAGATTTGTAATAAGCAAAAACATATTATTGATAAGCTTAACAACCTATCAACGATTCATACGCTGTAAGATGAGGCAGCATTTCGGTTGTTCATAACTCAATTCCTGTATTGTACTGCCGGTGTCGTGCGGAATAATCATTTTATGGGTCACTCTGACTGTTGTGTTGAATCCATAGAATTTAGTAATCAGTTTATCTTACCGGTAATTGAGGCACGTTAAAGTTATATTTATTTATCCTATTTCATTACTATGTTAGTGGAAAAATAGTTACTTCCACACTTTTGTGTTGATTGCATTTTCCACAACCTCCACCGCGTCCTAAGTTCAACTGGAGGCAAGTGTTATTGAATTAAGTAGCGCTGTTCACTCTAACGGTCTTTCATATCGTCACCAGATTTATTGGGCGAGCGCTTAAGGCACTCAGCCATATCGCAGCAAGAAGGTTGCAGGTGACGAAAAAAGATGAGGTCCTGAAATCCGTTTCAGCCTAATTAAACTTCTATTAGGTGTGAATTTGAATATACACAACATTTCAATTATCATATTTATTTGTCAAGTTATGGCTTTCTAAAGGACAGTCATATTTGAAATTAGGATTTTTTGGAAATGCCCCAGGTGTGACCACGTTACCTCTTTTAGAGCGCGACCGATACATAAATATAATTCAACCTCATATCCATCCATTATATGAAGAGTTTGGGGCATCGTCTGATTAATCCATTTGCATTCATTTATTTTAGCATTTTTTAGTAGTTTAGTATTAGTAGATTTCATTGTTTCGATCTCTAAATATAACTTTGGACATTTATAATTAATATTAGGTAATGATAATCCAAATGTAAACAACAATTTTCAAAACAAGAACCAACAAGAAAACCGTCTCAATATCGTAGACTTTGCGAAGAAAATAAACAACAAGTGACATAAAGAAAACGTAACAAGCGTACACAGATCTAGGATGTTTTCCTAGTTGATTTTAAGCTTGGAGGTAGAATTGTGTTTAACAGAGCGCATCGCGTCGCGACGTCTCAACATCGACAAGTACCATCTTGTTACGTCGAGATGTACTCGGTAATAGAATAAACTAACTTTCCTTCGTAGAAAACATTTTATTTTCCGCGGGAGCTTTACGATAAAGGCAATATTACTAGACATGACTACAGCTATGTAAACACGGTTATTATGTTTCATTATTTTTCACTAGCTGTGCCTTGCGGTCGCACTTGTGTTGTCCTTATTCAGCGTGCTTACTGATCTACAATCTCTATAGAAATTTCTTCACCGTTAAAATGTGTATACGTCCTATAGATAGCCTGAGATGTTTAATATTTAGGATTGATAAGCCGCATTATTGCCTCTACAATACGGCACTAGATTACATTGTAGTATATTAACTTCTAAAATGTTCAATCGAATGCAATAAAGTCTATATTCGGTCGTATAGTATATATAATAACAATACACACAGATAATAGGGTATCAATATTAAAATATAGGTACCAAAAACGCAAAAATAACGGACGCCATAATAACCGTTATTTTTCTAACGTTATATGATTTTAAAGACCTTCAACACGACGCGTTGACGCGGCTCTATCGATTGCTCGATGAGTCAGCGGCGTGGGATGTGCCCTTAAACTTAGCTCTCTTTTGAATCGAATGAATGTGAGCGAGACAAGAATACACGCAATGACCGACAGTGATTCCGGATGATGCATTCCTATTTTTAGTGCGAGATTATGTGGTAATTTTTGTGTTTAGTTCTATTTTGTTTTTGTAGTTTAACTGTCACACACGTCTATTAAAAATATAAGGAAATAGCGTATTTAATATTTGAAGTAGACAGTGTAATCATACATTTGGATTGATATAAAACAGTGATTAATAAAATCATCTGAACGTATTAAATTCATTTACTTATCTACTTTTCTCTCGTACTTAAGTCGCGTCGTTATTAAAATTACAATAACTTTTAATAAAGTGAACCGACTTTAATGAAACGAAGACTAAATGTTACTCGAGGATATGCTTTATGATTTTCTTGATAGAGTTTATCGTGAATGCAATACTTTAGCAGTGACGCGTGCTCAAACAAACAGACAGTCAGACATTTCTGAAAATGTTTGAATGTATTTTATTACTTACTACTTCGACTTCGTTCGCGTGGAATAGATACACTAACACGCAGCTGTTTTCTAAAAGAAAAAACATCCCAATTTTGAAATATTGTTCATCTGTGCTCCGTTCCTATTGGTCTTAGCGTGATGATATATAGCCTATAACCATTCTCGATGAATGAGCTATATAACAATGAAAGAATTATTCAAATCGGACCAGTAGTTCCTGAGATTACCCCCTACAACGTCACAAACTTTACCTCTTTATAATATTAAGTATAGATCCCAAAACACCTTCTCCTTCTCCTGCTTTTACAAATTTACGACGGATTGATTAAACAGTTTGACAGAGAGCAAAGCAACGAATACAGTTAAACTAGTAAATAAAAATCAGCCGACAATTACGCCTGAACAGCTCCGGAGTATCGTGAGAGCTTCACATCGTAAGGGGAACACTTTTTATTCCTTTAAAACGAGTCACGACCACATGTTTGCGCTTCCGCTCGCTCGTACGTTGTAGTGATTTCTTTCCGAGAATTGATTTCACATTTCCACAAAGAAACTTTTAACTGTAAACGTCTCAAAAGCATATGTCTCTTGATCTTTCCTTTTACAAAATATTTTGAAGAAATTAATATTTATCAAGCAAGAAAAAAAACATTTCGTTTCTACTCAATAACTACAATTCGTTCATTGGCTTAATTCGCATTTAAAAAATCGTTTTGAGGTGTTTATTTTTGATAAACCTTTTTTGATCATTTCATAACCACTCACACGTTGTTTATGACTTTTACGTAAAGAACTAAATACACATAATTATAATTAAGAGATTATTTTAAATAATATTATTATATAGGTTGTATTTAATGTTTATAATTTGTTTTATAACTTTAAAGCGGTCATCATGCCTATAACAAATAAGCCTTGGCATTCGAGTGCAAAGTGTTAAAATTAAATACACTGTACTGCCAATTTATATTATAAACAATTGTTTACTGCATTATATTATTAGTCATCTAGCGCACCCTGCGGACGTTGTCCCAACCTGTTAATAAAAACAAATCTGGACAAATTATATACCTTAACCTTCTTCGTGAATCATTCTAACTATTATACCTATTATGTATATACCTAACTCGTGAATCATTTATCTACAGGTGAAAACCACATAAGAATCCGTTCACTTGTTTTTTTCGTTTATCGCGAACAGACAGACAGACAGAGGTGGCAGAGGACTTTGTTTAATAATACGTAGAGATATCACTCGAGATTGTAAATATAGATCAACGAATCGAGTTCAGAAGGTCAACGAAGACAATTTAATTTCATGCCTACTATGGACTCAATTACACCGTTCGCGATCGCACTTCCCAACTCACGCACTTCGTCTGAAGGTCAATGGATGTACTAGGTTGTTTTAAAAAAGTGAATGATTATTTTTATTACTATACTATAAAGTGAATACTTTTGAAATTACATGTACATAAAATTGCCTTATGTTTGACCGGGGATATCAGAAACGAAACCGATTTAAACGAGCCTTCTTGACAGCTAGACTATTTTTCATATCACTATATAGTCTACATATCATCAAGCTTTTTCACATAAGGTGAGCAGTGCTAACGTATCATAAAGGTATCTTAATAACAGTAGAAAAACAAAAAGCCCGAAATTGCTCCAGCTAAAACTCGTGATTATCGTAAAACAAAAAGAAAATTATTATAAACAGAACAAAGTCATGAACACTCGTTAGTATTAATATGAAACGGCCATATGTGAATTAAGTTTTAATTTTGAAAAGAAGGTGACATTACAACAGTTGTCAAAATCATATGATTATAAAAATATGTATACTAAAAAATCGCGTTTAATAGAAAATGTTATAATTTTTTTAAATTCGCAATAATGTTGTCTATAAACATTCGTTATATATTATTGTTAGAATTAAAACAACCTTTTTGGAATCGGAAAACCAAATCCGGCATTAACAATCAATGCTGAGACATACGTTCAATGACAAAGAGAATCGATATCGAATAACCAGAACGAAAATACGGAAATACAATATAAAAAAATGGCACGTCGTCTAATCACCATTCGTGGCGATGGTAATTGCTTGTTTCGATCAGTCTCTTACTGCCTTTACGGAACCCAAGAGAGACACCGTGAGATCCGGATACAAGTTGTCGATAGAATAGTCGGTAATTGGCAACGATATAAAGACTTCATCGTAGGCGATACATCATACGGGCTAGATATTCATAGTGCAAGCGATTACAAAATATTAATGTCTAGACAGGGCGAGTACGCGGGCCATGTTGAACTACATTGTGTCAGTGAACTGTTCACTGAGTATACATTCAAAGTTCATAGAGACAATTGCTCGAGGACCATCGACTATGGAAGGGGACCAAACGTGAAACATCTTCTGTTCTCAGGATTTTTCGATGCAGGACATTATAGCGTGTTAGAATATAATTAATTTCTTTAAAAATTCAATAACCACACAAATGCATTTATATTTGTTTTTCTCACCTTTAACTTAAATTTAGATTGTTGGACAAAAAAATATCGATAAGTAAAAAACACAACATGAACCAAAGTGTAAAAAATATCGTGTTTTATTTAAGATTTTATTTTTTGTTTCTATTTTTTTTTACAAATAAATAATTTTCAGTGTATATTGAAGCAATTATCCGGAGTTTCGATTATAAAAAGTCGGTCTTTTACATCCACATCACTAGACCTTGTGACGTTTTCATTAGTGAGGTCGCATTCATCGCTTAATTAATACAGTCGAGTGAAGCTAATGTTTACAGTTACACAGTGCTAAAACGGTTAGAGTTACACTGTGGTTTATTAGCATTGATGTATATCTAAATTTAAAAGAGGGTGTAGTGCACCATCTGGGTAAAAAATTCTTTGCAAGACATACGAAGGTATACATTTCGATTATTTATTATAATAATCGATTTTATGGTCGAGATCACCTTGAAAACAGAAATTTAATAGAATGTACACATAACTAAGTTTGATATTGACTTTTTATACAGACAGCGTTAGTCATATCTATAAAGATTCCTTTAGCATTAGTGTGCTTAAATATACGAATATTACAAATAATATACGAATAAATTATATATATATATATATGAATAAAATAAGAGTAGTTAGTTAGACGCAGGTAGAGGAAAATTGTGATATTATATTATACTACGTATCATTACTCTTTTGTGTATTGTCTAAGCAGTAATATTAAAATTAAGCAGTATTAACGATAAAATTACAACATAAGAAAAGCGCACAACTTAAGTGTAACATTAGAGTGTCCGTTATTTACCAAGTTATTTTTTTTTTATTTGGGTTTCATTGAAATAGTTAATTTATACCCAAAAACCTTTTAAGAAAAAATTAATTAAAAAAATTCGCTGCCTTTTAACATTGGGTTTTTTTCTTTTTAAAGATTTTTCTTGCTTATTTTATTGAATAACTTACTAAATATTATTAGTTCTCCATTTACAACAAATCTTAAGCAAATGTTCTGTAAAACATTGTCCGTAATATTTGCCTGCACAGCGAAATTTATTTCTAAGTCAAGCAAACATCGTCCCAGACAGAATGGCGCCACGCGATCGATTCTCGGGAATCCGTGCATTTGTGTCGCTAACGACTTCTTTCATCAAAGCGACGCAACATCGTCGATGGAGTGTTATATATAAACTAGTTTTTGCTCGCGGTCTCGATCGAGTCAATGTAGAATTTACTTATCGCTCGAGTTCAGTACATTTGGATGACGATTGTTCGTGACACAAATAACTCCTTTTAAACGTTACCGAATAAAGAAATATATACTTTTATCATAGAAGAAACGTTAACTTAAATTTCTAACAAAATTGTAAGATTATTGAACAGATTCATAAATATAAAAATACACTTACTGATATTTTATTTAATATTTAAAAATGTTAATTATAATTCCCTTTTAACACTGGTATTGGGGACTTCATCAATACCATAGAAAGACTACACGTAACAGGGTTTCATCTTTATTTGTTTTATTTCTAAATATTCTTCAAATTCTCATTTAAATAATACTTTATCGAGACTTATTTTTTAAATTTAGTATTTGTTCATTTATGCTAAATTTTTATCGAATTCTAAAAATTAACATACATCTAGACCAACGATATTCTAACTAAAAAGTTGTAGATACGTAATAAGCGCTCCAACAGCGCCTTGTTAATTTTTTTTTTCTCGAACTGACTACGCTATTGACCTAGCAAGGTCTTTACAGCTTCACCGGACTATTGGCTAACTATATTTTTGACGGCTGTACCGTCAATACGCCCGTATCCAAGCAACATATAACTGTTTCCTTTTCACCACCGATATTGAGAATATGCCATCTTACTTACACATTTTAAGACAGTGTTGTGTTACAGTACTATTTTACGTATGTGTGCGTTATCGTGACATTTGTTTTGTAAAATATTATGTAGGAAACATGTATCTGTATTTTTTACCTATAGTATCATTGATTTAGACCTAATAATTTATATGTAACTAAGTAACCAGTATTAGATTTTTTATAATAAATAATTCTTATTTTTCAAAGGCATTTTTAATAAATAAACTTAATAAAATGTATTGAAAAATATATGAATATACTCTCACAGTGCAGACAGACTAGAATAAATACATCATTATACACTTTATCAAAAGCAAGCTGGGTAGTGATAACAAAAGCTAACAGTTTAGGAGAAAAATAATCATAAGCGCTTGGCAACCTATCACCACACAATATTCGGTATTATTTGATATTTAAAAATCACTCTGTGCATTGGTAAAAAAGAAATGATTTTCGGTATTGTAAGGCCGCGTGAAGCCCTTAATGCCCTGTTAATTTTTAAAAGCTCGGTGTACTATTTTTTTTCATTGTAACGAACGTGCTAATGGAACTCCTAGCTTATTTATAAATAATTATTTGTACACAAGCTCGATTATGCTACAACCGTGTTTAGATTAAACAAATATATTTTTCTCTGTTATTACTAGATAAAGAAACTAAGTAAATATTTTGATGTCATGGATTTTTTTTTTTACTTTATTTTTGGCAATCAATTTTTCAGATTACTGCCATTGTCGTGTAGTAAATAATATTATAAGCGTCTTGTGATTATTTCAATATTCAAACTACCGGTGGTAGTTTTTGACGTTTATAAGCGCCTTATTAGGACCTAAACTGAATAAAGTATTTTTGATTTGATTTAATGCTAACATTTTTTTTATTGCAGCACGGCAAAGTGACTGTACTATATGTGATGGTAAACATAGTACAATCCAAAAACATCGGCAACCACCGAGAGACAGATTATCCATCACCGATCACCGCTGTCATGCCGGCCTGTAAAACATAAATGTGGCTCCCCTGGCTCCAGGGAGTTTTTATGGCATCTCAGAATTTCATACTCCGTGGTATTATTTTCCATTCACTTCACTTATGCACAGTAAACTATATTACATAGAACACCACCAAATTTACTAAATATAGAGTCAATAACACAATATTATGAATAATATTAAATCCACTACATGACAGACTAAAATCCCACCAAAAACTCATGCAGTATAAATCTACTAGCGTTATGTCACTGTTTTATTTATTTTGTCATAAACTTAATAAAATATTTATTATTTTATTTTTGGTAACTTCTAGTAGACTATGACTGCTATTTTCGAGTAGGTAATCATATCACAAATTTAATTCCATTATTTCAATGTTCTAACAAGACGGTGGCCCTCTTGTTAGAACTTTCCAGGAAGTTGTTATGGCATCTCAAAATCCATGTTCTGTGATATCTTTTGCCGTCCACTTCAATTATGAACAATAACCAAACTATATCCCATAAAACACCAGCGATATTATAAAATATAGAACCAAATTACACAAAATAATATGAATAAAATGTATACAAACCATAACATGTTTTTTTTTTCAAACTCAATACGCTATTGGTGTGACTACGTCCGTTACCGCTACGACACATTCGAGAGGCGAGACTACAACGTCACCGGAACATTACTAGCGCCACCATATTAGAAATACATAAATTCTATACATAAATAAGAACGATTATATAGAATTGATGTATCACTTAAATAACAATAATTTCATATTTAATATTATTTTTGTGTTACTAAATTATCTTGGGGAAATGTGTTTTTTTTTTTCGAAATGACTACGCTATTGACCTAGCAAGGTCCTAACAGCTTCACCGGACTACGTGGGGAAATGTGACTAAATAGTAATTGCTTTGGCTTCAACAGTTCGGCATATAAAAGGCAAGATGCCGTTGGTCTACACGCACTTCTACGTGAAAGTTATTGTAAGGCAAAGCTTTGCCTGGAATAATAGTCACTGTGCCTACAGACAGAGTGTTAATGGTTTCCCTAACCACCGGCCGACTATATGTATTTTGTAACACTTACCATGGTCTTACAGCTTCACCGGACTACTAGGGCGAGCGCCAATGGCACTCGGCCGATTTTATTTTAAAAACTAGTTCAAGGGTGCACGACACTGTCGGCTTGGGCTGTTGCCTGATTCTTGCAATTCGCGACCTATCTGAGCCAGCCTACGCTAAGCTACATATTCATACTTATATGAGAAACTATTTCAGTTCGATAAAGGAGAAAATAAAACCCCTCCATTTTCATGTGTAAGCATGTGTGCGTGCACGTGTGAAGTGATATGTGTAATTTCCACTACATGACATTTCAAAATCCTGTGCAAAACTCCTAAACATTTAATATATATTAGTTATACAGATGTTTCCTTTCTATGTTATTTTAAAATAAAAAATAAAATTTGTTTACACGGAAAAACGATGTTATTATTTTTCTATTTTGTATGAGAAGTCAATGCTTTAGTTACCTCTCTCACACTCTATTAGATAGTTACGACAGCAACTGAGATTTCTTTAACCTATTGTTTGCATTGTTTGCAGAAGGCGTTTCTTCTTATGCGAGAAAGAAGTATTAGTGCGGGCGAGCCGTGCGGTACAGCGCGAGGCTTCAAGAAACTAACGCTGGTAGACCGACCGACGCGACTAGAATCCAGTATATCGCCTAGCAGAGTCAAACTATGAAGACGTATGTCAGTAAGGTAAGTACATAACAATCGAGTTTCATATCGAATCTGTTTAAGATAATCTAACCACGTTGACAGTAATTGAAAATGTTAAAATCGCGAGTGAATCCGTTGGGCGTAACTAGTCTCTTACATTATTCGAATTTATACATATATTTTTTTTTCGAAATGAAAACGCTGTTGACCTGGAAAGATCTTTACAGTTTCACCGAACTATCGAATTTATATTGAAAACTAAAGGTGTATAATTACAATGAAAAGCATCCATCGTTTAATTTTCGCTAAAGTTTGACGTGTGAAACGTTGACAGGTAATTACTGGAAACAAGTAATTGCAACGTGCAAATTCACAATTCATTTATTCGATGCCGAACGTTAACATTTGCCAACAGTAAATATACTTCATTTAACGATAACACGAATGTAAATTTCGAAACAGACACGTACCGCTGAAATTGTGGAAAGCGACCGACGATAATTGATTCAGTTTGCGTTACCGAAAAACCCACTCGTCCCGGCAGTAATTCGATGGACAATTTTAATGACCTCTTTGGTGGGAGTTAACAGTTTGTATTTTTTTTTTTACAAACACGCAAATTACCTGTTTGGGAACAGTTAAAAATACGAAAAATTGCAATCATTTTAATAGTCGACTCAGTTAAAAACATCATCAACTACCCTTATCCCACCTAAGTAGGGTCGGCACAAGATGTTTACCTTTTCCACTCTCTCCTGTCAGATGTCATCTCAATATCCACACTTTTACACACATATCATTTTTCACACAATCCATCCATACTTTTTTTGGTCTTTATCTACTCGTATACACAGCATCATACTCAAAACTTTTTTAGACATGGTTCTCATCTCTCCTCATTGCAAACCCATACCATGCTAACCTATTACTCATCAACATTTTTGCTATGATATTTTCAAACTTCCTCTGATATACTGAGTCTTAATCTTATCCATTCCAGTTACACTACACATCGACCTTAATTTTCGCATCTTCGTATCTGGCAACAGCCCAAGCCGAGGTGTGCCGTGCACCCTTGAGCTTGTTGCCCAAATAAAATCGGCCAAGTGCCACAAGCGCTCGCCTTAATAGTCTGGTGACGCTGTTAAGACCTTGCTAGGTCAATAGCGTAGTCAGTTCGAAAAAAAAAATCGTATCTTTGCCACATGTAATTTTCTCTAATCCGTCTCTTTCTATCTGACTAATGTCAAACCTATATAGAATATGTATTAAATGTCCAGTGCTCGCTGAATGTTCGCCATCTTGCTCTTTTGTCTCGCTTGGGTTAAGTTAGGTTACACCTGCGAAAAAAGGATATCGCGAACTTACCTCGGACGAGCGCGGAACATTTAGTACGAAACCTTTTTAAAGCAAGTATATAATACGTATTTAACTTTCTTATATTAAAACCGATAGTGTCGCTAATTTTTTATAGATATTGATATCTATAATATTGTAGATTTTTTTAACCAATCAGTAATAGTTTATGCACCACGTACGTCGAAAGACACTTTATGGCTACTTTTTATATAGTAGTTCGGTGAAGCTTTGAAGGCCTAGTAAGGCCAATAGCGTAGTCAGTTCGAGAAAAAAAAAACTTTTTATATACCTTGCACTACATTATTGAAGTTTCAGTTTCCTAATTTTTACTGGTAATAAATATAGCCTACGTCACTCATGGATAATGTAACATTCTTATGGTGATAGAATTTTTGAAATCGGTCCAATATGAACAGACAAAAAAAAACATATCTTTCCTCATCATAATATTAATGTGTATCAAATATGTAAAAATCCTCTTCATCCGTCATTTCACAATGAATATTCACTCAAATTTTATTACCAACTACCATTACAACCTACGCACAATCTGATCTTCATGGAACTATAACAATTTATATTTCCATATCACTTGTCGCTACAATTGAGCTAATTTCAACAGTATGTTATTGCTTTATATAGTCTATAATTACCGAGAAGATTACTCAAAAACCGTTCAGTAATTTTTACCTGAAAAATATAGCATACATACACACATTGCATATTTTAACAGCTTTTCGTGAAGCAAAAAAATCGCAATAAAACCATAGCACAGGCTGTTTTTTTTTTTCGAACTGACTACACTATTAGCCTTGCAAGGCCTTTACAGCTTCACCGGACTACAGCACAGGCTGTTTCTAAACTCGATTGGCTAGTTACCACTCTGAAGTTGGAATTCAGTCGTTGACCGTGTTATAGATATGTTCTGACACCTACAGTTGAAAGCCAGTCCTCCTCCAAGTATAGTAGGTAACATCTTAGACTTCATCATTTTTTATCAAGTATAGTAGTAGGTGACAAACGCTAAAGTTTAACAAGTTTAAAAAATCAAATAACACTTTCATTTCATTCTTTTTTCATATATCTTTTAGCTATTCTGAAAATAGCTTAACAAATTGATTATAGCGATTAATTCTTTTACTCTCTACTCTCTTAACATTTGATTGTAATGTTACTTAATATTAAGTGAAGTTAATGACACACTAAGCCCAAAGATATATTTAATCTTACCAAATTATTGGAAAAGATATTTTTTCATACTAAAGTTTCAACGTTACCATCATACGTGCTGCTTAAATCTTTTTTTCCAACCGGCTAATATGCTGTTGGTCTGACAGACCTTCGATCTTAAAACACTTAACTATTAAGCAACAAGCTCAAGAACGCCAAATGGACCAAAACTCGGCTTAGGCTGTTGTCTTGAATGTAACATCGTGAATTGAATTAAGCTAAACTAATCATACATATATGAATTAGCCATACATACATGTGTCCCTGCATAAGTAATTTATCAAAGCAAACATGAACCTTGAAATTCACTAAAGTATTAAAATCCGAGGAAAAACAATGTAAAAAAAGCAAAGTCTTTCCGCTTTATGTACCGACTATGCGTATGTACAAATATATGGGTGATCTTTGTTGATATTTTAAACTAGTTAGTGGAATGCTGAGTCACGCTAGTAGCGTACTCGAGGGATTTACTCCGGGAATCGAAACTAACCTAGAACCGTTGCCGAGGGGGCCACACGAATGTGCTGGAGCGAAATTGACCGCCAGACCACAAAGACATGATTTATGGATATGTGGGCGTGGGCGAACGGACGCTCTTATTTAAGAGTCAGAGAGGTACGGATCGTTTCCTGCCACAATTTTGTCAAAGGTATAGAGAAATATTACGCAGTCGTCTTTAACAACACGTTTTGTCAAGTTTGGTGGTATAATTCGTGGCGGATACCAATAATGGATTGGGAGAATTTGCGGTTTTCAAAGTAGTCGTGAGGCGTCGTTTTTCAAAGTCAGACAGTGTATTATATATAATATCTAGTTACTAGCCGACCAACACAACGCCGGCGATTGGCAACAGGTCGCAAATCTCTCGACAGTAACCATTATTTTTGGATTGCATTATACTTACCACCACCTACAGAGTAGTCACATTATCGACTTCGAATTAAAAAAAAAAAAAACAATAAATAATTCATCAATAACGTTCAAAATTTCAAGAAGCAGTTGTATGGCAATAATAACGTTTATAGCCTGTAACAATTGCACTGTTAGTTTATTCCTATCGATTTTTATTCAAGAGAATATTTTCCCAAATATGGCAATGCTAAAATATAATAGTAAATAGTGTATTCCGAAAAATCTGTTGATACACGTCACTCTTTAAACTCAAGGACATCGAATGAATATTACGTCGATCAAATTACTCGCCCTTCACACGGTAATGACCTACGTTCATAGAAATAAGGTTACAGCCATTGCCACGTAAATTGAGGAATAATTTACTCCACCACACCGCTACAGTATATGAATAAATATAGACAGTTGCTTCAAGCGTTCCCTGTCGTTTATTGGACACTTCCAATTCAATAAACGAGGTCAGACTTCGGCCCTTATAGATCGATTGATACTAACTTGGTAAAATAACGAGGTCTGTGTGGAATATCTATAATAGTTAGTCATATCAAATATGACATAATATACGAGCAGGCTAGGTAGACGTTGTCCCGCCCTGATTATAAAAAAAAATCTGTGACATATTACACATCAGAATCTTCCTTATGAATCGCTTTATCCACTGGCAAAAACCGCATGAAAATCCGTTTAGTAGTTTTTTAATTTATCGCGAACAGACAAACACACAGACGTGGTAGAGAACTTTGTTTTATACTATATAATAATAATAATAACAATAATAATTAGTCAGATTTTTTAAATTGACTTTTAAGACGTTACTTGTTGCTTAGCTACATAAAATATTCGCGTGTTTTTTTAAAGTGAAAACTCACTTGGTCGCATTGAGTGAGATTTCTGGCAGGATAATGGTTATGGTTATGGTTTCGTGTTAGTGACAAGCTAGTAAGCGTGATCAGCCGCAATGCGCTTGCGCGGCTTTCAGACTAGCGATACGTAGTATAGTGGCCTGTGTACATTCAATATTAATATTTTGTATTGAGATTGTGCAGCCCATCATATGTTTGATCAATTAATATACCTTATATTGGCACGATCAAATACACTTTTATATATCAATAATATACATTATAAATAAAGTTATTCAATTGTTTTGAGTATTCACTTCAGACGGCAATCCTTATGACTGTCTCAACTTTTTTGAAAATCAAATATTAATGACGTAATTATTAATAACTAGCATGCCCGGCATACGTTATCCCGCCCTGGTAAAAATAAAAAACCTTAATAAATTATATACCTAACCTTCATGAATCACTTTATAAAATATACTGGTGAAAACGGCATGAAAAACCGTTCAGTAGTTTTTTTGAGTTTATCGTGAACAGACAGACTGACAGACATGACAGAGGACTTTGCTTTATAATTACTTTGTTTTATAATATGTTATATAAATTGGTCGGCTACTTTAGATCACGTAACATCAAATACAATGTAGTAACTTTATCGTAGTTTATAAAGAATAATAACTCATTTATCGTCGATATAATTGTAAAGAATGAGGCTCGTTGTCGCGTCCGCCAACGGTTTAGTCCATTTAGCTCGTTTGAGTCAGAATTTATCATACATGACAACAATCGCTAAACATTACAAACTAACTTATCACTATATTATTGGTCGTTAAATATTTCCAAAGTATAAACACATTACTTGTACACAGTGTTTACACTGTAACAACGCAACATTCCTCATAACTGTGACTCATCGATATAAGAAACAAGCAGTGACTCACATTTTTAATATTCTCACGTCGATTCCTTTATTTGAAACTGGTTTCAACTGTTGTTATTTTATTCAAATAAATATAATCTCTCTATAGAATTTTATATAGATGAGAACTGGATCTATCTGTGAATGTGAGTTGAGGCCCCATATGTATGCGAACAGTGAAGGGTACTGTTGAAATGCAGATGCTTCAAAAAGCTTGTTGCATTCGTACTTGAATAGTATTTCGGTTCGTTTCACGAGGAAACCGCTTTTCCGATCCGCTCAACCAATAAACGCGCTCTCGTACATACATAGAGATGTAATGTAATACATGTATATAAACTCTGTTTGAAACGCAGACTAGGAAAGCGATATTAAAGCATTACAAAGTCGTATTTTTTGTTGGTTAAAATCTCTAGAACTCCTACTCATTTATAGTATACTCGCTTCTGCCCGCGGCTTCGTACACGTGGCATAATTACCTTAGGCTAACACTAAAAAAATCTCAATTTAAAAATATTCTTCATTGGTGCTCCGTAACCAGTCGCCCTCTTTGATACATTTCACACAAAAACAATTTTCAAATCGGACCAATAATTCCCGAGATTAGCGCATTCAACCAAACAAACTCTTCAGTTATATAATACTAGTATAGATGTAAGATTACACTCCGTGTTTCAGTTACTGTACAAATAATACGTCTTAACGTATGCTAAGCGAGGAAGAGATAGTGCGGGCGGGCCGTGTATCGCGGTACACGTTATATAAGAGCGAGGACGGGAATTTAATCTAAATTGAAAATACTATGACTTATGCTTGTAATATGTAAAAATAAGACACATGTAAATACTCTACCATCGCCGAGAAAAGGTATAATAAAACCTAATCAATACAAAAGAACATAATAATTGAAAAGATAGTCACAGAAAATTCGATAAATCGAATTCTGCGAAGAATTAAAAAAAATCCTATGCCACCAAGTGTATACTCTACATAAAATATATGAATTTACAGCGATAAGTAATCTAAACATTGCATTTTCATTGTAAATACAAGTTTTATCGCTCGGCGACGCGGCGCTCTTGACAAATATTTTTATAGACGGGTTACCATACGTTCTGGTTTTGTTGTGAACGTTCACGTACCTCACTTTTGAGTGTTAAGGTTACCGCGGTAATAGAAGTCATTCTGAAGTAGTTATTGGAACAGATTATATGATTCTTTTCACTAACCGTCACTCAAATTACGTATTTCGCAAAAAGAAGCGATAGTAATAATTCCAAAATTATTTTTAAAGGAACAGTCCATAGCCAAGACTTATCAAAATAAAGTAATACGCAATAATCCGTATGTACCAATTACCGGAGAGGACATATCTATACTAATATATAAAGCTGAAGAGTTTGCTTGTTTGTATGGTTGAACGCGCTAAAATCAAGAAATACCACTTCGATTTGAAAAAAATTTCGGTGTTAGATAGCCCATTTATCGAGGAAGGCTATAGGCTACATATCATCATATAACTTAATATTTTCATTACTTTCTTACATAGTTTAAGTGAGCACTGAGGGTAGTATATACTAGTATAAAGTTCCAGGTATTTGGTTGATGATAAATCCCATCCTATTCGACACACTGTTATTCAAATACATAAAGAGCACGTTACCTGTTACAGTAAATGATGTGTGTGTTGTACTTACAAACATTTCTGAAAGAGCATTTCTATAATTTACACATCTAATCACTATTTCATATTTATTTAATATATTTAAAAAACGCGTGTGAAGCCGCGGGTAACAGCTAGTGTAGGATATATTTCTTTATAATAAGCGGATATCCAATATAATCTGGTTTGTGATATCTATATTGGCCTTGACAATGCCGGTGTCAAGTGAACACCCGTCGACTCGAACTGTCAGCCAGTTCAAGGACGAACAAACTGATAATAATATATTTCGTATTTACATAACTCGTTAGTTATGATAATTCAAAGAAACGTTACGATAACATTTTATTGGACACTTTCTTAAATTTTAGATAGATCCGTTGTCTGCTGTTATATTCATTACACGAGAGATTATAAAAATAACCTTGTCTATGCGAAATTTCAGAGTATCAATTAAACACACATAAAAATTCATAAAAATTAAATCATAGACAATGAGGTCAAATCCACTTATTCGTAGTTCAAGGCATTCGCTCATTCACTAATAGGAGATTTTATATTCGATTATTCTACCTAAATAAATAAATTGCCAACGTGTACGTTACACGTGCGATCGATCTCTGCTGACTCAGGATAACCTCTATCATTTGACATATATGTAAATATGTAATTAACTGTAATGTAGATATCATAAATACCATTTTTTTTTGTTTAAAAACATATTTAACTAAACAATAAAGCCTATAGCCAACAGTTTAAATGTAAGGTTGTACTCGAAACTATTTTGAAAATATAATCAAAGTTTACTCATCCTAGAAACAGATATTCAAACTTGTTGCATATAATATGAAAGCATCTCCCTAAAATAATTAATAAAATAAAAAAATACTTATTCAATTCAATTTTATTTTTTTTATCAACGCAGGACAACGTCTGCTGGGACCGCCAGCATACATATATACAGTACATGGACGACCGAGCCTAGCTCGGATCTTTAAAAAACATTTTGAAAATAAAATAAACTGTTGGTTATGCCTCAAAAAATTATCAGTAATAATAAAATAAAAAAAAATAAAAAAAAAATAAAAAAATATATCTCTTGCTGTCACTCAGATTCGAACTGAGGTTAGACGGATTTTCGAAGCAGCCGATTTCCATGTGAACTATTTTTGTTTTGACAGCGCCCGCGAAATTTACCTTTATATTCATGCCATATTTTTTCATCCCCAATCCACCTACATAATAAGTTTCACGGAAATAGCTGACGCCGTTTCCGAGATCCTGAATATATAACAATATAAAAATATACGAGAATTGCTCGTATAAATGTATAGATATATATAATACTAGCTGACCCGTGCATCTTCGTCTGCACCAAATCGGTTATCACCGGTTTCAATTGTATCACGAAAAATTTTAATATATCTAAAACCCGACTGAAACCCGAAAAGAAGACATATTAAAGCTTTTCTAATACTCATGTTCTTTCAACGTTGTTGGCTCATGTACTAAGGTGTCGGAAAAAAGTCTAGTTATATTAACTACAAATTTTTGTCTTTCTTTATCTTGGAAAACCCCTTGTGTTTTATGGGACAAAAGGTATCCTAGGTGTAATCTCGTAATATTAATTATCACTGTGTCGAGTTTCGTCTAAGTTGGTTCAGTACTTTCATGTGTTCACAGGGAGAGACAGACAAAAATTGTAATAAGATAATTTTTGGCTTCTATATCGATAGCATAGTCTCTCCTGATTAAAATTTTCAAAAGATATATTTTAATGTACAGATTTAGGCCTTTTTTAGTTTTATTATTGTATAGATAAATACTAGACTCAGACCGACACATATATATCTACATATACACATTAATACATTTTTAACATTTTACAATTTTCCATTACCATGCCATGAGAAATTTCACTTTTAAACCATAAGCATATTTTAACATACATCTCTTGCGAGAACCCAAGCCTTTCGAAACAACAGTAGACCTTTACGACTGTACCAAGCTGTTTATCAAGTATTATTTCATACTTTGGAATTAGTGACACGCTGATATCTTTTATCATCGTTATCAGACGAACGAAATGATATCACTCGTTTGAATGACGAAATGTTTTACGAACAGCTGATTTCCAACGAATTTATATTATTCGGACACTTCTACTCGTCTCTTATCATTTCACGATACGTTTTGTTCGGTTAATAAGCCGGTCAATCGTAATGACGAACGCAGCCAGTTATGTACTTAATTACAAATTTATAAATATGTACTCAACAAGAACGGAGACAATTGTTCCTATGATATAGTTTAATTGACCTTAAACTAGTTCAAATACCCTACTGGATAACTCCCAATCAAAATCAAAAATACTTTATTTAATTTAGGCCCTGAGAAAGAGTTTCTGCACGTCAAGCTACCCACCGGTTCGGAAAACAACCCAGTAGATTCGTTTTTGTAGATGCACAGAGAGAGGCTTTATTTCCAGACGTCACCATCGTTCACAGTTCACATCGTTAAAACGCGTCGGCCGTGGTGCTTGAACTCACTATGTCGCGAATCGGTGATATGCTTTTGCTATACTGCTTCTCCTAAAGTTGGGAATCCCTTTTCGAGCGTCTGTAGGGCTGTCGCGACTACTGCATTTCACAATCAGTCCTCTAAGAAGGTCCAATAAGATCCTAAACTAATCCAAAATGATTGTAACCATATACGTTTTTTAATGTAATATACTCGCCTTTAAACAAAGACGTTATATAACTTTCAGAAAAATGTATTATAGTATTATAATGTAGAATAGTAGAATATTCTACTACGCATTTACGTACTCGTGTCACATGCAGGTGTTAAAATATAACCCACTTCCCAACACAATACGACTAGTTTTCGTAAAAATAAACTAAAGCTGCGTAAAACAAACATTTTTTTAAAGTAATTATTTACTTCCCATAAATTAATTTCGAGACAGTAATATGATAACTGATTAAATATACTATCTCTGATTTTTACATCGTCTTATATGGGCTATTAATATGGCATAAGAAGTAACACTGGGTATTTGGCGGGATCTTGGTCTGTCATGTTGTGAATATTATATTTTATTCATAATCTTGGTATTTTACTCCACATTTTTTAGTATTGCTGGTGTTACGTAATATAGTATGGTTACTGTGCAAAACTGAACTGGATGGGAAACAATACCACGGAGCATGAATCCCGAAATGCCAAAACTCCTCGAAAAATTCTAGCAAGAGACCCACCATTTTGTTATAACATTGAAATTCTAACAAGGCACTTGTAAAATTATTACCTACGAGACAATGGCAGTAATCATCCGGAAGATTGATTCCAAATATAGAATTTTAAAAAATGAAGTAGCATACTTTTTGTAGCTGCAAGGCGTTTTACACTTCTATGCTATATAAAATACAAAATTAAAAAAAATTGCGTTCTTATAACTCAATTTAAATTTAAAACGTATATTCGAAATTCAAATGAAGAACTGTCAAAAATAATCTGTTTCGATTGCAGTGTCTAAAACCATAGACACTTATGATACTCGTAATCGAGGTTGTCCGCCATTTTAGAACACAAATTTAAAAAGGAAGCCCCGATATCATACGCCTGCCTTATAAGAATTCCAATGACTATAAGTATATAAGTCAACACAGTGTCTATTTTTTGTCAGGTCTAATCTACAAAAAAGTTTAACCCATTTTCAGGAAACTCTTTCGGACAGATATGGTATATTTTAAAGATTATGAAAACTATATCAGTGAATTAATAATTAAAATAATTATATTCGCAATAAATGATAAAACAGTAAAAAAAAAACACAATAAAATAAAATACCGACAATCTATCTGGTACTAGCTGATCAATAAAAAAACAATTAGAAAATAATACTACGGTACATGATACCGTCGAAATAATAACTTATAAATTATATACCTAGAAGCAGTAAGTTATGTGTTGGTTGGCGTGGGAAATCTTGCTTTGGAAAATCGTTTCTATTAAATGTTAAAATAAAAGTAAATCCGATACTAGTACCTACACACAATACATTAGAGATGGAATTTATTTTTAGCCAATCTAAGAAATCAATTCTATTTTTGTCTAGAATATTTATATGTGGGCGATTTTCTCAGAAACCTTACGACTGATTTTTATTAAACCTTTACTGAAAATACTCTATACATTTATGTGAACATTTCTTACTAGCTGTACCCAAGACTCCGTCCACGTGGAACCAAATATAAAAAAAACAGTCACTAATAAAAACATCTAAAAGTATTAAGTTCATTTACTTATCTACTTTTCTCTCGCACTTAAGTCGCGTCGCCATTACAATTATAATAACTTTTGATATTGAAGAGATTTTAATGAAACCAAGAGTAAATTTTAATCCAGGATATGCTTTACGATTTTCTTGGTTTTATCGAGAACGCAGTACTTTAGCACTAATATGTGTTCAAGCTAACATACAGCCAGACATTTTTTAAAATGGTTGAAATGTATTTTTGTCCTTATTCCAAGACAGTGTTATTGGGACATAGTTAAGTTAAAGCTAAATATATATTATATAAGTAGTGTGTTGTT
Source organism: Antheraea mylitta (assembly GCA_014332785.1). Taxonomy (NCBI): domain Eukaryota; kingdom Metazoa; phylum Arthropoda; class Insecta; order Lepidoptera; family Saturniidae; genus Antheraea; species Antheraea mylitta. The sequence goes on from JACEII010000036.1 coordinate 5,102,819, forward strand.
CTATTCATACATGCCAATTTTCATGACGTTGGTTGCATAACGAATTTAATATGCTGGAACGTCATCAAGGGAGACATTACATTTTTTTTTTATTAACGTGGGAAAATCTCTAACGCATACGCTACACTCCCGGGGGAGAGGGTAGGTTATGTCCGATTCGCACGGACTAAAACCCCACGGTGTACCGTCCGCCGCATGATAGGGGCAGCCAGGGTTCGAGCATGCTCACTGACCTGATAAACTGCCCCTGCGGCAGCCTGGCGAATGAACGCCAGGCTTCGTCCTACTATAGAGAGGCTAATGGGTACACGACCAGCAGCCTCCCCTCGTCAGCCTCACCCGTGCAACGAGGAGATGGGGGCCCCGCCCCATCCCCTCAGGTTTGGCGACGGTTTTGGGAGAGACGGGCATTAAGCCTCGTCCTTCCTGCTGCTCTTCTTTGGCGAAGAGGACCACTTCTGGGATCGACCTCCCGGGCCCTCTCCGCCGCCTCCTTCTGTGAGATGACGGTATCACAGGAGGCCACAGCAGCCCAGACGTCCTCTCTGCTGAGCATGGCCGAAACCACAACCGGCAGCGAGAGATCGTCCCCCACCGCCGCAACCAGGGCGCGGCGCTGATCGCCCCACGCGGCGCACTCCGAGAGAGTGTGCTGCGCGGTGTCCGTCTCAGCGCCGCAGTCGTGGCATGCGGCGGTGGGCTCCCTGCGCGCTATCCGGTACAAGTACCAACCGAAGCATCCGTGCCCGGTCAGCACCTGCACCAGACGGTACGTCAGGGAGCCCCAGCCCCTATTCACCCAGGCCGACAGGTCGGTCCTCTCGTGGGGGAACCGCCATCGCCCTGGTCCAAGAGCCCTACACGAGAAGGACCGGGATGATAGCTCAGGCCCCGAACACGAAAGTCTTCCAGAACACTGTTGGCGGAACCGGGTCGGTTAAGGCGGCGATAATTATCTATAGCGGGCTGGTGCGGGTCACGGTGGACCCCCAGCTCGTTGACGACAAAGTCGTCGCCGTAGTGCTGCACGTGAGCCGCCAATCACTGGGGTTGATCTCCGTATACTTCGAGCCCAACAAGCCCATTGAGCCGTAGATTGTGAGACTTGAGAGCATCTGCGCCAAAATTGGAGCGTAGAACGGTGGTCGGAGGTAAAGTAAACGCCAAAAGTATGTGGTGAGGAAGTCGGTCCGACGACCATCGGGGGGATGCGTTCTGCTCCTTTCTGGATGCCGCCGGTCTCGAGATTCTCAACGTCGGGAACAAGCCCACTTTTCAGGCCGTCAGAAGGGGACAGCTATGCACTAGCATAGTGGACTTAACGGTCTGCGGTCCCCAGCTTCTCGACAGAATCAATGATTGGAAGGTTGACGAAAACATAACATCTTCCGACCATAACACGATAACCTTCTCGATACGCCTGGATCAGGAACTGGCATGCCAGGAGCGAAACACTACGCGTATCTATAACACCAAGTAGGTAGTTTGGTCGGAATTCACGTCAGCACTCCAGGAGAATCTGGCCGAGAGGGCTCTGACTGGGTGCAAGGTGGAGGAGGTTCCCGACGTTAAGTTACTCGAGATGGTTGTTGCAGAATATCTCGCGTGCATTGAGGACGCCTGTGAGGTGATCCCCAAGGCACGCGGGAAGAGAGGAGTAGCGCGCTCCCTTTAGTGGTCGCCGGACTTAAGACTTCTTCACCAAGGAGGTAAGACGGCGCAAGCGAAGAATTCGCTATGCCGCCCCCAACAGACGGCCTTACGTTGTCTAAGACTACCTTGATACTCTCGAGGATTACAAGAGGAAGGCAGTGGAAGCTCAGACCAGGAACTGGAAGAAGTTCTGCTCGGCACAGGATCTTGACAGCCTCTGGAACGACATCTATAGGATCCTGAGGAGAACGGAGAGAAGGAGAGAGGAGGTATTGCTTGCGGACTCAACCGGGCGAACACAAGGCTCCAAGGATTCCGCTGAGCTCCTCGCCTCCGCTCTGTTTCCTTCGGATAATGTGGATGCCGAAACAGAGGACCAAAGGACTATAAGGGCGGCGACGGAGGTGTTTATCTCTGCTGCGCTCCGGAGTTAATCGGCGGCCGAACCCCCTTGTTGACGGAGGAAGTCCTGAGGGTTGTCAATGACTTCAACCCGAAAAAGGCTTCCGGGAGAGATGGGTGAACCGCCGACTTCTGCACACAATCCGGTCCTAGGGATGGGAGAGTGGAGCTGTTCCGAGCAATTGCTTACAAGTGCTTGAAATTAGCTCACTTTCCCAAACCCCAGAAGATAGCCCATGTGTGTATACTTCGGAAGCCAGATAGGGAGGACTATACCACCCCCCAAATCCTACCGCCCTATAGGCCTAATCCCTGTGCTGGGGAAAATACTTGAAACGCTCCTGGTCCGCCGGCTTCGGTGGCATTTGCTGCCCACACTCAGCGTGCGGCAGTACAGGTTCATGCCACAACGCGGGACGGAGGATGCTCTCTATGATCTAGTGACTGAAATTAGGGCAAGGTTAATGGCGAAACACGTCGTGATCCTGGTGTCAATGGACATAGAGGGGGCATTCGATAACACGTGGTGACCGGACTTGAGGTCCCAGCTCGTGGCAAAAGGGTGCCCTGGCAATCTTCACGGTATGGTTTCGCCGTAACCACGAACGGAGAACCAGACCAGAGAATAGAGCTCCGGTATACCGGTGTACGCTTGAGTCGAAAGTTCTAAGGGCTGCGTCCAAGGTTCCATTCCTGGACCCACGTTCTGGAACGTTATCCTTGACTCCTTACTTGTGGAGCTCGACTCCGCGGGGGGTGTCAAACTTTGCAGACCGTGGTTGATTGCGGCGTCCGTAATAAGATGTCGCTCGCACCTCGCAAATGAAAGTCGATGACGCTGACGCCGCGGCTTAAATTCGACGCCCCAGAGATCACCATGGACGGAGTCCAGCTCGTTTCCTACTGTATCGGCCTGACCACTAACCTGGAGAACAGCAGAACGACATTGTCAGCGAATGCCTGATAGTACACCCCGCGGAGTCAAGCTCGACCAGCAGAGAGTCAAGGATAACGTTCCAGAACGTGGGTCCAGAAATGGAACCTTGGCTGCAGCCTTTGGAACTTTTCCGACTCAAGCGTACACCGGTATACCGGAGCTCTATTCCCCGGTCCGATTCTATATATACATTACGTAGACGGCGTATGTATAAATTAATATATATAATATTAGATAGATATATTTACTGTTAATATTTAACAAAGTCCTTTCCTATTCATTTTCGTATTATTAGTTTGACGGAACGCTGTCACAGAGTCGTTTATCGGTGAACTCCATGACGGAATTATGTCCGTTGTCCTATTGTTTTGAATGACATCATCTTCACAACCTCTAAAGTTACTCAGTTGCCTTGTTATTTATATTTGCATATATCTACTTATTTCTATAATATATGATGAAAATATAGTTCTTTAGTTATCGATCAAAAGTATTGAACGTATACGTAGACTTACGACGAGTTTAGATGATTCTAGGCCATTACTTATTTTATGTTCAATTGATTCTTTGTTGGCCAATTGACTCTTTGTTCGACGAATTGACGAAGCAGGCACGTATCACCTAGTTATACATACATCGAAATGTAAACTTATTTTTATTGGCGATAACTGATAACTGGTTTTTTAAAATCCATTTAAAATCAAAAATACTTCATTCAATTTAGGTCCTGAGAAGGCGTTTATAAACGCCAAGCCCAAAACCGATTTGGACAAACAAATCAATCATCAAAAATGGACAAGAAACTCGATCTTGTTTATCTTTTCGTAATACATATTTTAAAAATATAGATAGATTAGTTTTTGGTGGATGCACCGAAATTGACGTCATTATCCAGACGTCACCATCGTTCACAAACTGAACCACCTTATAATATCATTTAGACATCAAAACCCGCTTGATACGGTGCTTAAACTCACTATACGGCAAAACGGTAATATGATTTAGGACTATGTTGTCAAACTGAATACTGTTACCTAGATAACTGATATTGGTCTTAGCCTAAAACAAGGAATGACCAATTTGTTATTACTTATAATAATTATATTATGTCGGTCTTTTAATAAATCCAGCTTATGTAAGTTATTGCAACCATACATTAGATTATCAAGAATATATTGGGAGAGCAAGAGTTATCGAGTTAACTAGTGAATACCGTACATCAAATGTATGGCATGCTAATAATGGCATCGCTAGACCAGTCGGGTTCCTGGATCAACATGTGTCTATCCAGCAAACAGTCGCGGTGGTAGAGGTCCGAGCCCGACTGAGTTGCAACTACAGTAGACACTGGTAGTAACCTGTCGCAATGGATCCTTGTTTGTTTGTCGCGTCTCGGTAATAACCATTCTTTGCATCACTGCCGGTTGATTGTACATCTTTCGGTCCACAATTATTTTAAGATTACACTTTACATGTATTTAAGAATCAATATTAGTCTAAAACCAATAAATAATAGTGGTCGAATAGAGAGTCGGGGATGGACACCAGTCGATAATTTATTGTTTAATTTGAAGTAAGGACAGGTATGTTTGTTTACATTAAAACGATATGTAAACATTTATACAAACAAAACATTGTATTGTCTCAAAGGTAAAATTTAGACGATGATGGCTAAATGGTAGCCCAGTTCAAATGTGACAAAGAATGAGATTTCGGTTAAAGAAAACATCGTGATGGTAACATTACTTGCAGTTACAGAATTTTTATATGCGTTCCGCCTGTCGTTGCGTATAGTTCCGACGAATCTCGTGCTTCAGAAATTCATCTTGATAATAAGGTAAGGTTTAAAATGACAACAACCATTCCAGGTTTCACTCATAGTGAATAAGAGTACAAAACCTATGAACATTCACATGTTCACGATTTTTTTTTTAATTATTTAAACACAAAAATGCCCAATTTAAACATTTCTACAGGAGTAAACACATACATAAAGAGCTTGAAAAATGCCCGAAAATATCCTATACAATAATTACGAATATATTGATATTTATAGGAAAGCTGAATCTACAAAAAGTATTAAAAGAAATGTCAGTTGTAATCACCCATGCGCTAAATCATTCATATACAAGCTACACCTGTTTATGAAATGAAAATAATAAGAGTGAAACTTAATCCTGTGACAGGGTTCGTTTTCCTGTCGGCAAATGAGGCGTGTACAACTGTTCGATCTATTTACAAAACTGGAATGTCTGTTCCTGAACATGTGAACGGTATGATGGGATAACTGGAATGTGTAATTGTCATAAGAATCGTATAGTGTTTAAAATTGTCATTTTTTATTGTTTATACACTCCAGTTTTTACGTAACCACACCTGATGTCAAGTATCGATATGGAATGAGGAGCAATTCAAGTATCACATAAGCACTAGAGGGGGAAGGAGGTATTTGATTTGCTTGTTTTTATGACATAAAGGATAGGGGGCCTGGATGTTTACGTCTGGTATGTAGCGTGCGGTCATATATCTGCTCTATCACCGCCATAATAACGAACCAGCATACATTAATTCCTCTTTATTAATATAGACTAGAGGTTTCTTATTTCGCTACTTGCTAACCGCTGCCGATGAATTGATAAGGAAACCAGAAGAGATTAAAATCACTTATTTCAATGTATACGTAAGCATGAGAGGGGCATTATTTACTTTTCTTCATTTCTTCATTGTACCTTTGTTGATCATGGTAAGGGGACATCCTAAAATTACGGCCCATGAGACGGTGACAAGCTGATCCTAGAAAGAAGTAATACTAAAGTAAACTACCGGAACTTACCTGCCAGATTGACTTTGCAACCATGTCACTGCTTTTAAAAAATGTTTAACATCGCCGAAAACTCATGCTGCATTGAAGTAATTGATGTTTATCTGATGTCCAAAAGAACTGAACCAATTTTCACTATTTTTACTGGTAGTGATCTACAGCTTATTTTCTAGGATGTATAACTACGCTTATCTAAATTAGCTAAACTAGATAAATCTAATAAAGCTTGTATGTAAAGACCATTTTTTGTCTAATATATTAATTACATTGTTCCAAAATGCTAAGTATGTTTTCCTGAATCACATTAGTATTGTAGGTAGTATTGTTTATACATGAATACTTTGTCTATTTTAAGGTTAGCCATTCTGAAAGTCTTTGCTTAGTCAATTAGTCTTCAACCGGGGTTTTAAATAATCCTTTTAGGTTCTGTATACTTATTGGTATTCTCCTGTGTTCTTCCTTCCTCAACAAAACCCGTGGGTTTTTATGCGTGAAAAAGTTTGGTTGTTCTGTGGGGACGTGGATTCGTCTCCCAACAAACGTGTTCACTTTCTTCTATTATACAGAGTTCTTTGAGGTGTGACGCATACTTATGAGATTTGTCATCGTTACATTAACCATTGTGTATTTATTTTGCCAAGTTACTGTTTAAACCGGGTTATTAACATGTAGGCGGTTACTTATTAGGCCGATCAGTGGCTTTGTATACCTACTATAGCAAACAATACAATTCATATAGATTCAATGAACTCATATCATGTTATAGAGTTCATATAAATAAATTAATATAAGGAAATAATTTCATATACGGTTATTTTAATCCCAAACAAGGCAAAAATCGTATTATATTAAATAATTCATATATAGATCTATAACCCTCAAACACATAATTGAGACTTAGGATCATCCCTTCTCGTAGCAGCAATACGACTTGCTATCAGAGTATCACTGTGTTACGTGGCTTCTCAAAATATTATGTATACTCAAAAGACAAAACAGTTTAGTACAATTTTCTCCTCTTTTTCTTTCTTTTCCAGTTTTCTATTCATTCTCTATTGAGTAACTATTGATATGCTAACACAAAAAAGTGAGCAGTTAATAGATTTAGAAATAATTCTTTTTTTCAAAACCATTGACTCACTGAATCCTTTATTCCTAAAGTCTTCATACCTCATACTTTACCCTCCTTAAGTTAACAATCTCCAATGTTTATACAACATTAAATAAAATTTATGCCATTTAGAAAAAAAAAAATATCAGAAAGAAATACAGATCATATTTACATATTGATACATGATCTGTAATTCTCTACGTTTCTCTGCTCTACGTCTGTAATCCTCTTATTGTGGTCGAATTCGTTTACTTGTGAACCATTGTTAACTTATATAGTGTTTACGTTATATTTACTATAATAAAAATGTATTTTAACATACAAAATAAATTCATATGTCGTAAAAGGGATGTATAGTATGCATATCTCTTTCATGGTTTCTGGATTTTTGTGCTTACATTTTGAAAAGCAATAATTTTGAAAATAATTCCTTTTATCATTTTTAAACGCAGGCCAGGCCATGTTTCAGTACAGTTTTTTTGTTGTCTTTAGTAAAATATGGGACAAACTGCGAGGCTAAAAGTAAATGAATCTTCCACAAAATCTGAATACCGCTTTTTATAATGACTTACCTAGACCAGTGGTTGGCAAGCTCGTCAACCAAAAGAGCCAAATTGAAAAAATGAAATTTATTCAAAGAGCCTTTTTTTAACTTAAGTTTTGTAATACTGGAGACATTTAAAATAACAACGATTTAAAGTCTACTCTCCAGACGAGTCATGTTATTGCTGCTTTTTAAATTGTTTAAATTGCTGCATTTTTTTTCGTATACTTGCGTTTCAGTAACAATTTGTCTCAAAAAATGCAAGTTAATAAATAATATTCCATGTCAGAACTTAACATTTTCTGGAAAAGTAACAGTGAAGAAGCCGCTTGAGGCTCACGAGCCGTGGTTTGTTGACCACTGACCTAGACCGATGAATGTCTAAATAAAAAAATGCTAAAGGTATGTCATTGTGCCCGGATTACGCAAAAACTACTTTATAAATATCAATTACATTTTTTTAGTTTTACCTCTTACACACTTGATTCTTATCTGAAAAAAAATATTACGTACTTCTAAGAAACTTTGTCCTTGTAAATATTATCACCATACCTTCATTTTCTACATAGATAAAATGATGGGAGTCTACAACAGTGAATGTATGACGCAAAAAGTACTAGATAGGTTTTAATCAAATTTGACTACATAGAGGCTTGGCATTTATTCTAATAAACATTTAATTGTAATCTAATATACAGTTTTAAGAGACTACGGTATTTGTAAGCACTACGTGGTTAAGTATATTTTCTTGCGATGGAGAAGTGGGGCAATAGATGCGTGTACGCAGACCAACGCATACGAAGTCGCAAGTACCAACTAGTTAACCAACAAAGTGCAACAGACAATTGTTAAGAATATTAATCACTACGAAACATAACACTACTACTATGAATATAATTACAACAAACCACATGCAAAACATTCATCTAAAAATGAATTAAATGCAATCCAAGTTAACAGCAACCCTCTAACACAGTGGTCGGCAAATTCGTCATCCCGAAGAGCCGAATATAAACAACATAAAACTGAAATGTATTTAAAGAACTATTTTAAACATAACTTTTGTTTTAGTGGAGACATATTTTGGAAGTATTAGGATTAAAATTCTACTCTCGAATGTGTTTTTACTAAATGTCTATCGCGAAGGTATGCTATTGTTATTTTCTGAAAATGTACCACTCATCTGGAGGCATACGTTAAAAATATGTTACTAGTGTCTTACTAGAAAATGATACTCCTCGTCTACAATAAGCATTTTATGGAAGAACCGTAATCGAGGATTAAAAGAGCCGTGTTTTGTCAATCGCTGCTCGAATAAATCTACAATTCATATGCAACCGTTCCTCCCATGCCAACCTACATGTCTTTCCGTTGTTGAATAACACGACAAACTAATTTTATACACATTGTACTCGCTAGTTACGACCTAGTCGGGTCAGTTTCTTACACTGTTCTATATTTTTGAATTTACATCAGTTGACGTACCCAAAAAAACCTAACCGTACTACTAAAGTAATGCCTAATAGTAATATGATGGTCCGATTTAGTTGGACACAATGTCTATGTCCTAACTAAAAATTCAGTTAACACGAATTTTATTATTGCAAATCAGGATGTTAATAATTATGTATTGTGTTGTTAGTTTATTCTCGTGATTTAATATGCATGTTTTACTATTACTACATGGCTACACTTAGAATAAATTAAGGTGGCTTGCTACCATACTAATAAGCAGACAAACAGGCAGGGTAACCTACGCATTTCCAATATTACAATACAGATAAAAAATTATCTAATATACATACATGCAAAATTAAAAATAACTCATATTAAATTACCAAAAAAAAAGTTACACAATTGTTTCAGTGTACATATTATCAGTGGAAACCCGCGAATTAAATCTGACGAAGATTGTTTTCTTATTTTTGAGAATTTACTATTTGTTCTGGATTAATTACGGACGTTATTTTATAATCGTATTACTTCGTCAATTCTTTTTTTTTCTTTTAGTCCCCATGGAAAAGCGTAATTATATGTAACGTATAATACTTCGAAAAGTCTTAGTATAGTCTCGTCAAAATCAATTTCGCTGTTTCGGAGATAAACAAAAAACATTTCGTTTTCATTTATTCGTTCAAATTTCCCCGCTTTACAGTTTAAATATTTGTAAAAACCCGTAGTTACTTTCCAATTGGACGTTAAGGTAACAAAAAAACTATATTAATTAAAATTCAGAGTCAAATTCAACCAAATCCAATCAATAATTACGTTTCGCTTCCAACTGGGAAAACCAAGCGTTCAGAACGAAATGCAAATGGGATAAAAACAGCGACATTCAATAATTCCGTTTCACTCACTATTCACGAGGTTTTAACACTTCGTTTGTTTTTACCATTAAATATCGTGTGGATATTTTCATTGTGTCGTTTATTTTTGATTGCATTTATTTTGCACTAGTTGTGCCCCCGACTTTGTCCGCGTCGAACTTCCTTTTTTTTTTTGTATTCGAAATGACTACGCTATTGACCCAGCAAGGTCTTAACAGCTTTACCGGACTACAAAATCCGCGTCGAACCTAATGTAATAAAACTGTGACTAATAACATTATCTGAATATGTTAAGTCTATTTACTTATCAACTATTCTCTTCAACTTAAGTCGCGTGTTCATTAAAATTACAATAACTTTTGATAGAGTGAACCGATTTTAATGAAACCAAGATTTAATGTTACTCGAGAATATGCTTTATGATTTTCTTGGTGAGGTTTTATCGTGAACTCAATAATTTAGAAGTTATACGTGTTCAAAAAACAGACGGACATTTCTTAAATGATTGAAATGTATTTAGTATGAAATGTAGACACTTGCAACAATTTTATTCACAAAAATCTAAACAATACAGAAACGTGAGTTTTGCTTACTATATCTACAGTAGATATAGATGTATAGGTAGATATAGATTTATATTTTATTTGTAATTTATCCAATAAAAGTAAAAGTAATGTATATGTTATATATATAGTATTACCATTTGACCAGTTTCAGTAAATATTAAATTATATTCTGGTCTAAGATAGTAACATGCCTCAACCTAGAAGTCTGCTTTACAAGTGATGCTGTCAGAACACAGTCATATGTTTTACTTCTAATTAATAACATTATGGTAGTGTAGAAAACAGGTGAGCACCAAGAAAATAGGTGACACTCTATAATTACATTTCGACGTTTTGATTGCAGTATTTTAAACATAAGTCGAGGGACGCGGTATTCGTACGCTTACAATGAACGGTCTTAAAAATTCTGATAAAAAGAAATTAAAGTAAGAAGTGATGTGATTACATATCAGTACATTCGAGTGATTAATAATTGTACCAATCCTTACATATTTAAACGCTATTTCAATATATATTAATTGATAATACGATTTCCTCATAACGTTTTCCTGTCTGTTCCCAATCTGTGAATTGCTTTTATGAAAAATTTATTACTGTATTATTATTGTATGGAATGAAAGAGCTGTTCTCAGCGACAGTTTCGTGGTTTTCAGTTAGAGCATCATTTTTTATTTATTCTGCATACTCTTGGTCCGCACCTTTTCTGTGTTTTAATTTACTCTATTAATCATGTTAAAAGTCGTTTTAAATATGAGCAACTATTATTATTATTTATATTATTATACTTTAGATTTTTTATTGAGATTATTGCCTTCATAGCAGCTTCCTTATCATCTGTTATAGATTTAAAAATTATAATCCACAATGTCCCGCGCGGGAGCTCCAGGGCCCAATAGATGATCCTAATTGCGTCGAAAGTCACGTCGGTATAATAGACATAGGTGTTGGTGTCTGGATATTGCTAGTTTAACATGGAAATTTATAGCATAGTTATAGCCCCTTCACGTGAAGGCTATGCAACAGTGCATCGCCAGTCATTCCTGTCAAGCTGGTCCTCAAGCATGTTGGTGACTGTGAACAGCTCAATGTAATTACAGTTGGATCTAGATATGTTTATATTTTAATTAAATTATATATAAACTCATACAAAAAAATACATATGATCCTAAACTTTTAGACTCCCAACACCTTACAATGTTTTAATTTATATTTTCCTATATTCATGACTAATTGAGGTGTATGACAGGACAACCAGACCCGTTAGTAATTAATAAAAAATAGGTATGTAATTTTGTAACCAGCACAGTTGAACAACAGGAAGTATTGAATTGAAACCAAGTTTTATTTTTAAACTGTTTTTAAACAGGTAACCAGGGTTTATATAAACAATGTTTAATGTCACTGTCCAGACGGTTTATCATTAGATTTATAGAGTTCAAACTGTGGTTATAATTACGCGTCGACTTAGATTGTAAATCCTTCTCTCCTATTGCGTCCACTATACAGATTATCATCATTTGTATAGTGGTCGCAATAGGAGAGAAGGACTCGTCATTGTGATTATTAGTTTCTTACGTTATGAGATCAGCGAATGATATCCAAATAATAAGAGGCTGGACTACCCAGCGATTGTAGATCTCTATATTGATAATTGTTTTTAGATTTAACTACGCTACAACAAGGTACAATCACTATCTTTCAAACAAAAATATTTTTACTAATACTTCTAAGACCCCAGCCAATTGCCGATATAGCTGAATCGATTTTGACTTTGACTTTTACAATCAGTTAGAGGGCTTTCCAAATATGTCTAGGTTACGTTTTTCCACAGAGGTTATGAATAACGATAAAATTTAACAGAAATAGCTTAAAATGCGTAAAAAGATAAATAGGGATAGGTTTTAGTGGCATATTTACAACAAATATATATTCTAGCCCATAATTAATCCAAAAAGTACAATTTTTTAGTTCGTTAAAACAATAATATAATTTCATATCTATTAACGGACATCTACTAATAAAAAAAATGAGTCTAGTCAATAAGGTTTTAATCTAATCGGACTTTAGTGTTTATATTTCGTTTCTTATCAGATTCCTATAAGGAATAGACAACTGTTTTATCATCCCATTTGTATGAGAGTCTGACTGTGCTGTAGATGAAATCGTGGATAATCATGCAAATATTTTTGTAACAAATAAATTAAGGCCAAGAAGCTTTTGTATGTATTTTATTAAGAACTTACAAACGGTAGATATACTTGAGGTTTTTGTTTATTTATAAAAGAATTATTTAAAGTTTTATTTTATCAATGTGTAGTCTTTATTTTAATAATAAAAAAAGAGTACAGAAAATATATATATATTGAAGATTAATAAGAATACCCATACATATGTACATATTATACATAAATAATCATTTCATTTTTACTGTTTTCATTATTGTATTATAACATTATTGTATTCAGAATTGTAACATAGTAATAAGCCTAGTTACGTTTTCTAATAATGTGAACCTAGATAACATCTCTTTCTTTTGTTAGAGGATTTGCTTGTTAGCCAATAAACAAAAAAAGAAAAAAAAAATTTTTGTAATTACGATTATCAAAAGATCATGAGATTCTTCGATGATAACCTGCTTACAACCATTTTAAATACAGAATATTCGTATAAGCGTTCGGGGTTGAACTCTACGTGGTACAAGTGTTTTCCCACCAAAAACCTAAAATTTATTCAAACGTTCAAAATAAAAATGGTACATCATAACACGTTATAATGTTGTATTTTCAAGTTACTTCAAATGTTTATTCATAAAAAATCTCAGTTGTGAACACTTTACAAAAGAGTTGAAACTTTCGTTGTTATATAAACACCATAAGAACAAAAAAAAAAAAAAAAAAAAGAAAAATAATGCTCGTACACTTTGAAACAATTTATGTTAAAGAAACTTTTTTGAACTGAAAACATTGAAAAATCTATTGAAACTTGAACAAAACAAACAGAAACAAACCTACAGAATATAAACAAAGCCACTGAAAACACCAAACAGCATAATAACGAAAAGAACAGTTTCTAACAAAGTTTTACGCGCGCGATTCAAACCATAGACAACTCCGCGAAATGAACTTTTTAGACCGTTTGAAAAGTTTACAAAAGCGTGCCTGCCGGTTGAGATACGCGTGTATTTTTGGCCGTGGCGTAATCGGCCAAAATCCTAGCATAAACCGGTGAACTGTAATCATCGGCTCCAACGAAACATGCATCGGGAAAGGACGAAAATCGACCGAAAGGACACGCAAGCGCACCGCACTCAAGAAACATTCGAAAATTATTTAAAAGAACGGACGCTCAGCTCAATTTCGCGTGGTGCCTATGGCCATAGTATCGCTCAGCATTTAATCACCTGTTGCCAGTAGTCTTCCAGTGATAATTTCCACTCGAAGTAGCCGGTATCAGTCACGTCCTGTAATTCACGGAAAAGATTGCCGCTCGGCAGGACATCCATCGTGCTTACATATGACGCCGATCGAAACTTAAGTTTTCGCGACGCGCGTGAATCCTCCACCGCGGAAAGAATACGACTGAACGGCAAAGTCGTGACAGTGTACCCCGCGACCCGTACCCCACAAGTCCTCGCCCTAGTCAACACAGGGTAATACCACACAGAGACTTCGTGTATGTCTATCTCGTTTATTTTACCTTTTAATTCAATGATTATATTCAGTTTTATTAAAAAAAAAAAATTAAAAAAATATTTTTTATTGCCAGTAAAATAATCGCATTAATATTATGAATGTTTGACAGATTTTTAATCATAAAAATTAAGACATAATAAAATAACACTTAAATTAATATATAAGTATTATTCACGTGAATTTAAAGTCTAAGTATGCTTAAAAATATATAGTATAATTATTTTTAATTTTCCTTTACATATTCTTGTCTTATTTAAATTATTAAAAAAATATACATAAAAAAATCAGTTCCATGTAGGAAAAACATTTTTCTCTTACAGTTTTATACACATTTGTTTTTTTTTACATGTATTTTTATATGGGATATATATTAGTCGTAAATTTAAATTTTATTAGTAAAAATGAAACTAAGTTATATTTCTTATGCTTATTTTTCCCGTAAGGCAATCACGGTAAAGAGTGTAATTGATTAATAATATTTTCTATAATTCTCAAACAATAACATTTAATTAAAATTAAGACACCATGTTTATAAATAAAAAATAGAAAAAAGAAAACATATTTTTTACAACAATGTGTCTAAATTCAAATAAACTTTATAAGAATCAGCGTAAGGAAAGTGGCTTATTTGAATATCATATCTCTATTTTTTTTATTAATGTTCACTCGTTTACACTTGTTTGTGGTGAATTTATGATCAAAGCAAAGGGTAACAATATAAAGCGAGAAGCCTATTATCATAATAAACCAAAAAAGTCAAGAAAACTTGTATGTGTATTAAATTTAATTGGGTATTAAATTTAAAAACATTATTAGAAACGTTGACAGTAAGGAGTTGTTGACTAACCCACGCTGTGCTTCACGTCTTACGTTGGTGTTATTCTTTCATTTGTGATCCGGTCCTTCCCATTACCACAGAAATACTTGTTGATAGAAAAAAGGATCTCTTTCTTTTAGCTGATCTCATACTATGTATGAAATTATCAAACTGCCATTCACGCATGGACTAATTACACGAATTACTTAGAATATGTTTGATACACAATCAATCGTTAGTACACGTGACATCATTGATACGGCTTAATGTTGGTATACAAAGTGTACTCAGGAATTAACGAGGCGATCGCTAAACCACGTTTGCCAACTTGTTCGTCGATTTACACACAGAGAGATCTAGTGTAAGTACGACGGATACAGACGCTTTAATCTATCAAAACATTCCTGTGGCGCATTTATATAAGTTACCATAATTTCTCCCGTATAAAATTTAATTTTATGAAATAATATAAATTATTAATATTTTTGTACAAAATTATTATTTTAATTTTTTTACACTAGAACATGATTTTCATAACTGATACAGATATTTTAGATATACTATCAGTTTTGTAAGTTGTATATGTATTATAATTGAAGTTGGTGTAGAATAAAAATATTTTAATAGTAGTCTATTAATTGCGAAGTGATTGATATATGAACAAAATAGAAGCGACATTGGTGAAGATATATATTTTTTAGCGTTAAGAGTATTATTATTCATATGTTTTACAGTCTATCATTTTTGGAATAACGTATACTTTCAGTGTACAAAATGTCATTGAAACCGTTTGTATTAAATCGGTTGAGAATGAAATAAAATTGTAATTTATAGCAATATATTTTTTATTGCAAATTATT
This sequence comes from Antheraea mylitta, assembly GCA_014332785.1. Lineage (NCBI taxonomy): Eukaryota > Metazoa > Arthropoda > Insecta > Lepidoptera > Saturniidae > Antheraea > Antheraea mylitta. The sequence continues at coordinate 5,118,549 of JACEII010000036.1, forward strand.
ATTTTCGTAGTCTATCAATTTCTAAATTATACATTCCTCGTGTATAAAGTTTTATAAAAATTAAATTTTACAAAAAAAAAAATATTTACGATTTCTTGAAGTAAGTATTATTGACGACTGCTAATATTTTTTAAAGATATTCACGATTCTTCGGTTATACAACGAAAATGGATAGATAGTACCTACTAATTAAGTCATAAAACTATAATATTTTGTCAACTATAAATAATTAAGACAGTAAATTATCGAATATAAATATGCAAGATCTATTATTATCTTTGTAAATATGATTCAACATGAGAATCCTCGTCGAAAATAATTATTGTAATGTGATACTGCTTCAATTTGAACTGGTGTGGTGTGTTTTATGAATAATTCGTCTATTATTTTCGGCCATAGAGTGAAATCATTGTAACGAGAGTACTATAAATAGAATAACAATTACAAATATAATAGAAAAATAATTATTGCAGAGTAATTATTTATACCACTTTTTTGTATTTATTTTATGTTCCCTTGAAGTATTATAGATAAATGTAATAAGCTTTGCATTTTAGTATACCATAACTTTAAAATGTAACAGATTCTATCAAAAACTCTTTAATTTTTCTTTTATTTATGCTTTTCTTCAATTTCAACAAATTTTCAATTTCAGGTTAGCAAATAGCTGAGTGCTAATCAGAAAATCCATACTATGGATTGATAACGATGTTATCCTTCACGGCAAACTGAGGTTGTTACTAGGAATCGAAATCTACGTCGATGAACGTTGAAGCTGAATACGAAACCACCGACCGATATTGCTTCGTAATATAATAACAATCATTACATGTACATACTGGTAGCGCCTGCATCTCTGTATGCATTCATCACAAGATTATTCACGACGTATATATATATATATGAAATTGTAGTGTCGGTTTCAAAGGTTTATCACGAAAAAAAAGAAAGGGGACTTAAAAAAAAAATTGGTTGCCTGTAAAGTCGGTATACGGGCGAAAGTTTTACGTGACAACGACTTTGAGTGGCAAAATAATTTTAATGTGAATATTCATTCGTATAGTAGTCTCTCTCGCTCTTAGGCGGGCTAACCATGCCCGAGTGGAAGGGACGCGTGCCTCTCACTCGCTCTCATTGTTAGCGCATAACGTGAGCGGAGCGTAACGCAGTTTCTTGAAGTGTCACCCGGCAAACCAATTTATAAGACGTTGTCACGTCAAAAAGGTTTATCACGAATATGATGTTCAAATTTTTTGTTAGTTTTTTTCTGTTTGTACATCCAAGTTACGGAGTTCACCTCTTAAGCTTACTGTTGAATTTGGTCTGTCGTCACACGATTAGATATTTTTAATTTAGAAATTATTAAATTAAAGCAGCACTACCAACATTATTTATCTATTTTGTTTTAAACCCAAGTAATATTTTTTTTTATTACAGTTACCACAGTAATAAACATTTTTTTTTAATATTTTATATAATTTAAATATAACTCAGCTTATTACGATCGTATAAATAAGGCCAATTGTATGTTTAACCATCCAAAACTCCGGTGAAGCTGTCAAGACCTTGCTAGGTCAATAGCGTAGTCAGTTCGAAAAAAAAAAAAACCATCCAAAGGCTCATTGGCTTGAGTTTTGATCTATTAACGAATGTTTCAGTATTCGCATGAAATAATTATAAATTAATCATTAACACTGTAGACTGATAATCAAGAAAAGGATCTTGAGGTAATCCGCTCATTTGTTTGATAATACGTTAGAGTAATTCAACAATAACAATACAAGCAAAAATGTGCTTTCTTCTCTATTTTATTTTTGTACCTACTTGCACGAACATAGTATTTTCATACTCTTGTAGATAATTAATTATTTGTGATAGGCACATAAAGTAAAAAATGTTATTACGATATTTACATACAATTGGACATTAATAAATTGGATAGTAACCTTACTTAAAAAGTTTTGTATGTATTATAATTTTATTATTGTTATTATTATTCATTTTAATATTTTCTATTATTATTTTTGATTTTTGTGTACTTTTCAATAATTTATTTATTTTATAACAAAGAATTGCTACTACAGATAATGAAGTTTTGATTTAGTTTGTTACTTACAATGAAACCAGATGGCAGCACAGTCGTGCACCCATGTTTACATAATTAATTCCATCGTATGGTTTTATTATTATTCATTTTAATATATTTTTTTACGAAAATTTTATATTTATATGTAAACTGTTTATTGATAAAATCAAAAATATTTAAAAACCGGATGGTACAGAAATGTGACGCCATATTGCCGTAACGGACTTCCGTTGTTTTTTTCCAACTGACTACGCTATTGACCTAGCAAGGTCTTAACAGCTTCACCGAGCTACTAAGGCGAGCGCTTAAGGCACTCAGACGATTTTATTTGGGCAACTAGCTCAAGGGTGCACGGCAAACCTCGGCTTGGCTGTTGCCTGTTACATGCAAACTCGCGACCTTGCTTAGCTAACCTAGCTAACTATTCATATATGTGTGAGTTGTTGAAACGTATATGTGTACCAAGCATACACGCCTCAACAACTCCTCCATATATTTATTATCGGAAAATTGAGTGTTTTTCAGTTCGATAAGGGAAAAAAAGTAAACCCTTCCACTTTCATGTGTAGGCGTGTAGGCGTGCACGTGTGTGGGGGTGATCGTGTAGTGTTGTAGCGGTGATATATATTTGTGTGTCACCGTATCGCGCAAGCAACGTACTCAAGGGCTCCCTACCGAGGGATCGAACCTAGGCTTGAGCCGCTGCCGTGGGAGGCCTAATCGGGTTATAATGTAAACATTACTAGCTTTAACTGATTGAGTTTCACCAATAAAAGCGGAAGAAATGTTTGTACCAGAAATACTTATTTAAAACTATTAATAATATCAAAATGTGCATATAAATAACTAAGAAAATAATGGTAATTATGTTCAAAACATGGTCTTCTTTTTGACGTAGGTTTTAATAACGTCACATATTAGAAAACCAAATCAGCAGACAACTACCATTGTTCAATTGCAGACGCATGCATAACAGATCTCGATCGATATGTAAATCAATCTATAAACGTATTTAAATTTAGTTAAGGGCTATCAACTTCTAAATTGCTTAAATACGCTATGGAAATATTACTATAGACTAGCTTTTTAAATTAAAAATAATACGCTCTGTACAGTATCATTAAATGGTTCTGAAAGGTTCGCGGGCACGTGTCTAATAATTAAAAAAAGTCGTGTAACATGGTAAGATAATCGTGTTATATTATAATATCGTATACAGTTATGTTACTTTTACTTCAATTCGATCACATAATACGAATTTAAACGCTAATTATATGAAAAAAACATCTTTACTTTGAAGCTAGGAATTAAAAATAAACAAATATTGCTACCTAAATTACTATATGAACTGTTTGAAATTTAAAAAAGGAAAGTAGCAAATAATAACGAGAAAGTAATAACTAAAATGATTAAAAAAACAATCGGTGTAATTAGCTTAAATTGGCTTGAATATGTAGATTCAATCAGTTTTTACTGAACGAATGTATTGCTACTACCGTTTTTGCTATTGGTATTGAAGCAAGTGTTGTGTAGTACATTGAATCATATTAAACCTCACTGGGAATAAGTAGAGACTGCAGTCAGTTACGTGTATTCCAGCTATCTTATTATGTTCTTCGTTAGTTAACGGGCGGGCAGACAACTATCTCTGATGAAACTTTACTTAAGTGAACTACAAGTAATGGATGAGGAAACTTGTGGCACGGAATCGAACTCTATTTCATACGGCACATAACTGTTCACTCGTGAAGATGATTTGTCTTATTAGATTTCATTGTGATTTCAATTTTATTGAAATCATCTTATCCTTTGCCAATTTATATCTTTATTCGCCTAACAATAGAATGTGTGAGTAATGTAATAATATATCACATAAAACATGTGGTATTGGCATATCAGTACACTTACGGAGTAAAGTTTTAGCATGTTCTGTTTTAGTTATTATTCACTTTTTCTTATTATTATAATACTACGCATATATTAGTTTCTCATGTTATTATTTACGTTCATCTATACATATATTGCTAATGTAAATGTAACGTGTTTGCACTTTTGAAATTTTTGTTAAAAGTGGTTAAAAGAATTGTTACAAACGTCTTGAAATAAGTCATAAAATATATTGTAATCGTTTTTAGAAATGTCTATATGTTTGTATTAATAAGAATCGCTGTTAAAGCATTGCGTTAATGATAAAGCCCATCCTCGAATAATATTCAGTCTTGGTTGCATTAAAATCAGTTCACTCTATCTAAAGTTATTGTAATTTAAATGACGACGCGAATGAGTACTAGGCGATATTAAATAAGTAAACGGATTTAACACATTCAGATGCTTTTTATTAGTAATACTATACTCATGTTATATATTTGCATCTAATTATTATTATTCTAAATGTACTTAGTTCATTAAAGCGTATTTTTATAAATGGTCTTAAAATAAATGATTGTTTGAATTATCCTTTCTGATATGATCATTTAACTCCCTAAGACAATGCATTGAAAACCAAATTAGGATATTATAATATTTTCCATTATAACAACTCAACGTATCACTTAAGTTAACTTTAGATGCGAAACCTTTTGCAGTACATAATGTGCAATGTAAATTCATAAAATCAGAATTGTAAATATAAACATAACTGGTATTAAATTCAATGAGTGTTTAAATCTGTCTGTTGAAATTATAATAGGATTATTAGCATTGATTTTAGAATGTAATTTATCTACATGTTTATTCTAATAAAAAAATATACTTTACTATTGATGTATCTGTCGGTCGAATGCATTGCAGTTTTTTAGAGACATAAATGTTGGTATATTTACCATTCTCTTCTTTGATGAACGATATTTTGACTATACTCCTAAGTGCTTTTGTGCACTACGATTTCTCACCGTATAAAATTTTTCCGCAAATTTTGTAACGTATGGAATTGAGTCAAAATAAATTCATAGCAATTTTTAATGTTATTTGGTTTTTCTTTTAATCAATGAAAAAGCTATCGCTAATAAAGTTTCCCGAATTACATATCTATTGAAAGAATTATTTATCTTAATAATTATTCATTGATACTTATACTAGGCCCACGTCCCTTCCTTTATCCTGCTTTCCCTTTCCTTCCCCTCCCCATTCTCCCATATACAGGCTGGCAACGCACTTGCGACGTCCTTGATGTCGCTAGTGTCTATGGACGGTGGTGATCACTTAACATCACGTGACCCATCAGTTCGTTTGCCTCCTTTGATATTATATAAAAAAATAAAAAAAAACGAGAAAAGGGAAGACTAAAAAACCTACTATTTCTTTGTGCTACTTTCTTTTCCATAGAACACTTCAAACAGCTACGAATATTATCGAAATACTTTCATTTAATTAGTCAGAGAGCATTTGGTATGTCAAAAATAATGTATCTACGAATATTTACACATACTTTATCGATTTTAAAGGGACTATACAATTACAACGTAGCAACACCTGCCGAATAATTAATATTAAACCTCGAAAAATTGTAATCACATTAAGTTTAAAAAAAGCATTCGCTCCTTCTCGGATTTCATTCATTTGAGCTCCCTCGGCGATCAAATACGCCAAGAACTTTTTTAATACAAATAGTGTATCCGCGTATATTTCGATTAATATAAAGATATTTTTCCCTTCTATAAATTACAAAGCAGTTCAGCTTTTTAAGGGATTAATTCCTATAAATAAAGATACTTTATCGCTGTGTATGACATAAAAATATATGATATATATATGACATAAAATTATGTGAATTTTAAACACTGAAGTGAAGTTTTATTCAACTTCAATGTGATATTTTTTTTTATATCATAGGAGGAAAACGAACAGATGGGTCACCTGATGTTAAGTGATCACCACCGTCCATAGATACTTGCAACACCAGGGGGGTCGCAAGTGCGTTGCCAACCTGTATTTGGGAGGAGGGTGGGGATGGAGCAGGAAGGGAAGGAGGGAGGGGAAGGGGAGGGTAGGTGTGTCCTCGGCTCTCTCAATGACCGAACGAAACGCAACAATGCAAGCACTGTTACTTCACGTCGGTTTTCTATAAGAGGGTGGTGCTTCCCCGGACGAGCTGACCCATTCGTGCTGAAAACAATAATAGCTTCAGCTTGGCTCTACTACTACCATATGATACCACTATGATATTGATTTATAATATTTTAATAGGAAATACGGGTAGTTAAAATAAAAAAAAACAATACTTTGTTATAGCGCCCCTTAATAGCAAATTTTAGACACCCTAACCTCAAGAACAATCAGCCTCGCAGTCCACGAGTAAATTGTTTCAATCTACATAAACCAGTTTAGCTGAACTACATAGTAACTTCACTAATTTGAGGTTCCTAAAGCTAATTGCAGTCGTGCAGTCTGCCTGTCAAGGGAATACATTCGTGCTGACCGTCAGTTAGATATAGCTGATTATAAACAATAATTAGCGCATTAGTCTGGTCCATATTCGTTTTTTATGTAACTAAAAATATATTGTTTTTAAGGTATTTTCGTATCGTCGCATATTTTTCCCCTTTATTGTCATTTTTCATTTATTTCAATATTCCGAATAATTTTACCTCCATTGTGTAAAAACCTTTTTCCAGAATGCTAAAAAGATTACTATTTCAGTATTCATTCATCTTCATAAAGATCATAAAAATAATTTCGTACTAAGTATATCAAAATTTGTTATCTCTGTCACGAGTTGTATTCTGTGTTTTGACTTCGGTGTTCATAAATCATTTTTCTCGTTGCTTGACGAACCAATTTGTAGTTTATTTGAGCTTGTTATATTCTTTTACTAACTTTAAATACCAAACCGTCAGGCAGTTATTTCAAACGTCTACCATTTTGTATTTCCTGCTCAAATCAAATTTGCAACTTGATGATAAACTCTCGGGTGTAGCGTCGCTTTTCAATTTTTTGTGCTTGTTTTGCAATTTTTCGACAAAAATGCTTTCGCAACTGAAAGCAATGGATGTCCAATTTAGCGCCGAGCTCTGTAGTTTGAACAGTCAAAGTCAATTAAACGGTCTGGTCACAAACCAAATAGAAAATCAGGAAACACGGGAGAGCGCAACATGTAGCGTACAACGAACGACTGCTTCAGAGGCACAAAATGGCGGTCAATTACGCCTTTCGGAGCTGCCGGTATTTATCGCAAAAAATGCAAAATTCACCAGGTAAGGAGACTATGTTCGTTTTATTTTGTTATTTGTAATTTATATTAGGGTAATTTGTGGTTCTGGATAACTTCCTTAAATGTGTTATGTTTAATTATTTCAGATAGTTAATAAATATTCACATCGCTATATTACAATATAACAAACAAAATTCTGATTCAACCATCTAAAATTATTGTGATAATTGTCACATTACCATAAAAAAAACATTCTATGTAATTTCAGTACATCGTAGAAAAAACTTAAAAAAATATTATTATCTTTTCCATTGAGGACTTAGTTTAGCTTTAAATTATTATAGTGTATTGCTGGTTAAAAGTTGTCGGTATTTGAAAATCACACGAGTTTAGTTTAGCATTTCATTAGGTACACTAAATATTAATTTATACAATTTCTCTGGAGTAGTCACTGTAAGTCTCTGTGAATTCTCTTAATTAACGCTTGGTAGTGCTTCACTGATAAGAGGATTTTCCAATGAAACGTGGAGACTGGAGTAGATTAACATTTTACATTTTTTTATTTATTCCCACAATTCAGCATAAGTTAACTTATTATTCATTGCTACCAGTATTTCTTACTAAATTTCGCTTTTATATGAGTTTGGTTCTGTAAAAAAAAGTACCAAAATTAAGTTATATATTTAATTAATTATATATAACCTAGACGTTATTCCGATGTATCTTACACACTATAAAATTTAATCAAATATCCGATCAAATGTTTTTGCGTGACAGACCAACAGACATTCATCCATCTTTGCAAATTTTCTATTTTAACATTAATAGAGTAATTACTATTGTTAACTTATTCGCCAATTCAAAGATCTGAGCAAATTAATTAACACGACGATCGATTAACTGGTATAGAGGCTAATTTACTGAAACGGGACGTAATGGTGATTATACTATAATATATAGTACCTTCTCCGCAACAAAACAGTTATTGTGTGATAACTTCCATAGTGACTGTTCAAATTATTTATAAGCTTATAAGCGGATATACATCCCAACATCTATTTTTATATATTAAGACGATAATTGTATCCCATTAAAGGTTATTTTGTAGCAACAAGTCATATATATAATGGGATTATTCGTTGCTTTATAATATATATTATTGCGTTAGTTATATAATATATATATAGTAACTAATGTACAATGTAATAAAATGACCCATTTAGTTCTTTGATATTGACAGTTTATTAGAGAAATATGGTCTATGGGTATAGAAAGAAATAATAATATAAGCGATATACAATGTAAATAATATATTATGTATTGGTAAAAGTAGTATAGAAAATACTTACATATTTTTAACAAATTTAGCCAATATATATTTAATGACTTTGTTTTATAAAACACTTCGTTTGCGTGGAATAGTTACTTTACGCTAACACGAACACGTAGCGGAAGCTCTCAAGAGAAAAAAACACCATTTTAAACATTCTTTGGGCTATAAGGGGTGTCGAGTAACATCTTAAGACTTGAGATACCCAAGCCAACCTCACCTGCACGTGGTTCACCCTGCTGATCAACGAACGAGGCAATGGCGATAGCGGGGTGGTAGGGTTATACAGCCCGACTGGGTCGCAACCACCATGTACATGGCGAAAAAGCCCGTCATAGTGACTCGCTTTCGTGCGTCGCGTTTTTGGATCAGCCTGTGATCGTCATTATGGCCGGCATGACAGCGGCGACCGACGATAGATAATCTGTCTCTCGGTGGTTGCCACTATTCTTGGATTGTACTATACTTAACATTAGGCATAGTGTCAAAACAAAAGTCAAAACAAAAAGAGCTCAGGTGGAAATTGGTTGCTTCGAAAATCGGTGTAACCCCAATTCGAATCCGAGTTTTTGTAAAAAATCATAATTTTATCAAGCAAATCTAACAATTTGTTTTAATTAAATAAATAATTTTATCATTATAATAATATGAGAGATAACTTTTTTTAAATATTTTTATATGTGAAAAAATGCTAATTTAGTGTGGCAAACTCAATAGTTTATTGGGACGAAGTTCCTTATCGCGCGTTGTGAAAGGGGGCTAGACGGAAAAAATTCTTACGAAAAGTTGTCACGACACTTTTGGCTATAGTAAGCTATTGTGAGCTGTGCGGCGTCGCATGTTTCTCTGTCTGTCTCTCTCTCTCTTATAGAAAGCAAGCCAGATATTTTCATTTCTTTTCGCATTGAACAGTGTGGTGTCGCGACGATTATTTTTGTTGAGTGTATACAGGTTTTTTGTAAATAATAATAAATAATAATAATAATGATCCCAAACATATGTTTCCTACTTCAGTTACCACAAGCCAATTATTACGAAAATTGAGCCTACTGATTAAGTTTATATAACATTATATTTGTTAATAATAAAAAAAAATATTATTATAACTTAAAAAAAAAAATATTACAATTCCTTCACTAATTAATCGAAAGGAACTTCGTTCCATCCGGGTGTCCCTTGACACCTCTCAAGTTTTTTTAATATAAATGTTTTTCAAAGAACCAAGCTAGGCTTGGTCGCCCAGGTACTATTGAAATAGACCATGATAGTCGAAACGGACTCATATCAACCGCAGTAGTTATACTATTCATCCATTCTATTAAATATTGAAACACTTAAAAGATGTTTCCTTATTTTT
>JACEII010000036.1:5128480-5186405 GCA_014332785.1 Antheraea mylitta
ATGTAGGTGGTAGAGCCTCGCTGAAGCTAGTATTGGTTCTAGCATGAATGAGTCGGCTCGTTCAGGGTAGTACCACCCTTTCACATAAAACCGACGTGAAGTAACATTGCTTGCACTGCTGCGTTTCGTTCATTCTGTGAGAGCGCGGAAGGCCCACTTCCCCTCTCCGCCCTCCCCTCTCCTTTCCCCCTTTCCCAGCCAAACACAGGATGGCAACGCATTTGCAACTCCCCCGGTGTTGCTAGTTTCTACGGCTAAAATTATATTTAACTTATTTCGTAATGTAACTACACATTATCTTTTATTAACTGATTGCACAGTAATAATTTAATCCATTGTAACTCAATCAGAGTTGTTATATGAAGTGGTTGAGCTGGAATGTCTAGATTGTGACTGCAGCGACGAGATCGTGTTGAATGAATGGCGGCTCGCGGTGCGGCGGGTAACGGTCGCGAGCGCACTTTCCTACTACGAATACTAGTAGCACAGAGTAGGCCACGGACAGAGACTGCGACGAGTATTTAGTAAAATAAATAAATATAATACATGTATACAAAATATTAACCTATGATTTCTTTTTAATAACTTATATATATGTATATATATAATATAAATGTAAATCTGACGTGTGTGTATTTTTTGAAAAAAAAATATTAAAGGTGTTATCTTAGTAATAAAATAAAAATCAATGATTTTTAAAAATGTCTGTCTATTTGTTTGAACACTGATCACTGCGATAGTTCGCGATAAAACTTTGAGCATAATCTCGAGTAGTATTTAGTGTTTATTTCATTAAAATATGCTCACATGTTCCCACTACTATGTCCGCGTGGAACCGAATATCAAAAAACAGTAACTAAAAAAATCATTGAATGTTTTAAGTCCATTTACTTATCTACTTTTCTCTCACACTTAAGTCGCGTCCTCATTAAAATTATAATAACTTATGATAGAGTTTATTTATTTTAATTCTATTGTGAATTTAAGCGCCATGTCATGCGGGTTTTGGTCTCAAAAAGCTATTATAAAGTGGATCAGTATGTGAAAGATAGTGATGTCTGGAATTGACTCATCTCTGTGCATCCATTAAAAACGTTTCTGACATGTATGATATATATTCTAAATCTACACTAATGTTATAAAGAGGTAAAGTTTGTGAGTTTGTGATGTTGTGACGTTGTAGGGGGTAATCTCAGGAACTTCTGGTCCGATTTGAATAATTCTTTCAATGTTATATAGCTCATTCATCGAGATTGGTTATAGGCTATATATCATCATGTAATTAATAGGAAGGGAGCACAAATGAAAAATGTTACAAAATCGGGATGCTTTTTCCTTTTGAGAACTGCAGAGTGTTAGTGTTAGAACGAAGTCGCGGGCAGAGGCTAGTATTATATATATTTGTTAAAAAAATAAACCAGATCGAGTTTCTTGCCGGTTCTTCTAGATGACTGGGTTGTTTTCCGAACCGGTGGTAGTTTTAGGTTTAGTTTGGTTTAGTTTCTTAGGGCCTAAATTGAATAAAATGATTTTGATTTCATTTAATTTTAATGTAACTGGGAGTAAAAGTTACTCGAGGATATGCTTTATGATATTGTGGTGAGGTTTTCGTGACGTCTGTACTCTTGATGCGTATTCAAATAAACAGACAAACAGACAGACAGATATCTGTAAAAATGATTTAAATGTATTTTATTACATATTTCAAGACACGAAAAAAGTACATATACGTTAGATTAACATTTTTGTTATATTTATAGAAAAATATATGATTATCCAAAAGACTCGAGGGTATTTATCAGCTAAAACTTTCTGTGAATGAATTTCTTAGAAGCTGTTCCATATTTAGAAATATATATGATATTGTGAACGATTTAACGCGTTTCCCGAAATATACGAGAATACAAGATATTTTTATTATTGTACCGTTTTATTGTTGGATATTAGTCGGTAATTCTATTAATACGCTGTTATAATTTTCTGCGAAGTATTTATGTGTAATACCGAAATAGAAAAAAGGATCACCTACCTGTATCCTTCCACCTGTATCAAGTATGGTAAGAGACGACAGACGATGAAATGTATAGAGCGTACTCAGCTTTAGTTTATCCTTAGCTCAGCGTGTAATTAGTTAAGTAGTCTAGTGCGCAATCTTGGTTTCGAATTTATAGTGTACCTAGCTATGTTCGCGACTTCGTCTTTTTTTTTCGAAATGTCTACGCTATTGACCCAGCAAGGTCTTAACAGCTTCACCGGACTACCGCGACTTCGTCCGCTTGGAGTTAGAACAGTGATTAATAAAATCATCGGAACGTATTAAGTCCATCTATTTATTTACTTTTCTTTCGTACTTTTTCGTGTCGCAGGTGTCTATGGGCGGCGGGGATCACTTACCACCACGTGACCCGCATGTTCGTTTGCCACCAGTAGCATAAAAAAAAAACTTAAGCCGCGTTGTCTTTAAAACTACAATAACTTTTGATAGAGTGGAGCGATTTTGATGAAATAAAGATTAAGTTTTTCTCGAAGATATGCCTTTTTTGTGAACCCAGTACTTGCAGTGATGCGTGTTTATACAAACAGACAGACAGACAGACGGACAAACATTTCTAAAAATTGAGATTGAGATATATTCTATTACCTGTTCGTAGACACCTGCAACAATTTTTATCACGAAAATCGGAAAGAACAGACCTATTAGATTTACATTCTATTATATGTATAAATTACTTAGCCGAAGTTTTTGGTGAAAAAAAGAATCAAAATATGTGCTGTCTGTCTAACTAGCTACCACTATCAGGTGTGTTTCGGGAACTAGATTAAAAGCCCAGCTTAGTTCAACGTGTTTCTATTTGAGGCAACAAGGACGCCAAACGTTAGCCAAGATTTTGGTTAAATGCCTCCATATTGTCACCCGATTAGGCCTCCCATGGCAGCGGCTCAAGCCTAGGTTCGATCCCCTGGTAGGGAGCCCTTGAGTGCGTTGCGCCCGCGATACGGTGACACACAAATATACATCACCGCTACAACACTACACGATCACCCCCACACACGTGCACGCCTACACGCTTACACATGAAAGTGGAAGGGTTTACTTTTTTTTCCTTATCGAACTGAAAAACTCTCAATTTTCCGATAATAAATATATGAAGGAGTTGTTGAGGCGTGTATGCTTGGTACACATATACGTTTCAACAACTCATACATATATGAATAATTAGCTAGGTTAGCTAAAATAGGTCGCGATTTTGCATGCAACAGGCAACAGCCAAGCCGAGGTGTGCCGCGCACCGTTGAGCTGGTTGCCAAAATAAAATCGGCTGAGTGCCTTAAGCGCTCGCCTTAGTAGTCCGGTGAAGCTGTTAAGACCTTACTGGGTCAATAGCGTAGTCATTTCGAAAAAAAAAACCTTCATATATCCGGTAATGTCTACTTGACTACGTATCTCTCAGCTAAATAGTTTATGATAAAAATATTTTAAGCTGCGTTTATTCGCTTTAGTATTGAATTTTAAATAAATAGACTATAAAATAGAACGATACATAGATTATAATTTATAAAATCTTACCAAAAATACAATACAGCAATAAGTATTGGAAAAAATACTGCCTACTGAGACCAGTCTCGAAATTTATTACATAAATGTTGAGTTAAGGTAAAATATTGTGCGGCGAGATTGATTTTTAATATAGCATCTATGTCCAGTACTTAAGTGGACTTAAAATAAATTTAAATTTGAACCGTATTTACAATGCACACTTTAAAGCTGTAAATCAATTCTTATCAAAGAATATAAACTTAATCACTTCTGGTATTTAGAGTAGATAAATTTTATTTGCAAACTTAACAATACTGTACATAATGCTACGAACAAAAAAAAAACGCGGGCAGCTCTTAGTCATTCAAAAAAGGTTGGATATTGTGTTGCAGTCACTAACGCCCATCTCCAGATTTTTTGTATTCAAGAATGAACCATAATAAAAGTAATTCTCAAAAAAGTCATGAGAAGTTTTTTTTTGAACTGACTACGCTATTGGCCTTACTGGCCTTCACAGCTTCACCGAACTACAAACTCATCATGAAGACCGTTGTGTAGGTTCATATACATATATATATATATGGATAAGAGTTAGTATGTACACTCATACAACTATAAGCTATGAAGTCAATTTTTATTATATGGTAGCTTGGCAAAATTATATATACAGTAACTGATGGAGAGTTCGCTCCAGTTCAAAGCCGACGGCGACTGTAAGTGATAAATTGCATCGGCAGACTTCGCTGTAATGTCTGCAGAAATGTGTCTTCATGCCTTTGTACTAGTTGCCGTTTCAGTTGGGTGCCTTTTGTGTTTTTCTACAAGCACAATGGAGATGTGAAGGGCCTCGAGGCTAGCATAATTAGTGAATTTGGAAAATAACGCTTACACGCAACGGAGTTTTTCAAAAGGAAAAAGCCCGGATTTTGAAACATTCTTCACTGGCGCTCCACTCCTATTGGTCTTAGCGTGATGATATAGCTTGAGTTTAGCGATTTCAAGAAAACAAACTCTTCAGCTTTGTAATATAGAAGTGTAGATGTGAGAATATATTTCATTTCGTGATAATGTCTCTATTCAGAGTTGATGATCACATCAATATTCTAATATTAGCGATTCTCAAATGACTAATGTGTTTACTTATAACAATATGGTAAGGTAATAAAATGTAGAAACCGGCAATGTTTAAAAGAAAATTCGTTATTTTGACAAAAAACCAAGGTGAACAAGTACCGATCAGGAGCGGATGGCACAACACAAGCGCGGGAACGCGGCCGTTGTGCCGCAGCACGTTTTAAGCTTGTATAACCGCTTTCCGATGTTAACTACTCACCATTCAACTACGAACTATTTTAATTCATATTCCATAAAGAAAACCTTCATAAAGATAAACCTTTCAGTTATGAAGAGATATTGCCTCAGTAAGCGTGTTTTATCGTCTCTATCACGTCGAGTATTTTGAAGAGTTAATCAACCTCATTCTATCTTGTCCACTAGACACGGATACACGTCTCTACAGACTCATAGTAGCAACCATCTCGGCAAGAATGAAAAAGTTATTTTTTTTATTTATCTTTGTCGTACTATGAATATGTGGAATCGCCTCCTGACTAGCTTGTTTCTTTCTTATGATATCGGGTACTTTCGAGGCGTGAAGAGGCAGTTTTGTAGGTCGGCATGATGTTAATGATTGCCGTTGATGTTTAACACTGATAGTCGAAGTTCTTTTTAGACTGTACCGTACTTTTCGTCATGTATTGTGCCGTCATTTACCGATCAAGTATAAAAAGGGTTATTAACGAATAAGATAAATAATCAACTTAATACACATATGTTACAATGTTCAATAATACTAAATTACAACTGTTAGATTATCTTCATAGATATTCTTACAATATTTTTTTTTATCTTTTGTAATTAACCTATTACTTTACATGTGTTTTGTTTTCGATTACTTATAATTACATGAGCTATATATTATTATTCTTTTCATTTTTGCACCTTATATAACAAACTATAAATCTAATGTCCGTTTTTAAACACTTTATTTTTGAGAACCAGTATTCTAGGACATTATTATTGCCATTCTCAAGTAGGATATATTACAAGTTTCATGCGATCGTTTCTGTGCTAACAAGATGATAGCCCTCTTGTTAGAACTTTCCAGAGAGTTCTTGTGGTATCTCAGCGTCCATACTGCGTGGTATTACTTCTCATCCACTTGACTTGTGTTTAATAACCGAACTATTTTTTTTTTTTAATTGAAGCAGGACAAAGTAACTGCACTATGCCTGATGGTAAGCACAGTACAATCCAAGAACAGTGGCGACCACCGCGAGACAGATCATCCATCGTCGATCGCCACTGTCATGCCGGCCATAATGACATAAGTCACCCGGTACTGGATATGCACAGGCTGATCCCGAAACGCGAAGCGCAAAAGCGACTCACTATGACGGGCTTTTTCGCCATGTACATGGTGGTTGTGACCCAGTAGGGCAGTATAACCCTACCACCCCGCTATCGCCATTGCCTCTTTCGTTGATCAGCAGGGTGCAACACGTGCAGGTGAGGTTGGCTTGGGTGTCTCAAGTCTTAAGATGTTACTCGACACCGCTTACACCCCTAAACTATATTACGTAAAACACGTACGTTTTGAATTTAAACTTGATAATTTTCAAAATATAGAATCAAATAACACAAGATTATAAATAAAATATAAAATCCACTACATGACAGATTAAGATCAGATTAAAATGCTAAATTATAGGTTTCTTTTTTTTTTGTCAGAATTAAAACCAGAACTTCAATTATCAAGTTTAAATAAAAAACATCAAAAAGGCGCAGTATCAATAAGGTTTTACGGATAACAATAAAAATATATTTTATTCGAGTTCTCAATATTTTAATCTTGGAATGTCTGTTATCAATGTGAATAAACGAATACAAGGAGTTTTTGGCGGGATTTCAGTCTGTCATGTAGTGGATTTTTTATTTTATCCATAATCTTGTGTTATTTGTCTCTACATTTTGTAAATTTGGTGGTGTTTTATGTAATATAGTTAGTGTATCGTGCATAAGTGAATTGGATGGAAAATAATACGGCGGAGCATGAAATTCTTAGATTCCACAAAAATTCCCTGGATGATTCTAATAAGGGAACCACCATTCTGTGAGAATATTGAAATATTCAGGAGACGCTTTTAATGTTATTAACCACACGACAATGGCAGTAATAATCTGAAAGATTGGTTGCCAAAAATAAAGTTAAAAAAAAAAACAATACATTAATGGAAACGATTTTATTTCGCAATTTAACTGTTTTTACGGTAGATTTTGGATAATAGCTGCCGTTATAATTAGAAATAAAAATTTAATATTTATCATTACAAAATCAAAATATACTTTATCCAATTTAGGCCATGAGAAGGCAATCATGAACATCAAAGCTACCACCGATTCGGAAAGAACTCAGTCATCGAAAAGAACTGGCAAGAAACTCGATCTGGTTTATCTCTTCACGATATATATCTTTACAAAGCATAAATAGTTACATTTCCAGAAGTCATAATCGTTCACATATTGAGCCACCGTATTTAATATAATGCAATATATCTATACTATAATAAAACTGTAACAAGTCGAAATCTGTACATTAAATATTTTTTGAAAATTTTAATCAGGGTAGACTATGTTATCGATATAGAAGCCAAAAATAATCTTTTTACAATTTTTGTCTGTCTGTCTGTCTGTCTGTCCCTATGCACACGCATCACTCTGAAACTACTGAACCAATCTTGACGAAACTTGACATAGTGATAGCTAATATTACGAGATTACATCAAATATACTTTTTGTCTCATAAAACGCAAAGGGTTCTCCAGGATAAAGGATTAAAGTCTAGAATATAAACCCGAATTACTCTGAAAGTACTGAACCAATTTTAACGAAATTTGACACAGTGATAACTAATATTAGAAGACTACATCCAGGATACTCTTTGTCCCATAAAACGCAAGGAGTTCTCCAGAATAACGGACGAAAGTAAAAAATTTGTAGTCCATGAGATTCTTAATGGATTTTGGTAATTTTCCTTTGTGCTATTTACAGCAGACAGATTAGTTAAAAGTTCAAGCTATATAGGCTACATAAAAAAAAAAACAAATAACCAAAAAAAATGACGGGGTTCAAACCGGCTCCCCGTCGGTCATGAGAATAGTACAGAGTCGCCAACTTTACCTCTACGCTACGCTTACATAATAATTCCGTTCAAAAATTTCAACTGCTTCGAAAACGTCCACAAAATTGTTAATAACTAATCTATACTATTAAAATTGTAACAAATCAAAATCTGTACATTAAATATTTTTTGGAAATTTTAATCAAGGTAGACTATGTTATCCATATAGAAGCAAAAATTAACACAGTGACAACTGATATTACAAGGCTACATCCAGGATACTTTTTGTCCTATAAAACGCAAGGGTTTCAAATTTAGAATAGCTGGTTAATACTGTGAAAATTGGTCGATGATAACTGAAGTATGTTATAAAAGTATTAGATATAGCATTATCAAGATATATGTCATAGTGTGATTTTACTTTCTTTGTAGAAGGGTGCATACTTTCAGTTCAGAAATTATCGCTGTCCGACATTTTTTCAATTAAAACACTGGTTACATTCACAACTGCGAACGGTGTTTCATAATTTATAAATAGCGTTAAAAATGCGTAGTTTAATCCGTGACAGTCAATTGTCTAATTAAATAGTAATAAAGAAATCAGTGAAAGGTGCAAGCGCGGTGTGTTTGGCGGTATGTCAAAGGGCGCAAGGTCTTCTGTGCATGCCGTGTAATACTGGTACGACGAGTGTTCGACAAAGCAATTTGAATGTTATGTTTATACAGATAGAGTTGCAGATGTTTTTGAGTAGTTCGTCAATAGTGCAAAGTTCGTATTATAATAACCTGTAGCTTCGGAAATGTAACGTCACAAAAAACCATAATCTTCATCATCATCATCATTGGCAGCTCTTCTCGACCTAATGCAGAAAATAAGCCTCCTCTCTTTTAAAAATAAAAACATATAATTGAAATCTATCTAGGTCAGACTTTGGCCAGTGTATATGTATATTAGTAAGATTAAAAAAACCAATTCCGTAATATTATAAAAATATTATATTACACCTAATTTAAAAATATAAAAAATACATATACCTATACATTAAAAAAATTACTGAAGATTAATTTGACCCGTAAAAAGCTAAAATCACGCAATATCTCCAGGCGGTCACCCATCCAAGCACTGACCACGCCCGACATTGCTTAACTTTGGTGAGATCGGACATGAACCGGTCGACGTTGACGACAAAACATTTCTATCCACGCGTCTCTCTGCCATTATTGTGACGTTACATAATATTAAATAGAAACAATTTGAATCTTACAATTATACAAGTAGGGTTGTAAAGGTTTTTGAGTAGGTATTTCGTTAATAGTGCAAAGATTGCGTTTTGTGTGCCCGCGTATTTCGTTTAGATTGATATTTTAAAACTCGCAATATCTTTTGAATGTAATGGCCGATTTTAATAATTCAAAAAGTTATCTACAGGTACTGAAACAGTCTTAGTTTAAAAATAATTTATTTGGATATGGATTAATATATAGACATGAATAACATAGTCTTTTACGCATGGTATAGTTTTTATTAAGATTTATTTCAAAAATGTAGTTATAGTGACATAATCACAATAGGTAAACATATGTATGCTGCCGCGAGGTTTTTTTATAGATAATAATATGTTCTTTAATATTGTAGAACATATTTTTGTTCTATCATTCATAGTTATCGGGGCGCATGCGATGAAATACATTTTATGCCAAATTTTTTTCATACCTTTGATTACATTATTGAAATTTTAGTAGAAATCCCAATTTTTTTCTAAAAAATAAATATAGCCTATGTTACTAAGGGTTTTTTTCGAAATGTCTACGCTATTGACCCAGCAAGGTCTTAACAGCTTCACCGGACTACTAAGGCGAGCGCTTAAGGCGCTAATCCAATTTTATTTTGGCAACCAGTTCAAGGGTGCACGGCACACCTCGGCTTGGCTGTTGCCTGTTGCATACAAAATCGCGACCTATCTTAGCTAACCTAGCTAACTATTTATATATGTATGAGTTGTTGAAACGTATACGTATAACGTACGTATAACGTAAACGTATATGTGTACCAAGCATACACGCCTCAACAACTCCTCCATATATATATTATTGGAAAATTGAAAGTTTTTCAGTTCGATAAGGGGAATAAGTAAACCCTTCCACTTTCATGTGTAAGCGTGTAGTGTGCACGTGTGTGGGGGTGATCATGTAGTGTTGTAGCAGTGATGTATATTTGTGTGTCACCGTATCGCGCAAGCAACGCACTCAAGGGCTCCCTACCGAGGGATCGAACCTAGGCTTCAGCCACTGCCGTGGGAGGCCTAATCCGGTATGTTACTAAGGGATAATGTAGCATTCTAATGGTAAACGAATTATCGAAATCCGTCCAGTAGTTTGAGTTTATTCGTAATTAACATACAAAAATACTACGATTCCTCTTTATTATAATAGTTTAGAAAAAAAATTTGAATCTTATGCTTTACTGATAGGGTCGTTAATAGTGCGAAGCTTGTGTGTAATCACCACGAACGTCGCCATGGCCGATTTAAGTTTAGGGTGCGCCTATAGATAATTTGGTGCAGACGAAGTTGCACGGGTCAGCTAGTAATAGATAAAGTTATAAGCTATGTCAAAATCATGGAAACATCGACCAACGAATCCTTAATTCGATGCTTTCGATATTTTTAATATTCCCGAAGTGGAACTTCTATTAGGATAGTGTGAATTGGATTTTAGTTTTTATGAAATGAAAATGAGTACTGAAAAAGAGATAGCTATAAATGTATACATAAGTTTTAGACTGCGAGAGAATGAGATAATATATATTATACAGAGAGAGGGAGAAAGAGAGAAACGTTGAAATCTATAGCACATTATTTTCTGTCCGATCGTAGTGATTATCGCGCAATTTTAAATGCTAATCTATCGTGAATGATTTTTTTTTGTAAATCTTGTGGTAACCGTAAGAATAATAAAGTAAAATGCATATTATAATCTATACTAATATTATAAAGAGGTAAATTTTGTGACGTTGTAGAGGGTAATCTTAGAAACTAATGGTCCGATTTGAAAAATTCTTTCAGTGTTATATAGCTCATTTATCGATGAAGGTTATGGGCTATATATCATCACGCTAAGATCAATAGGAGCGGAGCATTAATAAAGAGTGTTTCAAAATCAGTTTTCCTTCCTCTTGACAGATTCCGCTGCGTGTTAGCGTTACCCTAAAGTAACTATTCCACGCGAACGAAGTTAGTAACAGAGGCTAGTAGTTTTATAAAGCGTCGAATTCTTACTGTTTTTAACTACATACTCCATTTGATTTTGTATTATATAAAGCACGCTAAATTGAGATCGAGGACAATTCTATTCTAGCTATTGAAACGAATAAAGAGATACACAAAAGGTCTGCAAGAATTGTAACTACGGAGCATTGTACAGTACAATGATAGTTCAACTGCATGAGAGTCAATTTGTATAACTTTATCCTGTTCGAGTTGTGTATAAATTTCTTTCTATGCAAATGGCATTTCAATTGGCCACGGGCGTAACAATAAGATTATCTATACATATAACAAGAATATATATGTAGCGTATCTGTATTTATTAATTTATTGTAAAAAAAAAAATGTTGCGAATGTCTTGAAATAAATAATAACTTACATTTCAATATTTATTAGAAATGCATGTTTGTCTGTTTGAACACACATCACTGTTAAAGTACTAACCTACGTTCCCAATAAAATCTCGACAAAAAAATAATAAAGCATATCCTCGAGTAACATCCAGTTTGTAGTGGTAGAGCCACGCTGAAGTTTTTATTGGTTTCAGCCTGAATGGGTCGGCTCGTCCGGGGTAGCACCACCCTCTCACAGAAAACCGACGTGAAGTAACAGTGCTTACATTGTTGCGTTTCGTTCGGTCAGTGAGAGCGCCGGAGACCCAGCTCCTCTCCCCTCCCCTCTCCTCTTCCTTTCCTTCCCCCTTTCTCTCAATTCCCCCAAACACAGGCTGGCAACGCACTTGCGACTCCTCTGGGGTTTCTAGTGTCTATGGACGGCGGTGATCGCTTAACAACAGGTGACCCGCATATTCGTTTGCCTCCTATATGGCATAAAAAAAGTCTTTGTTCATTAAAATCGGTTCACTCTATCAAAAGTTATTGTAATTCTAATAAAGAATACGAGGTGAAAGTATATAAGTAAGTGGGCTTCCAATACTTTTAGATGATTTTATTTGTCTCTGTTTTTTACATTAAAAGCAGAGTCGCGAGCACAGCTAGTTTTCAAATGAATCATATGTTTCCTAACGTAGCATATATTCTCTACGGAAAGTGTAAAAATAGTTTAACAGAAACCCTTTTATTGTTAAAAAATTTGTTAATAGATTCCTCCTGGAGCAGACACGCCGCAGCGCGATAGAAACAAACCAATAGTTAAATACAATGTGTTATAATAACAAAGACTCACCATCTCACTGTGATCTATATCTCGACTCTATTCGAGTACATTTAAGGGATAATATCCAACGACCATACGTGACCAATATAAACCATGGTAAATGTACATAGTAGTTTATAACTCACAACGCACGGGGTCCGTCTGTTTCTTATCAGTGATACATTTTTATAAGTCCATTGCCCTAATAACAATCGAGATGCACTTCTCGGTATATCGTATAGATGTATCAAATATATTCATTCATACAAACTATAAATTTAGTAAGGGTTAATACATATTTCTATATACATATGTACTAGCGGGACCAGCGGACGTTGTCCTGCTTGTTGTGTTGTGTTGACCTTCAAAATTGTGATTTTTTCCTTTTTGAGAGCTTCCTACTCGAAGTCGCGGGTAGAAGTCTTATATGTAACAAAAGAAGTTATTTTGTTTATTAATTTAATTAACTGAGATCTCCGTACCGAACATCAGTCTGCGTTGCGCGTTGGGATTATGAAGAATTGAATTTTTTAATAGAAACTTATTTATTAAAAAAAAAAAAAACAATAGTGTCTCATTGTTAAAGGATTTATTGTATTTGTAGTTAACCATTATATTTACTAAAGTTCAATAGTTTTGTTGTAATATGAATTGAAAAATAAATAGTCAAAGGAATAGGAATAGGAATGATCAAAGCTACAAAAAAAAATACAATGCTTTTCATCCAGAGCGTTGGTGTAAAAGCGAGGCGAGTAAAAGTTTATTAGAGATATTTATCCACAATACTTTCGTTTGCGTATTGTTTATTAAACTCGATTTATCTGTATAAATATGGCGTGTATTACTTAAGACAGATTGAAGGGAATGCAAAAAAGGACACATAATACTATAATCTATGCTGTAATCATCATATTAATAAATACCACCATCTGCGTTCACTTTCTGTAGAAGTTCGTTACAAACAGCACACCGCACGGCGCATACCAAACCCGTGAATCATACCAAATCCGGATTTTTGTATTCAAGTCGTAGGTATTACATACGTGTGTAAATATATTTGCCTACATTTATACAACACAGTAAAGGGACTATATTATATTGTTTCGACCTTATGTTTTAAATAACATAGACTGTATTTTCCTTTGTCTTTAGTAGATAATCTATAGAATGTTTTTGTCGATCTTAAGGTTTTTTTTTGGTAATCTCAGTTATCCGTCAAAAAAATTAATGTGTCTCTTTTATACATATAAGAAAATATCAATCTAACTTCTCTGTACTTTTTAGCTTTCTGTATAAAAAATGATGCAGGTGTCTCGGAATAAGCAATAAAATATATTTCAATCATTTTTAGAAATGTTTCTCTGTGTGTCTTTCTATTTGTTTGAACTAGCATCAATGCTAAAGTACTACGTTAATGATAAAACCTTAAGAAGAAGGTCATGAAGTATATAATCGAGTAACATTTAGTCTTCGTTTTATTAAAATCGGTTCACTATATCAAAAGTTATTGTAATTTTAATGACGATGCGACTTAATGGACTTTATACATCAAAATGATTATATTAGTTACAGTTTTTTTTAATTAGGTTCAACGCGGCTCGGTCCGATCCCTCGGTAGGGAGCCCTTGAGTGCGTTGCCTGCGCGATACAGTGACACAAAAATTTACATCACTGCTACAACACTACACACACGTGCATGCTTACACGTTTTCACATTAAAGTGGTAGGGTTTTATTTTTTTCCATATCGAACTGAAAAAACTTTCGAATTTTTCCGATAAGAAATATATGTAAGAGTTGTTGAGATATATATGTATGCTTAGTACAGGTATATTTTTCAACAACTCATACATATATGAATAGTTAGGTAGGTTAACTAAGATAGGTCGCGAATTGCATGTAACAGGTAACAGCCAAGCCGAGGTGTGCCGTGCACCCTTGAGCTAGTTGCCAAAAATAAAATCGGCTGAGTGCCTTAAGCGCTCGCCTTAGTAGTCCGGTGAAGCTGTTAAGACCTTACTAGATTAATAGCGTAGTCAGTTCGAGAAAAAAAAAGGTTAACGGCGAACGGAATACTCTCATATGTCACCGATCTGCCAGTAAAAAATCCATTTCAATCGGTAAATCCGTTACCAAAATTAGCCTTTTTGTTATAAAATGACTACACAGTTTTGGTCTAAATGGTCGTTTTTCCTGCTTTGAGCTTTGAGGCAGCTGCGTAAGGCACCCAAAACAAATAGTAACTGCACGCATTGCACTACATATTCTTGGGAGTTTTTGGCGGGATTTTACTCAATCATGTTGTGGATTTTATATTTTATTCATAATCTTGGGTTATTTGACTCTATATTGTGTAAATTTGGTGGTGTTTTACATAATATAGTTAGTTTATTGTGCATAAGTAAAGTGAATGGAATATAATATCACGGAGCATGAAATTCTGAGATGCCACAAAAACTCCCTGGCAGGTTCTAACAAGGGATCTACCATTTTGTTAGAATATTGACTCATACGACGCAATATTGAAGTGATCGCACGACGCTTGTAATATTATTGAATACGCGACAATGGCAGTAATAATCTAAAAGATTGAATGCCAAAAATAAAGTTAAAAAAAATACATATTCTTTTTTATAAAACGATGATGATGAAGCGTCATCATAATATTACTTCAGTATTAATTACATTTTTATGCACCGGTCAAGCAGTGTAATCTCGGCTAGATCCGTTTGTGTTTAATCAAGCTGCTATACATTATAAAAGAAAGTCCTTTGCCATGTTTGTCTGTATGTACGCGATATACTCAAAAACTACTGAACAGATTTTCATGCGGTGTTCACCATTGATGAAGAAGGTTTAGGTATATAATTTGTCAAGGTTTTTTTTATTATCAGGGCGTGATAGCCTCCATCGGGCCCGCTAATACAATAAGTGATTATTAATTTAATTAAAATTGTAATCCTGATCCTCTAAACTAGTGATCCCGACATGATGGCCGACAGATGGTAAGCGGTCGCCGCAGCTTATGGTCGCTTGCTACATCGGAGGTATCACATTCGCGTTACTTATTAATTATAATACGTGTTACATACACATTTGCCTTTATAGGTAGTAACAAAATTGTATACGACTTTAATCTCTCAGGTTACTGAAACACAGATACAAAACTAACAGACACCATGCCTTACATAAATATATATTTACTAGCGGGCCCGGCGGACGTTGTCTTGCCTTGATAATAAAAAAAAATTAACCGCAGCGACACTACCTGGTCCAATTGTGAGTCTAAACAATCCTCGAATCCACTGGAATACGCACATAAAATTTCATCAAAATCGGCCCAACCGTTTGGGAGGAATTCAGTGACAAACACGCGTACAGAAGAAATTTATGTATAAAGATATAATGGTTAGTGTTGATCATAATGATGCATTAAATTTTAATTTTGTTAACGGAAATAAAATTAGCCAGGGTGTTGGTAAAAGGAGAAAATGCACGAGAGGGTGAAGTCAATATACATAAGAAAATCTTTTTTTTTTACGTTGTAGTATCTCTCCATAATATCGCGTGATGTTAAATGGCAGTGTAGTCTGAGGTGGTAAACACACCAAACCTAGAGGGGGTTGGTTTTCAAGTTCAGCTACCGGCAAACACCGACAGTTACTTGGTGATGGATGGAGGGTGATAGCTAAATAGGCGGACTTAGAAATAAACCCTGGGTAACCGAAAAAAAATTGAAAGCTATTAATATATAAGAACAAGTTATCGCCTTTACCTACACACTATTTAGAGATTTTAATATTATTAGATTTAATTTATTTTGAAATAAATACATAAGAGGATAGTTAAACTGTATATATAATACTGTATTTTGTATTCTTTTTGCCAATTTGTAGGTGGTAGAGCCACGCTGAAGCTATTACTGGCTTCAGCATTAATGGGTCGGTACATCCGGGGTAGCATCATCCTCTCATAGGAAACCGACATGAAGTAACACTGCTTGCATTGTTTCGTTTCGTTCGGTCATTGACAGCGCCGGAAACCCATCTCCCCTCCCCTCGCCCCTCTTCCCTTCCTCCTCGACAATTCTCTCTTTCCTCTAAAAACAGGCTGGCAACGCACATACTCCTCTGATGTTGCAAGTGTATGGACGGCGGTGATCACTTAACATACGATGACCCGCCTATTCCTTTACCTCCTATGACACAAGAAAAAAAAACAAAAATAGAAACAAATTCTACTATTTTACAAAGCTGAATCTAATCTTCGTTAATCAACAAAGTCTAAAGTCCCCGTTTCTTTCATCTCTCAATATTAAATAAAGGAATTCCATTCAATTATAAAGTTTAAATTGAAAACATAAAAATGGTTCGATATAAATTAAGTTTTCATTCAGTTCTATCATTTTTTTATGCTATCGACGTGTGGGAGTTTTTAATTACGGTAAAATTTATCCGTAGTAAGGTTTCCTGAACCGCAGTCCGGGTTCATAATAAAGTTAAAACGCGCCCGAGCACAAACAGAACCGTCGGGCGCGAATAACGAGACCGGGAAATATGATGTTATTGGATTACTTTTTTTCTACTTTTGTAAATTACGAGTAAATGTTTAAATGAAAACGAGTTATTTTTCCGTATTAAGTGGTCTGGCGTTGCGAACGATTACAGAAGATTAAACTAAGCTTATATTTATTGCACTGCAACTGGGAATTTGAGATTGTTTGTTAGGTTTTCACTCTAGGCCGATTATTATGATGTATTGAATAGACGTTATTAGATGCTCAAAAAAGTATATAGAGTTCCTTTTATACAGAAAAAAATTTTTGATTCCGGGAGATAGATAATTTATTTATTTATTTATTTAAAGTCCACAAAACTGAGCTCAGTGAACATAAATGGACACGAACTCTACTAAAGGTAAACACGACATGTATAAATTAACAAGCCAATTATATGTTATTAAAAGTAAAATTAAATTAAATTAAACATTTAGATAAATTATTTTTCTAGTTGAGGCCAAAGAAACATTAAAAAATATATCAAATTTGAAACGTAAACTATTACAAAATGAAAGCATACGATATAAAGAGCAATGTTGACCAACATTAGATTTTGCTAAAGGGAGATGAAATGTTTGCCGATTCAATAAACGACTTCCTACACTTGGGACACTGAGGGGTATTCTTTGAAGAAAATCTGAACATTCTAGGAAGCCGAGTATCATTTGAATATAAATATAATATCAGCCACCTTTCTACCAGTCTGTAATGGTTTCATTTTATAGTGCTCTAAACGTTTGGGGTATGAGTTTAAGCTACTGTTATGGTGTTTGTTGTCGTAATAGGAAAGGTAATATAAGAAACGTTTTTGTACTCTTTCTATTCTATTTATATGAACCTAGTAACAAGGGTTCCATACTGGACTACAATATTCCAAAATACTACGAACTATTGAATTAAAAATGATAATGGTTAGCATTGGTTGTTGAAACATTTTTAATTGTCTAAAGATAAAACCTGACAGATGGGATGATTTATTAATAATATTGTTAATATGTGGACGAAAAGATAGTGCGGAATCCATAATAACTAGATAAAGTCCACATTATCGCAAAGGAAGCCGCGGACAGAAGTTAGTTGATTATAACACGTAAAAAATATTGTTTGCGATCTGATAGATACTTCCAGAGATTACAACATATAAAAAACAATTAGAAAAATAATAATCTCTTGAGATTCATAGTATTACTAGCTTCTACCCGCGACTTCATCCGTGTGGAATAGTTTTTTTTTTTCGAATTGACTACGCTATTGGCCCAGCAAGGTCTTAACAGCTTCACCGGATTACTAAGGCGAGCGTTTAAGGCACTCAGCGACTTTATTTTGGCAACCAGCTCAAGGGCGCACGGCACACCTCGGCTTGGCTGTTGCCTGTTGCATGCAAAATCGCGACCTATCTTAGCTAACCTCGCTAACTATTCATATATGTATGAGTTGTTGAAACGTATATGTGTACCAAGCATACACGCCTCAACAACTCCTCCATATATTTATTATCGGAAAATTGAGAGTTTTTCAGTTCGATAAGGGGAAAAAAAAAGTAAACCCTTCCACATTCATGTGTAAGCGTGTAGGCGTGCACGTGTGTGGGTGTGATCGTGTAGTGTTGTAGCAGTGATGTATATTTGTGTGTCACCGTATCGCGCAAGCAACGCACTCAAGGGCTTCCTACCGAGGGATCGAACCTAGGCTTGAGCCGCTTCCGTGGGAGGCCTAACCGGGTTGAGTGTGGAATAGTTACTTTGGTCTAACTCTAACACGTAGCGGAAGCTCTCAAAATGAGAAAACAATTTTGAATTATTTTTCACTGATGCATAACCTTCATAACTGTGGTCCGTTGAAGCTGTTAAGACTTTGCTAGATGAATAGCGTAGTCAGTTCGTAAAAAAAAACTGTATAATATTAGTATAGATACATAAAAACATGAATGTACCTTAAAAAATCGAACGAATTTCTGTGTGATAATAATGTACTGTGTCTATACTTATAAGATTTTTTTTAAAGTGCACGTGAAAAAGAATAAATAATTAAATACATTTAAATCATTCTAGACATGCCTGTCTATTTGTTTGTACCCGTATAACGGCTACAGTACAACGTTTATTTCAAAATAAGGCATGTCTTCGAGTAACATCATTTATTCATTAAAATCGTTCACTCTATCAAAATTTATTGTAATTTAAATGACATTATATGTTACAGCTATTAAAGATATAAAAATAATATTAAACATCAATAAAAGCAAATACAAATAGACGCGGTAACGCGGTATTTTTAGTATATTGTTCGTATATAAAAATTATCTTATCATTTATAAGTTTTCATTTCTACCGTGTGGTTTAAAGCACGTATCCACGTTTACATAGTTATCACGGTTTTTTTTTAATATGCAAAAAGTATGAATTTTTATTTAATATACGAACAGAGTGGTTTTTTCTGGAAACAGCATTTCAACGCAATAGTGATTTTACTTTAAGATATTAAACGCCTAACGATTTGGTATTAATACATCAAAGACATACAATTGCTACGATAATTAATTTACTTGTCTCTTTAAATTTATCTATACTAATATTATTAAGAGGTAAAGTTTGTGAGTTTGTGACGTTGCAGGGGGTAATCTCAGGAACTACTGGTCCGATTTGAATAATTCTTTCAGTGTTATATAGCTCATTTATCCAGAATAGTTATAGGTTATGGATTACCATAAGTAATAACACAAGTAACCATTAGGTTATACATATCATCACGCTAAGACCAATAGGTGCGGAACACAGATGAAAAATGTTTCAAAATCGGGATGTTTTTCCTTTTGAGAATTGCTGCGTGTTAGTGTACCTTTTCCTCGCGAACGAAGTCGCGGGCAGAGGCTAGTAGGGATATAAAGTGAAATACACTAAGCGTGAAATATATAGAGCGTACTTATTTATTCTTCTTTACATGTGGAAATCTATTCCCATACCCACTGCAGCCGAGCAGCTGAGGGTAGGGTATGTCCAATTTGCACGGACTAAAACCCCATGGTGTCTTCTCACACCTAATGGCCGAGAAACAAGAGCTGCCGACTGGCACTACGACTACTCTCTGGCAGGTGTCGACCCCTCATGAGGGGCCCCTTTCGTGGTTTAAGGGATTAGGGTAGTAGATCCCTCGCATCGGCAGTCTCAGATCATTGTTGATCTTACGCCGCCGTGATCGTCGATAGCGAGAAAAGAGCTGGTTGGGAGCATACTCATCCTTATCCTAGCTTAAACTTCGCTAAGTAGTTACTCAGTGCAATCTTAGGTTTTGAATGTATAATCTTATTATGCAAACTAGTGAGTAGTTTGATTAAAATACGTCGAGTCTGTAAAAATGCTTTACCATGCTTGTGCTAAGTATATTGAAAAATTAAAGTAAGAAGTCAATCGAGAATGAAACAAACAGTGGAAGCCTTCTTGACATTTCTGCAATGAAGAATCAAGCCAATAACAATCAAGTAGTAACGATACTCAAAAGAATATAGAAATGCCACGGTTACATTATTACTATTTTGTCATAGTTTTTTTATTTGTATAAGTAACACCCTAGTTTTTCGTAAATCGTTCAATTTGATAACAATAGCTCAGAGCAGGTTAATAAATGCTAAGCTCGTATAAATAGCTTATATATAGCGTATAGCTCGTACGAAATATATATAAGAGTTGTTGAGATATGTATGCTTGGTACAAATATATGTTCCAACAACTCATATATGTACTAATAGTTAGCTTAGATCAGCTCAGACACGTCGTGAATTGCACGTATCAGGCAACACCCTTTTTTTTTAAGTGGGGAAATCCATTATGGATACCCAGGGGACAGACATACCGGGGGACAGACAGACATTTCTAAAAATGATTGAAATGTATTTTACTACTTTGATTCCGAGATACCTACAATTTTTTTTTACAATAATTTAAAAAGTATAATCACGTTAGATTTACATTCTCAATTATGTATATATAAAATGTATAGGATAGGCCCTACTAAAATGTTTACCGAGGATAATGAGAGATAAAAATCATAATATTACTATAAATCAAAATGTATGCTAACACGTTTTAATCATGCAATCCTTTATCAATGATGCATGGACGTTCGCAAAAAAAATCAACACTGATATGAACGAAGCCGCGAGTAAGAACTAGTGTGGAATAAGGCGTATAATTAGAGACAGAGGACTTAAGACGAGCAATTTAGGATAGTTTCCATTCATGAATACAGTTCTGAATTCCTCAGTTGTGAGGTGAGCTTCATTACCTAATTGCAGTGTGCGGTACTTACATGATTTAAGCCTGGCCTCTCACAGTCACAGCAAAGGAGAGCTTTAGATGGAATGAAATTAGACTGGCTTTAGGACTACATGTGGAATTGGAATTAGAAATGCAGTTAATTAGAACAGAACCAACTTCTACATCGAACTCGTAAGGTTTCTGATGAAGATAAAATAATTGAGTACCTTTTTAATTCTGTTTGTTAATCGAATTCTTTTTGCTTAGTAACTAATGAAGAACTCTAATATTGTAGGTATAAAGAATAAATCCGTGATTTTATGAAACCACTTGAAATATTTTTTCGGATCGTAGGCATTTCATTGAAAATTTTCGGAGATTTATATGATTTAGAATAATAAAATCGCGTTTTAAATCTTAACTTTATAAAACGGATATGATAATGAAAAACCAACTATAGACAATACATCGAACTATACATTTTAATTTCAATCTACGTATCGGACTACGGAATAATGTGTAATGCGAGTCCAATAGATGGACGAAAAAAAATTAGGTGATAGAAAAAAAACCTTTATAATGCAATGATTGATAAATAATTTTTCCTTCCTGACCCAAGAGTCGTAGCAATCATGTCAACGTTCTCACTGTCTTCTTCTATTTTATTTTTGACAACCAGTCTTCTAATAGACTATTACTACAATTGTCGACTGAGTAACGATATTAAAAGTTTCTTGATAGCATTTCAGCGAACTAATAAGATGATGGTCGTCGTGTTACAACTCTCCTGGGAGTTTATGTGGCAAGTTAGAAACCATGCTCCATGATATTATTTTCAATCCACATCACTTGTGGACAATAGCTAAACTATATTACTTAAACCACCACCAACATTACACAATACAGAGTCAAATAACACAAGATTATGGATAAAATATAAAGACTACTACATGACATTCCAAGATCCCTCCATAAACTCCTTCATTGTTTTTACATATTTTTTAGGTTGACCAAAATGCGTTCTCGTTAGATTGAGAGGTATGTTCCATTTGCATAATGGAAACCAAAGTTATTGGTTACATCGTTTAAATATTTGTCACTTACTGCGACTTCCTCTGCGTTATTTGTTACCTCAATTGTTTTGTTATATCTCAAAGGGATTAGACAGCGTTTACGACGAGAGTTCCCAGCCGGCTTTTTCCGACATTTTTCGTTGTATTTCAACCAATTTACAAAAAATCTTGACATACCTATACACCTAAGTCTTCCTCGTAAACCACTCTATATATTAATGAATACCACATTAAAATCCATTCAGTAGTTTTATGAAACTATTGCGAACAGATAGACAGACGCGACAGAGGTCTCTGTATTATAATATGTAGTGATGACATATTGGACGTGGTAAGAAGAGTATAAGAGCTCCCCTTTATTACTCTTGTGATCGTTTCCAAATTATTCCTTAACAATAGAACCGACATCCTGTCACTGTATCGCCTACAATGCGTATTTTATGAGCCGTGTGAATTTAACTGGTAATCAATTCCAAAGTGTCTTAGTAACGAAGCATCGTTCATTTATACTAATGCAAAGCGCTGTCAAATGAAGCTTGTCATGTGTATTGGTCAAATCAATAACCATTGTACCGCTTCTTGGATTGCTCGGAGACTTGGAAAAGTAACGCCCGGAACTAAACGACATATAATTTGTGAAACTAAGTTTATACTACGAACAAAATTGTAACAAAATATTAAACATATATAATTCTAACTTGTCTGTACTTTTTAGATTAAAAAAAATGTTACAGGTGTCTAGGAATCTATTCTAATATTATAAATCTGGAGGGTTTGTCTGTTTTGTTGAATGCGCTAATCTTAGGAATTACTAGTGTAATTTGAAAAATTAGTTCACTGTTAGATAGCTCATTTAACGAGGAAGGCTATATATTATCACGTTAAGACCAATAAAAGCAGAATACCAATGAAGATTGCTTTAAAATCAGTGTTATTTTCCAGTTGAGTGCTTCCACTGCCTGTTAGCGTTAGCACTACAGTAACTATTCCACGCGGACGAAGTTGCGACCAGAATCTAGTAAGTACATCTCAATAACCTTTAGAATAGTTTTTTTCTCTGACGGTCTGTGTGTATTAACACGCGTCACTGCCATGATGATGACTTCATGATAAAATCTATTCAAGAAAAATATAAAACATTTATTCGAGTAATAGTTATTTAGTTTATAAATTATTGTAATTTTAATGACGACACGGTTTAAGTACGGAGAGAGAGAGAAAAGTAGAGAATTAATTAGACTGAATACATTCACATAACTTTATTAGTCACCGTTTATGTATATAAGATTCCACACGAACGATGTCGCGGGCACAGCTAGTTAGACATAAGATTATTTATAGTTCATACTTTAATAGTTTTTCTTGTGCCTGAATAGTGTCTATATATAAAATACCGTAGAATTATAATGAATTTACATAGTGCAATCGCTATTATAGTTCATAGTATAATTAAACTATAACGTAAATGCAAAACAAGTATTTGGGTCAGCAGTCAATTAAAAGAGACAAAA
Source organism: Antheraea mylitta (assembly GCA_014332785.1). Classification (NCBI taxonomy): domain Eukaryota; kingdom Metazoa; phylum Arthropoda; class Insecta; order Lepidoptera; family Saturniidae; genus Antheraea; species Antheraea mylitta. The sequence continues at coordinate 5,152,014 of JACEII010000036.1, forward strand.
TATAGTAGTTTATCACAAGTTTTGTCGGTGGTAGAGCTAGGCTGATGTTGTAACTGAGTGTGCACATGAATGGGTCGTCTCGTCCGGGGTAGTACTACCCTCTCACAGAAAGCCGACGTGAAGTAACAGTGATTGCATTGTTGTGTTTCGTTCGGTCAGTAAGAGCGCTGGAGGCCCACCTGCCACCCTCTCCTCTCTCTTCCCCTTCCCCTACACCCTCCCCACCAACACAGACTGAGAACGCACTTGTGACTCCTCTGGTGTTGCTGGTGTCTATGGACGGTGGTGGTCACTTAAAATCAGGTAACCCACCTGTTCATTTGCCTCCTATGACATAAATAAAAGGTTGTCAAGGTTGTAAATACTACGAAAACTCTCGTCGCATCAAATAGACAGATTATGATTTTTTTAATAAAAGTTATTGTTTAAATTAAAAAAAACGCCAATGATAGTGTAGATTGTTCCAAATGAACAATTACGAGTAGCAGTAACGTTGAGATCTCTTCTAACTTCAGGTAAATCGAAAAGCTTGGAAAAGTTTCTGAATGTATTTGAAAACTCGCTAAAGTGTCCAACACTTCGTTACATCGTGACTACACCAACTGACTCTCCACTAATTATTTTGTCACAATAAATATCTTAGTAGTTCCTGAGACTACCCTCTCCAACGTCACAAACTCGCAAACTTTACCTCTTTATAATATTATTATAGATTTTTATATCATACAATTTTAAAATTACTATTCTTTTTTTTAAACAATTCCTAAATATATTTTTGACAATAACTCTATCAACTGAGGTACGATATAGACAAGTCGATATAAAATTCGACAAATACGTTTTGGAGTTAAACACAAACGTACAGATATATAAAAATGTTATAGCATTATATTCGTGATCAGTCATATTTATAGTAGATATCTTCGATAAAATTTGAGGAAAGAGAACATAAACTAGCCTTTATTTGTTTTTCTCTTTGTTCTTCAGTACATTCCGGTTGAAAGGTGGTCTCTGTTTTCTTTCGTTGGGATGTTTTAGTTTAACTAAAAGATTAAATAAAAGAAAAATAATAAAAATAACTTCGAACAAGAGCATGGCAGTAAAAAGAACAATACTGCTTCACAACAATACGGCAAAGAGACAGCACAAGCAATAACAAGATGTTAGTATTCCTTATTTAGGTTTAATCAGTTTATTAAAGATAATTTTATCATCTTATATCAATTATATCCGATCTACACGTGTATATTGCTAAACGTACATACAGCGATGTATTTTTCTAACGCAATCGAGTGTAAAGCGACATAGACATTCGCTCGCAAAGGCGCCCGAGCGCGGACTGAATCTGTGTTCAGCATCGAACTTTCGTTCAAGTTGAATTTAAATAAAGATCTAAATTGAACCTTATTTCATACGGTTTAAGATCCACGTAAATCGAATAATGAAGTGAAATTCTGCTGAAAATTAAATCATGTTTTTCGCGGATATAGTAAAACTAACATGAATATATGTTATGTTCTCTGTAGTAAACTTGATTATATGGTGTGTAAGAAGATATTCTTTGATTATTAAGTAAATTGAAAATTTACTGAGTTTTTCGTATCGAACTTCAGTCTGTGTTGTGCAAGGAGATACGAAGTAGCGGTTTTATTTTAATAGAAATTTGTTAGTTTGAAAAATAAATTATATCTGTATTATTGTTAAAGTTTTAACATATCTGTAGTTTGCAATTATATTTACCAAAGTTTAATTTTTTTTTTTTCGAAATGTCTACGCTATTGACCCAGCAAGGTCTTAACAGCTTCACCGGACTACTGCCAAAGTCCAATGGTTTTCTTGTAATTCGCAGTAACAAACAAAGAAAATTAACCTTTTTTGACAATGTCTTCTAGTGCCACTATTACAAAAGAACCTAAAATATTTTCTTTGAGGGTAGTTTTGTAATTTTTATCAAGTTCAATTTTTTTTTGTAACCGTTAATCATCAAATAAATTAATTAAGTAATTAATGTTTACGACAAGTTTTATTATATGACACTTGATGTTTAGTGATCACAACCGTCTATAGACACCAGCAACATCAGAGGAGTCGCAATTGCGTTACCAGCTTGTGTTGAAGGGGGAGGGGGATGGGGAAGAAAGGGACGGGAGAGAGCGGGAGATGGGCTTCCGGCGCTCTTACTGACCGAACGAAACGCAACAATGCATGCACTGTTACTTCACGTCGGTTTTCTGAGAGAGGGTGGTACTACCCCGGAAAATACAGTATTATCGGAGGGAAATGAATAAGCTTGAGAGTATACTTGACCACACCGAGAGGGCTATACTCAATTTTTTATACCTGTTTATAAGTTTTATCGTTTCTCCATCACACTCTGATTTACTTCGTCCTGCATATTCCTCGATATTCCAACTTTATTTTTGAGGTGTAACAGTAAAGTTATTTAACTTATCGCATTTCCTTATATTTTACATTCAGATCAGAAGGACAGAATGTTGCCTATAGATGTACTTTTATGATCAATTCCTACTTGAGTAATTATGAGTTTTCAAAATAAAAAAAAATACTTTATTCAATTTAGGTCTTAGGAAGGCACTTATGAATGCCAAAGTTACCACTGTTTCATAAAACACCGAGAAGTACCAGCAAGAATCTCGATCGGATTTGTCTTTTCATGATACATTTTTTACAAACAGAGATAGTAATATTCGTTTCTGGCAGATGCTCAGAGATTGGGGTCAGTTCCAGACGTCTCCATTGTTCGTATGTTGGTTCTCCCTATAATAGCCTTCCGACATTAAAACCCACTTGACATGATGTTTGAACTCACTATCCTACAAATCGGTAATATACTCTAGGACTCTATTATAAAACCTAATACTATTTACCTAAAGAAAACCGTTTAGTAGTGGTAGAGTCAAGCTGAAGCTATTATTGTTTTCAGCACGAATGGGTCGGCTCGACCGGGGAAGCACCACCCTCTCACAGAAAACCGACGTGAAGTAACAATGCTTGCATTGTTGCGTTTCGTTGGGTCAGTGAGAGAGCCGGAGACCCACCTACCTTCCCCTTCCACCTTCCCTTCCTGTCCCCCCACCCTCCTCCCAAACACAGGCTGGCAACGCACTTGTGACTCTCCTGGTGTTGCAAGTGTCTATGGATGGTGGTGATCACCTAATATCAGATGACCCATCTGTTCGTTTACTTCCTATGATATAAAAAAAAAGAAAGAAAACCGTTACTGGTATTAGTGAAGCTGAAACATGGAATGATTACTTTGTTATTGTTTATAGTATTTTTTATCATAGTAGCCAAACGAACAGGTGGGTCACTTGATGTTAAGTGATCACTACTGTCTATAGACACTTGCAACACCAGGGGAGTCGCAGGTGCGTTGCCAGCCTGTGTTGGTAGGGCGAGGAAGGGAAGAGGAGAGGAGGAAGCTGAGGAGAGATGGGCCTCCGGTGCTCTCACTGACCAAACAAAACCCAACAATGCAAGCACTTTTATTTCACGTCAATTTTCTCTGAGAAGGTACTACCACCTACGATTTAAATTATGTCGGACTCTTACTAAATTCAGCTTATCTAAATTTTTGCGGGCATACATTAGATTATCGAGAATGAATGGGGAGGGCAAAGTTATGATACCGAATTTATGAAACTTTAGTTGATATATTAATTATTGTCAATTCCAGAACGTTCGTGAAGTAATAGAAGATGCACCAACACTTTTTGCGAGAATCAGATCGACGGTGGAGAAGAAACTTGGACGTTCCGTTTGTACTGAATTGTTCCGTACAATGAATTACAAAGTATATAGGTAAGTTTACGTTATTAATTCTTAACCTGAGATAGTACAATTGCGGTTCAGCATCGTCGAGTTTGTTTCCACTGAGGCACCCGGTTTCAAATGGCGGGGTACCTGTATATACGCAATTGACTTCCGCAAATCGTTCAGTGAAAGCCCGCCATCGCTTGTTCGCAACGCCTTAAGGTAAATACTATTAGACTTAGCTATTTTCATTCAAGTGTATACAATATTTAATATATATTATATTTCCGATAATTGTTGTGACGTGTTGTCAAATACTTGTCTTATTTGAACACGTATATTATGTGTTATATGCACATCTATTGCTCATGACTTCTTTCTAACGGGAATAGTTTTCTAATTATATAGAGACTATCGGTGTTATTATTAAAAAAGTTAAATATGTATTAAATAATTGCTTTAAAAAGGTTTCGTACTAAATGCACCGCGCTCATCCGAGGCAAGTTCACGTTATCTTTTTTTTTCAATCTTACTACGCTGTTGATCCAGCAAGGTCTTAACAGCTTCACCGGACTACTAAGGTGAGCACATAAGGCACTCAGCTGATTTTATTTGACAACTAGCTCAAGGGTGCACGGCACACCTCGGTTTGGGCTGTTGCCTGATACGTGGAATTCGCGACCCATCTGAGCTAACCTAAGCTAACTATTCATACATATATGAGTTGTTGAAACATATATGTGTACCAAGCATACATATCTCAACAACTCTTGTATATATTTCGTATCGGATAATTTTCTGAACTATTCCAGTTCGATAAGGGAAAAAATAAAACCCTTCAATTTTTATGTGTAAGCGTGTATACGTGCATGTGTGTGCAGGTGATATGAGTAATGTTGTCGCTGTGATGTAAGATTTTGTGTCACTGTATCGCGCGAGCAGCACACTTAAGGGCTCCACTCCGAGGGAACGGACCTAGGCTTGAGCCGCTGCCAAGGGAGGCCTAATTTGGTAAGGTTTCGCGTTATCCTTTTTTCGCCTAGTCTAACTTAACCTAATCAAAGCGAAACAAAAGAGCAAGATGGGAAACATTCAACGACCTTGGTGCATTTAAAACGTAACCTATTTGAAGCAAGTATTCAATACGTATTTAACTTTTTTGTAATAACACCGTACATGTTTTCTATGAATTGGATGGCCTTTTACTTTTTAATAGTAATTTCATTATCTTTACTTGCTTCTATAACTCTTTTATATTTCATATTATGTCAGTTATTTTTATAATCACTGCTTAGCCCCTATCGAGAAATGCAATTACATATATACAGTCTAACACCTTTGAAAAGCCTCTACTCGCCAGTTGAAATGCCATTAAAAAGCGACTCGGCTATTTTAGAGATATTATTAGCGTAGAGAACTTGATATCTGAACTCAAACTTCAACTCATATAGTATATAGAATGGGATAAATAATTAGAAATTCTTGTTACATTATATGTCAATTAGCGAAGAAAAAATAGTACCTCTTTTTAAGAACATTGGACTTTAGACAGATTAAATGTATGTGTCTTAGAAATTCATTGCAATACTAATAGGTTGAAATAATAACAGTACAATGTCATAAATTTAATGAAATAAGACATACGGTATTGTTACAAAAAAATTAAATACGTATTGAATACTTGCTTCAAAAAGATTACGTTTTAAATACACTGCGCTCGCTGAATGTTCGCCATCTTGCTCTTTTGTTAGACTTGTGAAAAAAAGAATAACGCAAACTTTGAATAATAACGAAGAAAGAAAAATAACGAATAAACAGAATAATTATTATTATTCTAAGAACGCGAACTTGCCGCGGGCGAGCGCGGTGCATTTAGTACGAAACCTTTTTAAAGCAAGTATTTAATACGTGTTTAACTTTTTTACAATAATACCGTAATTGTTCATAGCTTATAATTAAAAATTGGAGTAAATACATAATAGACTTTCTTAGTGGACTGCACTTGAAATGAGAGTGAAAGTGACTTAATTATGGTATGAATTATTTAAATTTCAAAATTTGTATATTGAAAAAAAAAAAATATGTACATAAATATATCCACTATTTTTAATATCGGTTTTCATATCCATAGGCACTCGGAGCAACATACATTTTTACACACACACGCACGCACACAAGTCGCTATACTACGCATGACTTGTCTAGCGCAAGCATACATCACAAGCATGTCGAAGTTATCGGTGACGCGAACTTATAAGTTTTTCTCTACCAAAGAATCGCTCAACGTGACTTAAAAAGTTTTCACTTTGAAAAAAAATTGGTTGCCTGTAAAGTCGGTATACGGGCGAAAGTTTTACGTGACAACGACTTTGAGTGGTAAAATAATTTTAATGTGAATATTCATTCGTATAGTAGTCTCTCTCGCTCTTAGGCGGGCTAACCATGCCCGAGTGGAAGGGACGCGTGCCTCTCACTCGCTCTCATTGTTAGCGCATAACGTGAGCGGAGCGTAACGCAGTTTCTTGAAGTGTCACCCGGCAAACCAATTTATAAGACGTTGTCACGTCAAAAAAAAAACTGTACACGAATATTTTTTTGCAGGTTGAAAAACAAGTCCTCAGTCTAATACAATATTTTATCTGAACATCCAGAAAATAGAGAGATTAAGATAAAGTTCTATACCTGTTTACACAAGTAATTACTAACACAAACATGTTTTACCATATAACTATGAGTAAAAAATAATTGGTAAGAATGTATGTAATGATACGCAGTTAGGTAAATTCAACGGTACTGGCATTAAAAAAAAAATTTTTACTAGCGAGCCCGGCGAACGTTGTTCTGCCTTGATAATAAAAAAAATCCTAAACTTCAACCGCAACGCTACCTTTTTTATATAATATAGGAGGCAAACGGACAGGCGGGTCACCTGTTGTTAAGCGATCACCGCCGTCCATAGATACTGGCAACCCCAGAGGAGTCGAAAGTGCGGTACCAGCCTGTATTTGGGAGAATAGAGAGAAAGGGAGAGGGGTTAGAGGTGAGGGGAAGGGAGAGGAGTGGCGAGGGGAGGGGTAATGGATCTCCGGCGCTCTCACTGACCCAATGAAATGCAACTATGCAAGCACTGTTACTTCACGTCGGTTTACTGTGAGAGGGTGTGCTACCGAACACAATTGTTAACATAAACTATTATTGAATCCACTTGAATACTCACAGAAAATTTCGTCAAAATCTGTCACATACACACGGACAGAAGAATTAATTATATATAAATATTTGTACAGATAAAAATCAAGTAACCTCACTAACATACAGTTACACTACACACTTAGAAATTATAATGCAACAGTCAGTCCTAATACAGATCGTTTGCTTGTTTGATAATATTCGCTATATCGGTTGCACCATGGTGCTATTTATATACATTTAATTAAAGAAAGATGGAAAACTCTAGAACGAGGAAGTCATTACTCGAAAATTCGATAAAGTTCGAGATGGACTATCTTTCGTTCCCAAAATCGATGAGTCATTCACTGTTTATTTGTATTATTTGTAACGATATATAAATCTGATCACCATGTACCAAGTGTTTTTTTATATTATTCATGTATCAAAAATATTTATGAATGTCGGTGTGTTAGATATTTGAACTCGAGGAATATTTACACTATATAAATTTTGTGGCAATTGTAGTGCATTCTGAAAAAAATAGGAGCTAATAATTAAGTGGTCTATAAGCCATTGATGATCGCAGCTATCATATGGAGCTCTAATACTCTTAGCAGCTAGGTATATATTTGTTGATCTAAACAAAGTTCACCACATGACCACAGTGGTAGCGAATATTCCCCAATCGACACATCTTTTTTCGTCGGGGTCTTCTCGCGCCCCCTTGGAGGGGTGCGGGGAATCCATTCTAGGGTCGCCCCTCTTGTGGAGAATTCGCTCGCCTCCCACGCTACGGGAGTGTCTTTTTATTTATTTATCGCCCATCAACCTCTGATGGGCGATCTAAGCTTCATCGGCGCCTGTAGGCGGTGAGTTTGGGTTGGTGACTGGGACTTCTAATTTCCAGTAGATTTCAGCTGAGACCATCGATTTTGTGCAGAGCTTGTAAGGCCTTCAAGAATTTCTCAATGGTTTCAGTTGTCTCTGCGGTGGCTAACCGACACATCTAAGCGTGACACTGGCGGGTGTTACGTTTTATATATGATGTGACGTACGATGATGAGGCCCGTAACATAAATTATCTGCCAATGAGTCATTTCGAATGAATGATGTACCAAAAAGTTTCTCGAAGTTTACTGGTTACATGTATTTACAACTTAAATGGTTAACGCAAACAATAAATATACAATCATCTATTATTTCTTTGAAATCCTTAAAAGCTATATTTGTAGTGGATAAGACAGCGGCTTACTAGAATGATTAGTTATTGATCACTGTCCAAGAAACTGGGCTGTGTTAAAAGTTCCATAACACCACTAACATACGCTGATAAATTAAGACAAAGTTCAAAGTGGATTAATAAGGAAAAATGTTGCGGCTCAGTTGGCAATACACGAAAGTACGTTGACACTAATAATTAAAAAAAAGCTGAAGAAGAATTTTGAAGAAACGAGAATCTGGAGAAAGTCTTTCTTGTAAAAGACGAAAAATTGCTGAATTTCCCTATTACAGAACAACGATTATTTACGTGGTTCAAACAGTATCCAAAATCTACAAAAACATGATGAAAAAAAAAACTGAAGAGTTTGCCAATTCGATGTAAATCCATAATTTTAAAGATAGCAATTGCTGGCTAGAAAATTGTGCGGTGATAGTGCAAGTGTAACAAGCCGTTGATAAGTTAAACATTCAATAAATTAAAATATTTTGTGTTTCCCTTGGATTTTAACATATAGAGGTTCTACTGTATAATATAAGTGCGCATTTGAGTTTATTTCTTTGTGACTTTTTCACGCTTAAGGTAATCAATCGATAATCACGCAATTTTTCATAGATATTTTTAGGACTATAGAAAAGGCCATAAAGTTTTTTTATATATAAAAATGGTGTTTCACGATGGTTTACATATTTTACATATAAAATAACACGAACGGAATCACGGTCAAAAGCACAAACGCATATAAATCAAAGTTCATGCTTTATTGAAATCAACGTCACATGTACTGGCACTGGCGTATGAAGCCCATAAGGCTAACTTTAATTAAGATTAATCCTCAAAGGATTCGATTTCCCCGTTCAATATAGGTCAGGCTGACAAATCGGTCAACGGGTTGACTGAAATATCTCAAATCCTTCACTCTACACACATGGCTGGGTCATTGAAATGCACACGCTCTAATAACGCTCATTATACGAGCCACGTGATTGCGAGTTAATTTTTTAACCGACGAAAAAACCGGAGGAGGTTCTCAATTCGTCGCGTATATTTTTTTTTTTTTTTTTATGTATGATCACGCATAACTTTTTACAGTATAGTCCGATTTTAATAATTCTTTTTTTATTGGAAAGGGTATACTCCGAAGTTGGTCCCATTTAAATTTGGGAAAAAAAATTTCAACCCTAAGGGTATGAAAATCAAGAATGATTGATTATTCACGCACTGATTATGTCTATGACCGCGCATATCTCTAGACAGAATAGTCCGAGTTGAATTATTATCCTTTGATTTGAAAGAGTATACCCAGAAGTTGGTCCCATATACATGTAAACATGAAAAAATCAACCCCAAGGGTAGGAAAACGGGGTATGATTTATAATTCAGCTTCTGAGTTGTGTATTACATTTACAGTATAGTCCGATTTTAATAATTCTTTTTTTATTGGAAAGGGTATACTCCGAAGTTGGTCCCATTTAAATTTGGGAAAAGAATTTCAACCCTAAGAATATGAAAATCGACAATGATTGATTATTCACGCACTGATTATGTCTATGACCGCGCATACCTTTAGACAGAATAGTCCGAATTAAATTATTATCTTTTGATTTGAAAGAGTATACCCAGAAGTTGATCCCATATACATGTAAACATGAAAAAAGCAACCCCAAGGGTAAGAAAACCGGGCATGATTTATAATTCAACTTCTGAGTTGTGTATTACAAATAAATTAAGCTTGTAGTAATTACTAAGATCATAGCCACAAAAAATTATAAAATAAAAACTTTTTAACAAAAAATTAAACCGCCGAAAAAACTGAAAAGCAAAAAATAATAAACCTTTTACTTTATTCATCTTAATAACTAAGTTCTTAAACTAATGTAAGTATACCTAAGTAATTTTGAGTCGGCGCCAAACAACCAATGAACAAAGATCATTAAATTACTTAAATTCAAAAAAAAAACCAAATCAAATTAAAAACACAATGTGAGATCTCCAGCGGTAACGTGTGTGCCCGTTCGGGTTGCTTCGTAAGCGTTCGGCATGCAAGGGGTGTGTCACGCTGCGCCGCCGCCGCGCATCACGCTTTACGTAATTAATTAATTTGCTTGATTGGCGCCGACTTAAAATTACTTAGGTATACTTACATTAGTTTAAGAACTTAGTTATTAAGATGAATAAAGTAAAAGGTTTATTATTTTTTGCTTTTCAGTTTTTTCGGCGGTTTAATTTTTTGTTAAAAAGTTTTTCACTTCACATGTTGCAAATCATTTTTTATTTATGCAGACAAGTTTTTCTGTCTTACCAATTTTAATTCATATCAATCAGCGATAGAGACGTTTCTTATGAAAGATAACGGAATATTTATTCGAATTGTACATGACAATTTATACTGGCAAAGATCATAATCAAGAGAAGAATAAGTTAGATTAGCTTATAAAAATAGCTTATAAAAATCCGTTGGATATATAGCTATGAATTTCCAATCACAAGTTAATGAATAGCAAACCTTACTCTTCCCAGCAATGTTCAAAAGGGTTTTATTCTTTACTCTTGTTTATCCAACTTGGTTAGCTTAATTTAGCTGAGTTTAGCATATGTGTGGCTCATTAATATATATGATTGGCTTAGATAGTTTATCTTAGTGAGATTCGTGTTGTTGTCTAAAGGCAACAGCCCCAACCGAGGTATAGCCAGTTTACTACCCTTGAGCTTGTTACCAGGACGTTGATCATCATAAGCGCTCGCCCTATTACCTCGGTGAAGTTAAGAATTAGGGCAATAAAGTTAGCCAGTTCGAAAGTAAAAGCGATGTTAGAACGACTTTTCGCGACGAATAAACCGTCACTATCTCAAGGGGATTTTTTTTTGTACCAGCTGTGTCTGTGGCTCCCCGTATTTTTTGAATAATTAGCCGAGTTATGTCAAAATGAATACCGTGTAAATATTCTCTAAGTCTACACGTTGTGGCGCCACCTCGTAGCGTGTTATAGCAAATAGTATATAAACCTTTTTTTATGAAAAAACACGTAAGTGTGGCAAACTTAAAAATAATCGGTGTTGGATCTCTAGATACATAGGACCTGGATATATTTTTGATTTTTTTCTAGTGCATCTATTATAAAAAATAGCTTACACTAGCGGGCCCGGCGGACGTTGTCCTGCTCTGATAATAAAAATAACTTTGAGATATTACATAAATCTTTCTTAGGAATAACTTAATATACTGGTAAAAACCGCATGAATATCCGTTCAGTAGTTTTTGAGTTTAACGCGAATAGACAGACAGACGTGATAGACAATTCTGTTTCATACTATGCAATGATTATTTTATATTCAGGCTATATTTCAGATAATATCGATCGGTTTAGACATTTAGGTGGGGAAATGTGGTGGAATGGTGCGATTTTGCTGTTTTTCTGTTTGTATTATAATAGAAGGAATATTAACTAATAAACAACAACAGTTGTTAATTAACCACAACAGGTACCGAGTCACGTAACTATATGTTTGCGTTAAAATGAAGTAGGTTATGTAATAGTTATTGTAGCGCTGAAGTACTATACTATTCGTTCTTACTCGATCCGTAATTTAATACTAGAAATCGCCCCGTGACTTAGTTCTTATTAATAAACAATATAAAAATAATATATTACATCCTTTTTTAGGAATTTGATATTTTCGTGTAACTCAGAATTATCACTGGAAAAATTAATTTTATGATGCGTGAATTACTATATAGTATCTTCTAAGATATTCGTTGAAATAATACCGTGTAAAAGGCAATTTTTATTTATTTTAAATGTTCAACATAACTAATATTTAGTTGGATAAGAATCAATACGGTATTCATTACAATAGCACCGCTAAACTTTAATTATTCTTAAATAAAATGGAAAACAAAAAAGATACTAGATGTTTTTAGTAAAAACACAAACCACCGCTGAATTTTTTAAGGCTATTTGTTAAAGGCACAAACCCGTAATTTATCATCTCTGTATCTCATAAGGCTTGATCGATCATATATATCTATAGGTAGGCAAACCAACGACACGTACACGTGATGCATCTACCCCATTAAAATTATAGTAAAGGTTCACGCACTGACTTACCCAGTAGTTCTACCCGACAAATGTGTCTATGGGAAAAATATCATGATGCTTGTAAAATTATATTTAACCATTCATTATTGATGTATTCATTTAAAAACGTTACATCACTTCTACTGCCGTATTAGATACCAATTTATATTTGGGTAAATATTTTGGGCATCCTTGTTCTATTTTATGGTGTTGAAACAAAAGCTAGTATATAAATGATGTCAAGTAAAGATTGGCAATTGTTTCAGATGTGGCTGGCAGTGCTAGTGGCAATACTAGCGGTCTGTCTGTATCTCTACTTGGACATAATTAAACCCAGAGGGTTCCCACCCGGACCAAGATGGAGACCTATAATAGGAAGCGCAGGCGAGGTGTACAAATTGCGAAAAAAAACAGGGTACCTTTATAAAGCCGTTAAAGAATTATCAACGTCATACTGTAACGGGGGACCACTGTTAGGTTTGAAGATTGGGAAAGACCGCATCGTGATGGTTAACAGTCTTGAGGCTAATAAAGAAATGCTTTTTAATGAAGATGTTGATGGAAGGCCAAAAGGGATATTCTATCAAACGAGAACTTGGGGAGAAAGGCGAGGAGTTCTATTAACAGATGGAGAATTATGGAAGGAACAAAGACGTTTCCTTATCAAACATTTAAAAGAGTTTGGCTTCGGAAGAACCGGGATGGGAGAAACGGCTAAATCCGAAGCAGTTCATATGATAAATGACGTAATTAATTCAATCGCTAGCAATGGAATAGCTGTCCTCCACATGCATAATTTTTTTAACGTTTACATATTAAACACTCTCTGGATGATGATGGCCGGTATCAGATACAACCCGTGTGATCCTCAAATGAAGATCCTTCAGAGTTTGTTGTATGATCTTTTTGCTGCAGTCCACATGGTCGGAGCGGTATTCAGCCACTTCCCAATCTTAAGTATCATCACCCCAACTCTCTCAGGGTATAGGGGTTTCATTAGAACCCATAAAAGAATATGGAAGTTTTTAAGAGAAGAGTTGGAGAAGCATAAAGAGAGATTTGATTATGCAAAAGAAGATGCGGATTTTATGGATGTGTACATAAGAGTTTTGAAGGAGAACGGAGAAATCGATACGTACTCTGAAGGTCAACTCGTTGCGATGTGCATGGATATGTTTATGGCAGGAACTGAAACAACCAGTAAGAGTATGAGTTTTTGTTTCAGTTACCTAGTTAGGGAACAGGAGGTACAAAAAAAAGCACAAGAGGAAATTGATAGAGTAGTTGGGAGATCACGAATGCCCTGTTTGAATGATCGGATCAAGTATGTATTATTTTTTATTTCTGTTTCTTATATCTGTACTCCCACTAATGAGACTGGTAAAATAATTAATAATTAAACTAACCTGTAATAATCCCGTTAATAGACCTTGAATTGTTTTTGTGTAAAGCCACAGGCATATTCACCACACAAGATTATGATTTTGGTGATTTTTAACACCCAGACATCTACAGTTTCATGGTTTATATACGTATAATGCTACTACAAAAAACACTTACGTGGCTAATGGTTTCTCACGATATTTCCCGATTATCAGTGTTACCATTTTGAACTAGTAAATGAATTTTAAAAACCTGCATACATTGGATACCTGTTTGGCCTGAAAAATCAGTCGACTACCTTTACTTTTACCTGTTTTATAATGTTACGTCTTTTTAATACTTCAGCCAGACTGGATAAAGGCAGTTCTACCGATCATCCATAAATTTCAATTAAACTGCGAGAGCTATGCCAATGCTAGTAATTTTTTTTAAAACGTTTACAACCCACCGCTAGGTTATCATAGGCTATAATAATTTTGTTGAAATGGATTGCAGCCACATAACACCTGATATTATACAAACCATAGTGACATATATATTTAAAATTAAGCGGAGTGGTAAGTATCTCTACTGGACTGGGTTGCGCCCATTATGCATGTACTGACAAAGCCGTCCTAACACCCTTTTGTTAGTCACGTCCTGTGATCGTCAAGTGCTTATCTACTTAGAGGCCACTGGCGATGAATTGTTAATCTTTTGGTGATTGCCTTTGTTATTGATTTGTGCTAATTGTCAAGTACACAGAACAGCCAGGCCATGACTGAATAAAAAAACTCTTTTGCTTAATCTAAGTGTACAGTTACTTCAGAAGTCAACCTTCTTTGAGAAAATTTGATGACAACTTTTAAATAATAATTGGTATTTAAAAGCGTATTCTTTATTAAAAAGGGGTTATGGCACAGAAGAGACTAAATCTGCAACTACTATTGGCAGTCGTTGTTAATGGAGAATTATGGATCCTGATGAAAAGGTCAAAAAGTGTACTCTAAAAGAAAAATAAATTCTTTTTCGGGATGTGACATGGTATATTTTGTAACTTCCTTTTTTCTCGTTAGATTCATTATCTGAAAAAACTATTCAATGCATTTAATTGTATACATTCCAGGATGCCGTATAACGAAGCTATCGTCCACGAGAGTATTCGACACTTTATGGGAAGAACATTCGGGGTGCCTCATCGAGCGCTGAGGAACACCACGCTGGCGGGCTATAATATTCCTCAGGTAAAATCTTTTTTTAATATATATATTGGAATGTCACAATCATGGCTGACTATACATTTATTTACGATGTTTGTTTGTTCGTTAACTATGTGGGGCGCGTCCTCGTTATGTAGAAAATGCACTTCACTACGTATTATAAAACACGTTCATCTGTCTGTCGGTTCGCGATAGCCTTAAAAATCACTGAACGGATTTTCAAACGGTGTTCACCAGTAGATAAAGTAATATATGAGGAAGGTTTAGGTATATAATATGCCAAGGTTTTTTTTTAATTGTCAGGACAGGATAACGTACGCCGTGCACGTTAGTTTAATATTTTTTTGATTAAAATATCAATTTTAATATTAAATCTAAAACTAAAAGGTGTCTACCGCTCAAAGTATGATATTGTTTTTCATAAAAGTAAACCTATTAAAACCTAATCTACAACCTAACCTAAGAGATGTGACTACAAATCGGAATTCAATATTTTAGGTGGTTCTTGTATCGCACGGTGGTTACGTGTCCTCAATTTCTCGAATTGTCCCGTTGTACTGCAGGTGGCCGATGTTTCGCAATGGTTGTACGTACATGAAGACTTGTGTAGCAACTTGTCTGTTTCCGAGTAGTGTGACGGTGTAATATGTTATACTGAAACTAGTCGGTAATAAATAGTGTATTCAGTAAACATAAAGTGAAATGAGTTCACGAATACAGAGAAATTGGTTCACCGCCAACCAATAGTGTTATTCATTTTATCATTACATTTACGCGAATTCCGAAAAATCATTACCGGGGTTCGAACTTGCGGATATCGAAATAATATTCTACCGGTCAAATCATTAATCCACTACGACCTTTTTTTAGTTGGTATATATATTAAAAACAAAGGAGTGTATAGACAGCAATGAAAATTAGGTTTATGTTTGAAGCGTTGATAGCTTACTTGATAGTGTGTTGGAACAATGCTTCGATAGATGTATATTTAAATTCTTGTAACGGGACTGGAACTTTTAGTGAAAGAAAAACATTGGGATGAAACTATAACATGATGGTAAGGCTTTTCTTATACCCTTCGTCTGCTAGTTAACACCCTTATGAAGAAAATATGTTCCTATGTATGGGATGCATATTGGTATGTTCCAACAGCTGCTCTTGAGGGCTCTTTCCCTTCTGAGTTTAGAATGTTTACCATCTTAGACTACGTCTTCATTTAACTTTTGATGAGATTGTAATCAAAGGTTTAAAGCTATAAAGTATTACAGGGGAAAAAAAAAAACGATGATGCTTGTTGTTTTTAAAATTTGATAATTTGTTTACAATACTTCAGAGTAGTGATTCCCGAAATTGACTGGAACACATTTGATAAAAACTTCTAAATACGGGACTCAACTATAAATATTCATGAAGGTAAAAGGTACATGACTATGCGCATGCAAGATTGAAGTAGAGAAAAACAAGAAAAAAAGACAAAGTAGAGAAAAACAAGAAAAACAAGAAAAAACATTCAGTTCCTATTGAAAATTATAATACTCAAATAGTGGAAGTGCTATTATTTATAAGAAGGATGCATTTGTTTCCATTTTTGTATCATTATACCTTTTAGCATCGACTTCAACTTTAAGTTACTTTTAATCTCAAAGAGCTGCATGTTCAGTCTCTGAGTCTGCAACTTAGTCACAGTACATATAACAGACAGTTGGGAAACTTTCTATAAACGTTCGCACCGGGACACTCACACAAACATGCGCATCTCCACGACCCCTAAACGAACCTCGCGGTGCCGTCCATAGAATTTCTTTCAAAACCTCTCGTCGATGCGCGTCTTTTTGTAGATGTGCCGTTTTCGAGCGTTTGTTCGTAATTTCCGTACTATGTCTCATATTTATACTGTGACTTAGTGGCAGTACTTATGTTAGCCGAGGCATAGGTATCATCTTATTTTTCAGAGCCCACCTAATATTTACTCGGGAACCATCCGTAGATCGCGATCCATTGTTTAAGAAATATTAGTTTACAGCGATAAGCTTTATTATATTACTTATGTATATACACACAATCTTTTCAGGACACAATGGTAGTAAGCAATTTCACCAACATTCTTATGGATGAAGACTTGTATCCTGAGCCGTATGCTTTCAAGCCGGAGCGGTTCTTAATAGACGACAAGGTGTCATTGCCCGACCATTACTTCCCCTTCGGTCTGGCGAAACATCGCTGTATGGGGGATGTCCTCGCCAAGTGCAATATTTTTGTCTTTACAACATCCATGCTGCAGAGGTTCACGTTCTTGCCTGCTCCTGGAGAGTCTCTACCATCGTTGGAACACGTGGACGGAGCCACACCATCAGCAGCTCCGTTCAAAGCGTGTCTTATACCGAGATATTAAATCATGTCTTATGTATTGCAGTACTGTATGTAATATAGTATAGGATTAATTAAATTTGTTTGTTTACATCTACCCATCTACTTATTTCATACGAGGGTGTAAAAGGAATTCCAGGATTTGTTTTCGGGAGATGCACAAAAACGAAATAAGTAAGAAGCATCTCCTTTAGTCTTACGGTTAAAAATATACAAGAATAACAATAATAAATTCTTTTATATCTTATAATAATGGCTTACTAAAATAAATTGTATGTTAAAATAATAGTACTTGGGTAATACATTTCCTAACGAAGATATCTATCACTTCATCACTGAATAAATTCTTTGTTTTGATATTATATGACCATGTCATAATTAATCATATTTATACTTTGGGTAGTATGTCCGTACGCGAAAAGAAACGAATGTTGTCGATTCTGTATAGTCGGTATTTAATCTCTTAAAATTTAAGTTACTTAGTTTATTTGCACAGTCTGGCGAGGGGAAGCTCGTAGCTGTGTGGCCCCTCCCTAGATCCACCCTTGCAAGGGTGATTATTTGTCTGTCTGTCCTTTTATTGATATATCATTTTGAGAAAGACTTGTCAGATTTATGTTTTCAATCTCATACTTACTTACAGGTAAAATTTTGTGGCTAGTTGATTTAAAAACTAGATATTGGTAATAATATCCAATGGATTAATATTTCGTTACAAGTACTTATCCAGAACTACTAAAAATGTTATTGCGCCCGTTGGAAAACTTAATGTCAACCTCACAGGGTAAATCAGTTGGATTCATGTACCATTACACTTGATTCTTATATTTAGAAATTCAGCAAACAATTATGTCGGGACTAAGTCAAAACGGTGTCCATTTGGATGTATGACGTCATAAATACGTGACGTCACGGTTATGATTTCATCGATCAATTCATCAAGAACAATCGAATAAAACGTTAACAGATATGTACAGAAATACAACACAACATATAGTTAGGACGAATTATCTGTAGGTGTGACTAACCCAACTGTCTGAGCGAGGAAGCTCAGTATTTAGTCGTCGGTCGTCTTTTAAGGCATTCAGCTAAGACTGATAGGCAATAACAGCTGATACTTCCAACCAATGGCGTCTCACACCGGCGTAAAATCAAAATATATGAACAACCGATAACTTCAAACAATAGCGTTTGAGGTCATTAGTAACTCCCTCGATGTAGTCAATAGCACAGAAGCAGGTCAATAAAAGCTCCTCCGATAAATTTATCAGTTATTTGAGCCAAAAATGGTGCAGGTGGGAAATAAAATACTATTTTCTATCAAAAGACCTTTATTTGTACTCAGCAAAAACAAAATAAAAACATACTCACTGTTACACTACGGTCGTGTTGATTCTAACACAAGTCCGTGATTCTACTAAATTTGTTGATTACTTCCTTTCGTTTCTATTTGCTTCGATGTACTGAATAGAACTGTCCTGAGTTTCGTTATAGCGTGCTCATGTAACTCATAAAACGGATGTTAGAAGCCTCTAGAAGGACGTCACAATTTGCTTTAGTATACCGATAGATCGATCTAAAATCAATATTTTTATAACCTTATTGTTTGCTTAAAAAGTTGGATCGATAAAGTACTCAATATCTAATTACATCATCACGCTGAATAAATATATATTATTAAATAAATTATTGCAGAAATTTCTTCCTCATATCTGATTCGTTAAAATATTAAACAGAGGTACACATAAGATATTTATAAATCTATTTGTTGTTTAAACATTATTTTTATTCACATATTGAATGCTTAAATAGTAATATATCTATCTATCTAATACCTTTAAGCGGGCAATTCTTGTATTTTTATATTTTAATATATTCAGGATCTCGGAAACGGCGTCATCTATTTCCGTGAAACTTAGTATGTAGGTAGTTTCGGGGACGATAAATCGATCTAGATTTCATTCATAGAAAACATTTAAGTGAGTTGAAATGAAAAAAAAATTGCAAGAATATAAAGGCAAGTTTCGCCGGCGTTGTCAAAACAAATATAGCATAGATGGAAATCAGTTGCTTCGAAAATCCGTCGAACTCCGTTCGAATCCGAGTGACAGCAGAAGAGATTTTTTATTGGTGACAAATGCTAAATTTCCTATACAAACCTAATAGTTTATCTTAATTTAAAAATGTTTTTTAAAGAACCGAGCTAGACTCTGGCCTCGAGGTATTTTTATTTATAGAATAAATAAACAATATATGTATAATCAACATTGGAATTATCAATTTCATAGAGATCCAATGTTGAAGTTCAAGTTTTAAAATCATTGCCATTCTTACTTCCGAAAGAATATAAATTGTTACTTGTTAATCACAATATATATCTTGATGGTGCAGTATATTTGATGACTCGTAGTCACAAATGATTGTAGTCATTAACTTTAAATCAAATATGATTGAAAAATGTATGTCAAAACATTTGTAAAGTTTTGTTTCAGGATTATTCTGAAATATTTCTACTGAGAACCTAAACTTAGGTTCTGTGGAACATATGTGGAACCTGAAACATAAACAATCTTAATCGACGTTGGGAAAATTCTCAAGTTTCGCCAATCAGTGTCCAAAGTATATTTACACTCCCATATGAAAAATTAACTTATAAATACAACTTAAAATTATAAACGCAAATGTCCGTGACAAGAAACACATAGGGGAGAGTAGGGTAATTGAGAACGACGGGTGATTGAGAACAGTTAGATAAATAGTACATCGCCCCGTACTACACTGTCGCGAACCTATTCTATGGCTGAATGCAGAGCCATTCATTTCGTATGCGAAGTAGGATTGAAAGGGCGCACTAGTGTGGTCACGGTAAACATTCCCAATTACCCCTTACCCTCCTACTTATCCATAGTACTGTTGGTTGATTGTGTAAACATATTTAAACTTTACAAATTATTTCAGATGCCTCGTAATTACGTACGAAAGATCGATCAAACGTCTTTCTTAATTACCTCATACCATACCCATTTCCCCCACGGGATAATCTCAATTACCCCATAGGGTAAACCCACCGGGTAAACAGGAACGGCAATGTTTTTTGTTTTAATTTATATTTTTATTAAAACGTAAATTTAAAATAACATTTTATGACTACTAAGAACATAGTTAACTAAAGTTCATGTAGCAATAAAATTTGATTTAATTTATAACTTTTTTCTATTATTTTTTAGCGTTTGAAGTTAAGTGTTCCCAATTCCTCCACTCTCCCCTAAGTTTTTTTTATAGGGGGTAAAACTGTAGAGATTAATGATAAAACAATACATAATAGAAACCTTTATATAAAAAACATCTCGAATATTCAATAAAAATATTAAACCTAAGAATAAGTATTTATTCTAGACTTTGATAGTAGAATACGTGTTTATTCGGAGTTTTTCTCGGGTCGTGGATTTTATATTTTATTCACAATTATGTATTGCTTGATTCTAGATTTTGTAATGTCGGTGGTGTTTTACGTAATATAGTTTGGTTATTGTGTACGAGTGAATTGGATGGGATATAATAACACAACAGGCCCACCATTAAAATGATGGCAACAATCTACTAGAAGATTTGCGGTTAAAAAAAGTATGTATTCTAAACCATATTATTTTATCGTATAAAGAGTTGTCCAATAAAGTACATGCAAGAGTTGCCGAGATATGTACTTGGTACAGATATATGTTTCAATAACTCATATAAGTATGAATATGTAGCTTAGCTTAGGTTAGCGTAAATAGGTTGCGAATTGTATGTAACAGGCAACAGTCTAAGCTGAGGTATAACGTGCAGCCTTGAGCTAATTGCCCAAATAAAATCGGCCGAGTGCCTTAAGCACTCGCCTTAGTAGTCCGGTGAAGCTGTTGAGACCTTGCTAGGTCAATAGCGTAGTCAGTTCGAGAAAAAAGATCATATATAGACTATAAAGGTCTCTGAATCTAGATATATACTATTTTTTGATTATATATACGACATACATAATCCAAGTATATTATTTTTAACAATATATATATATTGAAGGAAAAGTTTTGTACCCTTGTTATGCAGTTTCCACGTACTGAGTTGCATTAAACGTATACGTATGTGACATACAGACTTGTATAGACTCAGGAGAATAGGTACAAAAATATGGAATATATGTATTACAACACATTACAAATACATTGTTTACTCTCATACTGAATATCAAACAGACAAAGGTTAAACTTGTATTATGTAGATTGTGGTTGCTGTCAGTAGAGATTACCACTAATGAAGTTGTTAATGAAACATATTCCATAAAATCGAAGATTAATATTACAATGACGAATTATATACGCTCAGCGCTGCATTGTTGGACATTAAAGGAAAAGGGTTAGTCGATAAAAAAGTCAACGTCTAAGGACTACACCGATATAATAAAACTTAAAGGAATGGAATAACTGTGTTTTTTTAATTTTTAAATCAAAGTGTGAACTATTTAAACTTTATTCTATTAAGTCTATTGGATCTCGGAACAATATAATTATATATATATATATACTAGCGGTCACTGTGGACCTAGTCCTGCCTTGATAATAAAAAATCCTAATAGCCAACGCAGCACCATCTACCGGGTCCAATTGTTCTCTTCAAACTATTCTCGGACCCACTGGAACACGTGCACAACATTTTATCAAAATTGGTCCAACCGTTTAGGAGTTCAGTGACATACACAATTACAGATAAACTTTATATATTAAGATATTTGTACAGCTTATTAATTAATTAACGCGCCTACAGAATTATTCACTTCGAAAACTTTTACAACCTAGGAAATAACTCCGCAATGAATGATTATAGTCTTAGAAATATATACATCAGATACAAGATAGATTATAGAGGTTATGTTAAACAATAGAACATAAATTAAATTTAAAAGTGTAACAACTAATAAATTACAGTCGATATTTGACCCCCGACGACCAACACTTATTTTAATTGACAAATGTTATAATACTGTCGCTTTTGATGTCCAAACATTAAATAAAACGTAATAAGGTGGTATTGGGGTTTGATACTAGGCCCGACTTAGAATCTAACTGACTTTAATGATATGAGGCAATATATTTAGCTAGATCGGCATACCAGTTCGTCGATGAGTTTGTAGACATATCGCAGAGACATCGAGATAACTAACAGAAATGCAGCCAACTTAGTATCACTATCTAAACTGAGTCACAATGTTGTACTAATTATTAGCTCTGTGCAAAGTTCTAGATGCGGATTTTCGAAGCAACCGATTTCCATCTGAGATATTTTTGTTTTACCGCAGGGATGAAATTTACCTTTAAATTCTACCTATATTTTTTCGATGCCTGAAAACTCAGTCAAAAAGTTTTCTATGAATAAAATGTAGCTACATCGATTTATCGTCCCGACTACCTATATACTAAGTTTCACGGAAGTAGATGACGCCGTTTCCGAGATCCTGAATATATACAAATATAAAAATATATAGGAATTGCTCATTTAAAGGTATTAAATAAATAGATTATATGGTATGCCATACCATAGATATCAATACGTAACAGCATATATGGTTGTTCGTAGTTATGATTATGTGCAGAAGCTTAATTTACCCTCGACCCGAGGTGTTGAGGTTTATTGACCACCTGTCATTAGGATCGGATTACTAAGGAGTTCGCGCTTTTGTGGGCTTCATGAGCTCATACCTATTGCAGAAAATTAATTACCTTGTATGGTTTCTAGGCATTCAATTATCGGGGCTTTTTATATAAAATGTAACGATTCTCAACTTTTTTTACAGCTACAATTTTTATTTAGTAGTTTAATAAAAGACCAATTTAATTCTGATACTAGAAACAGTAACAAACTGGTGATTCTTTGTTTCAGGCTGACTAAGACCAATAACACTTTGTTAGACAATAGCGTTAGGTTTTATAACAGAGTCCTAAAACACATTACCAATTTGCCGGATAGTGAGTTCAAGCACCATGTCTAGTGGATTTGAATGTCTAAAGTGGATCAATATGGTGACGTCACGATCAATGGTGACGTCACGATCAATGGTGACGTCACAATCAATGGTGACGTCTGGAAATCACCACAATCTCTGAGAATCCACCAAAAACGAATGTTCACTATCTGTTTGTAAAAATATGTACCATGAAGAGATAAACCACATCGAGTTTTTATAGTAGTTTTTAAAGTAGCCTTGATGTTCATAAGCGTCTTCTCAATCACAAACGTCTTTTCAGGGGGCTACTTTGAATACAATATTTTTTATTTTAATTTACTTCATTTTGTTAACGATTTTGTTATACTTTTCCTACAGGGACATATATAATGTGTCGAATAATTTCTTAAGTATGTTGTGGCTAACTCTTGTTGTTGCTGTCTGTGATAAACTAAAGTCGACGGTAACGGTGACGGTATGGTCATAAATTGGTTATATACATCGTCTCGACTGTTTAGTTTTAAAAAAGAAATAATGCTCGAGTCGCATCGCGATTAAATACCGTGCGATTTTTAAACGCAGTTATACAACATATTATTATTTCACTTATAATTTTATATCATGTAAATCTTTAAGACCTGCGATTTAACATTCGCTTGATAAAATGAAATTTATATTTAGATGCAGACTTGAACTCCAGTAAATTGTTTTTTTTTTTTTTAATTCTTTTGTTGTTATATTGTATCTGCATACGATACTTTATGTGTGAAAATCTTTCATAAGTCTTTTTTTTTATTTATTGAGTGTATAAGAGTGAGTATGTGAATGCAATTTTCATAATATCTGTCAAGTTGTATTTTATGCCATAGTAAAAGTTAAATGAAGATGTCGACTCTGTTTTCTATCTAAGTTATGTAACTAATCAGAATATTGTTTTCAGAGCCTTAGTACGCTCAGCGATGTAGGTGAGATTTTTTTTATATCAAAGGAGGCAAACGAACTGGTGGGTCACGTGATGTTAAGTGATCACCACCGTCCATAGACACTAGCGACATCAGGGACGTCACAAGTGCGTTGCCAGCCTGTATATGGGAGAAGAGGGAGGGGAAGGAAAGGGAAAGCAGGAACAGGAAGGGACGTGGGCCTCCGGCTCTCTCACTGACCGAACGAAACACAACAATGCAAGCACTGTTATTTCACATCGGTTAGATAACCGAGAGGGATGGTACTACCCCGGAGTAGCCGACCCATTCATGCTGAAACCAAAAATAGCTTCAGCGGGGCTCTACCACCTACAGAATTGAGATTCAGCATATTGAATATAAACAGATTAAAAATCGCGTGGCATAATTTCGCAGTGCGGCTCTAGCATAAACTTTTCACTATATTTCGGCAAAGAAAAAATTATAACGTAGATAGGTCGATTTACTTATTACATACATATATGGATTGTGTGTTATATTATATGGCGACTAGCGTGCATCGGTTATTGTGACATATTTAACTGTTTTGCTTTCCGAGATCCACTAATCCAGTATTCAAGTTGGGTAGTAAGGTGTCTTTTCCACTATAAACAGAATAGTATTCCGATAAGTGACTCTCCATTGGTTAAAATCTTTCTTATCATTTTTCACAGTCGATAAATATACTAAAGCCGCGTCGATCGACATGTGCTCGGAGCTTTTGGTGGAGATAAACATTATAATACAACAAATGTATGGTAGTATGGGTATTTTAAATTTATCCCAAGCATGTGGCGTGTGCACCATCTTAAAAATATCGTTAATTACCATTATATCGAATTTTAACCAAAAAGTAATTAATACCTATAAAATTTATTAAACAATTGTTAGCCGTTACAATTATAAAACGCAATGACAGCAGTAACTGGCGAATTAATCTAAATCTATTGGTGGTCGCAGTTGTCTTTAAATGAAACTCTAACGTAACAACAGGAGTAGGAGAAAAACACAAATAAAATTAATTCCATATTAATGAAACAAAACCATTTATTTCGCTAATAGTCATTACAATGTTAGTAATAGTATTATAAATATGATTGAGATTAGTTAATAATTATTTGAAACAACATTAATATGAAATAAGCACACACTACTAAATACTCCAAAGTATAACTAGCTCGTATTGTTAAATGGTATTAGAATTAGAATAATGATCGATTATACGAATTTTAATCTTTTGATTAATAGTTGCTATTATACGCGGTGGTATGCGTTACAAACATATCTAATAAATATTTTATCCGACTGCGTAGACTGCCCTTTTTTACGTACTAAACGAGCATTGCGAATGGTGCGTGGAAAAAAACGCACCACTTATCCGTAGCGCAACAGTTTAGCAATAAGAAACGAGTTGGTCTGTACGTTTCTATTATCAACGAGTAAATACAGCTTGTTATAATAACGTTATGCTTGTATTAGAAGGAGCAATATAAAATGTAGGAAAAATGTGTGCATTTAATTTCAAAGTTGTATGTTTTATACTAACTCTTCTATACAAAAGAAAGAAGAAATTCTTAATAAATAACTTGACATGATACATGACAGATTTAAACAATGTTTATCCATCCGGTATAGTAAACAGACTCGTTTAGAATTACGCACTTTAATGTGTTATAATTTTTTCACCCCTAGTCCTAAAGCCAACAAACTCCTAAACCACAATAATTACCTTGACAATCGCCGTTAAATAGAAAAAGAATAATTACACTGAAGCTAATAGACATCCAGAAATATTTTTTACAAACCACTATCAAAAAGGTATGGAGAAATGTTTAATTTATATGTAACCGAATATTTAATTGTACTAATTTATAATATAATATATGTTCTCTAAAATGATTCCAAGTTATGACTGAACATTTTAATCTGATATCTAGGTATCTAATAATTTCAGTAACATAGTTTTTTTTTAAACTATGTATTATTCCATTTTCTACTGGTTCTGATGTTTTAAGTTGACGTCTTAGCGGAATGATTAAATGTTATGTAAAATCCAGCTATTACGTTGTCGTAATCATCAAGCTTTTTGAATCGCCCTAGATGTTATTACCTGGTACTGGGTTAACAGATAAATGTGATGGGTTGGATATGTGTTGCCAAATACACGTAAATAATATAGTTAAAAAAAAATAAAGCCCTAAAAATCCCGCCCTACTTATTAATCCCTATAACTGGAGGGAAACCCTTTAGGTGGGAATCCTGAGTTAACATAATGACCAATTGCATATTGCACGACGGATAACCGTCCATTGTAAAAACAGTCGTTATAAATCATCCAAATCGTTGTTTAGCAAACACCGCTTAAGTCGAAAATGAGCGATTTTGACTTCGACGTTCGTTCGTTCAGTGGTTAATCTTTGACCATAGAGATAAAAGACTTTTTCAAATTTCGTTACAAAATAAACAAATAAAGAATTAAGAAAATCGTGTAAGAAACAGAGGAGGAATATGTTCGTACAGTTTCTCCACTGCCTATTTATATATAGATAGTCACATTTTGAACATTTCCTCCAATAAGAGACAAGTTTTCTAATTATTTATTAATGCATATATAAATAATGCAATAAAAAATATATCTTTCAAATCTTTGTCAAATGTATCAAATGTAATTTAAAATTGACTTACACGGTGTCGTTTGCTAAGTGACGAAATGCTTTTCCAGTGTGTTTTTATATCTTTGGCACGGTGCATAAAGCAAACAGTTTTATAGATTTTAACATATAACGTTAGAGTTTTTGGCGGGATCTTAGGCTGTCATGTAGTGGATTTTATATTTTATTCATAATCTTGTGTTATTTGGCTCTATATTTTGTACATTTAGTGGTCTTTTACGTAATATAATTAGTTTATTGTGCATAAGTGAAGTAAACGTAAAATAGTACCACGGAGCATGAAATTCTGAGATGCCATAAAAACTCCCTGGAAGGTTCTAACGAAGGATCCACCATCTTGTTAGAAAATTGAAATGGTCGCACGACGCTTGTAATATTATTGTACAATAACGTCCATTGAAACAAAACATTGACATTGGCAAGTGCTTCTACGGACCCAAAACAAGACGAAGAAGAAGAACATATAACGTGATGTTTTCTTCCTAATTGTTCGAATGGTATAAGCTATATGCATTTTAGTCCAGTATGACATTTGTGATAACAGTGAGTTATTTTAGTTTTTGGGGTGTAAGGGGTGTCGAGTAATATCTTAAGACTTGAGACACCCAAGCCAACCTCACCTGCACGTGGTTCACCCTGCTGATCAACGATCGAGGCAATGGCGAAAGCGGGGTGGTAGGGATTTACAGCCCGACTGTATATGGCGAAAAAGCCCGTCATAGTGACTCCCTTCTGCGCGTCGCGTTTCGGGATCAGCCTGTGCATATCGAGTACCGGGTGACTTTCGTCATTATGGCCGGCATGACAGCGGCGACCGGCGATGGATAATCTGTCTATTGGTGGTTGCCGATGTTTTTGGATTGTACTATGCTTAACATCAGGCATAGTGCAGTCACTATATCGTGCTTTGATAAAAAAAAATAGTTAGCAATAATCCTGATTCTTTAAGACAGCAAATAAAGGTTTATTTAGCAGTCGGGTTTTTCATTATTGTTTATCTAATAATTCTACTTATCATAGTATTAGTTATTAAATTATACTTAAAGATATATATGTCACATCGCATTAATGATTCAAATTATACTTCATTCCAGTTTGGTGAATCTTATAGGCAAAACCGCGACTGGTTCAGATGTACTCGGCTTGTCGATGTAGATGCTCCAGGTGCGTTTGACCAGGTCAAAAATACCTATAAAATGTATTTAAAAGATTATACATTTAAATAAAATTAAAGAGTATTTTTAATTAACAGTTGAACCAATTTTTATGATACTTTCGATGTAAGATAGAATACTTTTCCAAATATTTGACATTTTCAAGTATTACGCAATCGTAATTAGTACTTTAATATTATATACATACAGTACTTGACTTTTGATTCGGCACTTCAGGAACGAGACAGAGATAGACGGAAATAGCGTTATCTCTGTCGAACACAGTCATTATGCTGTGAGATAGAGATAACGTTTAACAAAACTGAAGTAAACGAGACGTACTAAACAAAATACTAGGTACTGTGTAATTATAGCATTTATAAAAAAAAGTATAAGATGTGTTAGATTTAAATGGTTAATTAGTAATAAAAAAAAAAAGTAGTCCATTAATATTCCGAATAAAACAAGTAATTCTTATATATACACACATCAAAAAAGTCTAAGCAACATGCGTGATATTACAAATTTTACCATTTATATTAATTAATTTCTAAGGATTTACTCAAATAAAGTGCGTAGGTAAGTAAACTTTATTGTTATTGATGACATACTGGCTGGTTGTAAAAAAAAAATTGTTTACGTTTTGTTTTTTCATTAAATTCTAATGACTGCGAATTTGTTTGAATTTAAGTGTGTTTTAATTGCTACGTTTAGTTTTGATTTTATAATTTTACCAACCATTTAAATAAAGTTAGCGACAAAATTGAATTTTTAGATATTCTTTACGTCATGAAGCGACGTCATTTGATGGCAGATGAAATGCAAAGAGCTGTAGGGATGTTGCAAGTGGGAAGTAATCAATCTCAGGTATCTCGACATTTTGACATTCATAGAAGTGGTATTTGCTGTCTTTGGCAGCGCTACAATAATACAGGAGAACCCGCTGAACAGCATCCAGGCCGTAAAAGGAGTACAACCACTCGGTAAGACCGGTACATACAACTGACTGCAAGACGCCAGCTGATGTTAACCGCTTGAGAGATAAGTTTGAGGCTATAAATTTCAAGTGGTGTTGATGTAAGTCCTCAAACTGTGCAAAATCGACTGCATGAGTACGGCCTACGAGCGCGATGCCTAATCAGGTGCCCACCGATATGTCACGGGAATCGCGCTCGTCGATATGAATGGTGTAGAGAACGCATAACATGGACCTACGAACAATGGGATAAAATTATATGTTCCGATGAGTCGCGATTCAGGTTTAAGCCTGATACAAGAAGGGTGCGAGTGTGTCGTCGGCCCAGAAATACCGAAAGGCTCAGGTGCGTTCAGGAAGTTCATCCATACAGCGGCTCAACAGTTATGTTATGGGCGGGTATTATGAAGAACTGGCGAACTGAGCTCGTTTTTGTAAATGGAAACCTGAATGCTGAAAATTACATTGAGGATATTCTCAGACCTTATGTCTACCCATTTGCACAAACCTTTGGCTTCGATTTTAGGTTAATGCATGACAATGCGCGTTCACATACAGCTCGGCGAACCAGTGAATACTTTGCAACGGAGAACATCCGGGTATTGCCCTGGCCTGCACAATCGCCAGATCTCAACCCCATCGAGCACGCATGAGACATGCTCCAGAGACGTGATTTGAAGGACTTGGACGGAGCGACAACAACCCAACAGCTGAAGGATTTGCTACAATTCCATTGGGAGTGAATACCGCAAGATGACATAAACAATCTCATTAATTCAATGAATAATCGTTGCCGACAAGTTCTGAATAGCAGAGGAGACCATACTTTGTATTAAATTGTTCTATTCTTTCACAATAAATACATTTTCTTTAGAAATTTCATTTTGTAAAAAAAAGTTTAGTTTCTTATGTATCTTAGTTTCTACAGTATATTCTAATATTGTTCATTCCTGTTATTAAAAGAACTTATAAAGACAACAGCTGTTATTTTTACATCATATAACCCTAAAGATATTATTTTAAAAATAAAATGCAACGTTATAATGTGAAGAACCATCTTAAAATTTAAATTAGTACATGTTGCTTAGACTTTTTTGATGAGTGTATATTAATCATGTTAGGCATTTAATGTCAATTAAATTTGCCCTTTATAGCGCATAATATTAATGAATATTGATTTTGATGGAACGTGTAAAATATTTGGAATATTGTGCAATAACAGAAAACAGTTGTTTATGTGACGAGAGATTCATGCCACTTTGAATTTGTTGAATTGTTAAGATCAAAGCGTCACAAAACGATAAAATTCGCCTTATATTCCCCGTCCAATTAAGCTTACGTGTTTTTTATCTGTAGTGAATAATAAATAACCCTTTAATTTTACATGTCTTTACCATATCATTTCATATTATAAAACAAAGTTCTCTACCACGTCTGTTTGCCTGTCTGTCTGTTTGCTTGCAATTAACTCAAAAACTAGAGAATAAATTCTCGTGTGGTTTTCGCCAGTATATAAAGTGGTACACGAAGAAGGTTTAGGTATATAATTTGTCACGATTTTTTGCTATTATCAAGGCGAGATCACGTTCGCCGGGATCGCTAGTTTATTATAATTAGCAAAATCAAAATTCAATCAGA
This sequence comes from Antheraea mylitta, assembly GCA_014332785.1. Taxonomy (NCBI): domain Eukaryota; kingdom Metazoa; phylum Arthropoda; class Insecta; order Lepidoptera; family Saturniidae; genus Antheraea; species Antheraea mylitta. Next base: position 5,182,582 of record JACEII010000036.1, read on the forward strand.
TTGTCTATTTCTTAATCTATACTAACTATGGCTGTGTGTATTTTTGTGTAAAACAAAATAACTCGATCTGAACACAAATTAATTATTTTCTTTTTTAAATTACATTTCTTAATCGCTCTCCTTCATTTATATCTGCGACAGACAGCACACACTCTGTATCTACATGACGTTGGCGGAATTATGTATTACTTCCACAGGGCGCCATAAAGTAAAGAAGTAGTTTGTGTGTATGTATACATATGTGGTTTTGATACCATATTCTTATTTTACAGTGAAACCCACGTAAAATTGTTAGTGTAGGTGTATTATCTATACTAATATTTAAAAAAGGTAAAGTTTGTGAGTTTGTGACGTTGTAGACGGAAATCTCAGGAACTACTGAAACAGAAAGTCCGATTTGAAAAATTCTTTCAATGTTATATAGCTCATCTATCGAGGATGGTTATAGGCTATATATCTCACGCTAATACCAATAGGAACGGAGCACCAATGAAGAATGTTTAAAAATTGTTGTTTTTTCCTCTTGATAGTTTCCGCTGCGTGTTAGCGTTAGCCCAAAGTAACTATTCCATGCGAACGAAGTCGCGGACAGAAACTAGTTAGTCTATAAAACAATAAAAAATGACGCACCTGTTGAAATGTAACATTGGCTCCATCAGCAATTCCCTGTATTTCTTTCACATAGTAAGGGAATCGTATCTTCATGTTGGTGAGGGTTTTATCGTAGGCACGCTGGCCTGCTTCAGTTTTGTACTCCCTTTCAAAAAGTCGTAGGTCACCGTAATTCGCAACGAAGTTTCTGATGATCGACCCGTAGATGCGTCCCTGTATTATAAGAGAAAGAATTTTTATGAAATATCAGAATAAAGTTGAATAATAACAAAAAGGAGTAATGTTGAATAACAGTCACTTTTATTTACATTTAAATAGATTAATAATATATTCAAAAGGGTTCCCTATTGGTCATAAATGCACTTCCGCTTGAAATAGATTGACAACGTCTCGCTAGAACAAAAAACTTTTGATTTTATATGGCTATTCCAGTGCAAAGTAACGTCAAATATAATATTTAATGGTGTATTTCTGCAAAGTAACACCATCTTTAATTACAAAATATTCTTATTTTTACAAAATTATTTCTTTTCATTGATTTCATTTCATAAAATATGATGATTGATGAAAGTATTATCTTAATATTCAATCTTCTTACATAAAGGGCTTAGGGATTCTGGAGGTAAATTTCGCTCCCGCACACCAGATTAAGCCCCCTCGGTAGCTGCTCAAGCCTAGGTCCATTCCCTCGGCGTGGAGCCCTTGAGTGCGCTGCTCGCGCGATACAGTGACACAAAATCTTACATCACAGCAACAACATTACACATATCACGTCCACACACGTGCACGCATACATACTTACACTTGAAAGTGGAAGGGTTTTATTTCTTTCCCTTATCGAACTAAAATAGTTTAGAAAATTATACGCTTCGAAATATATATAGGAGTTGTTGAGGTATGTATGCTTGGTACACATACTATATATGTTCCAACAACTCATATATGTATGAATAGTTAGCTTAGGTCAGCTCAGATAGGTCGCGAATTGTACGTATCAGACAACAGCTCAAGCCAAGGTGTACCTTGCACCCTTGAGCTAGTTGTCATATAAAATCGGCGAGAGCCGCACGCGCTCGCCTTAGTAGTCCGGTGAAGCTATCAAATCATTGCTGGGTCAATAGCGTAGTCAATTCGAGAAAAAAAAGGATTATGGATAATTTCATTCTTCTAAGCTTATATTGTCTAAATTGTGCGTTGTATATTAATAAATCTTTAGAGTTCGCTTTATTATAAATACTTTATTATACGCTTACTGTATCGAATCCAACGTCATAATGATTTCCTTGCAGGTGTAACACGGGGACAGCTTTTCTTCTATTCAGCAGCTTCTCGCTCACAATTCCTGTAAAAAAAGTATTTATTCATTATTATTATATATACTCGCGTGATATATATATATAGATAACTAGCTGTTACCCGCGGCTTCGCACGCCCTTTTTTTAAATATATTAGATGTTTAAAATTGTGATCACACATCTAGTGTAAATTACAATAATACTCTTTCAAAAATAACTGTAAGTATCACACGCACATCTACTGTAACAGGTAACGTGTACATTATATATGTGTATACTAATAGTGAATCGAATGGAATGGGATTTATCATCAACCACATAACTGGAACTTTAAACTGTTATATATCACCCTCAGTGCTCACTTACACTATATAAGAAAGTAATGAAAATATTAAGCTAAACATTATCGAACAATATGTGTTAAACCTTTTATTATATAGATATAATATGTCCATAGTGTCGATATAATTAAGTTATTATTATACCTTGCTATAATTTAAATCAATTATAAACATACGACTTTCAATTACAACAGCGATGCCCTTAGTGTTGCAGTTGTTCATAGGCGATGGTAACCACTTACCATCAGGTGGGCCGTCAGCCTGTTTGCTGCCTTTTGGCATAAATACATATACATATGTATATATTTATTCTTGGAGTCCAGTACAGCGCACGTCACACGAACGACGAATGCACGGATAACAGTTTATCACTACATAGTGTAAAACAAAGTCTTATTCCACGTTTGTCTATATGTATGTTCGCGATAAGATCAAAAACTACAGAACGCATCTTCATGTCGTTTTTACCAATATATAAAATGATTCTTGGGCAAGGTATTAGGTAGCAAGGTAGTAGTTTGTCTTATTATCAGGGCGGGCAACGTCTGCTGAACCCGCTAGCTTAAAATAAAACAGCCAATTAGTTACTTATTTGCCCGTAAAATTCCCGTTCAAATAGGTCTAGCCGTTTCGGAGATTACCCGGAACAAATAAAAAAAACACAACAGACATATCGATAGAATTAAAAAAAAATGTTGATATTTGTAGCATCTCATATATTTCTAATATAAAATACACTCACTTTACTTTTATTACACGTAATATATCACAAATCAAGAATTGGGAACAAAACTAAAGTAGAAATAAATTTTCTGAGGAGTTTTTGGCGGAATTTTAGTCTGTCATCTAGTGGATTTATATTCTATTAATAATCTTGTGTGATTTGTCTCTATATTGTGTTAAATTTGTGACGTTTTATGTGATATGGTTCGTTTATTTTGAATAAGTGAAATGAAAGAAAAATAATACCACGAAGCATGAACTCTGTGTCTTGAAAATTAAGAATATAAAAATTTACGAAATATTATATAGAGTATTTGGCTCTTATACCTTAACATTATCTTGGACATAGAAGAAAAATACCTATATTGACAACTTCAGAATTGGCAGTATGGATTAATTCCTTCGACTATCTTATTGGACGAATATTATTACTACTAAACATTTTGAATAGCAACACAAAATAAACTTTAGAAATGTTTCCGATATAAACGTACCACGAATAATTAAAAATTGGAAACAAAAGTAACGTAGAATAAACCTTTTGAATAGGAACACAAAATAAACCATGAAAATATTTTCGATAGAATGTTATCGCGTTACCATGGCAACGCATATAATACTGACATTAACACGTAGCGGAAGCTTCCAAAGTAGCCCGATTTTGAGACATTCTTCATTAGTGCTCAGCTCCTTTTGGTTTTAACGTGATGATATGTAGCCTATAGCCATCCTCGATAAATGAGCTATCTAACACTATAAGAAACTTTTAAATCGGATCTGTAGTTCTTGAGATCATAGCGTTCAACCAAACAAACAAACAAACAAACAAACAAACAAACAAACAAACAAACAA
>JACEII010000036.1:5186415-5334177 GCA_014332785.1 Antheraea mylitta
AACAAACAAACAAACAAACAAACAAACAAACAAACAAACAAACAAACTCTTCAGCTTTATATATTAGTATAGATATACACTCAAATTTTACAATTAACATTGGTGTCCATATCTTTTTTTTCAAAACTTGTTGTTTTCGCAAAAGGATCATTTCGAATTGACAAAAGAAACGGAGATACGGCTGATCGCAATTTGATACGATTCAGTACTCACTCCTTTGACGTGTTGCATAAGCTTAATGTTAAGCCACCAAGATTTGTTAGTCCTGATATAGCTGTATACAAGTCAGAGTGAAAGTCGTGGTTAATTAAAAAAATATTTAGATGCAGGTAAGAGAGTCGTAATCAAAGTCCGTCGAATGTCTTAAGAATAGCAATCACATGCTCGAAAATCGAACGATTTGATTGTAGACTTCTTTTGAATCAAGTCCATATTGACTCTGGTTTCTTTTTCAAAGATCTTGGTTAAAACTCATAATCTAACATGGATAGTATTTACTGTTAAAAAAAGCAAGCAAGCTAGCTGTGGCCACGACTCCATCCATGTGGAACCTTATGAAAATAACAATCACTAATAAAAACATCTGAATACATTAAGGCCAATTACTTATCTACTTTTCTCTCGTACTTAAGTCACGTCGTCATTAAAATTACAATAACTTTTGATGGAGTAGACCAATTTTAATGAAACCAAGACTAAATGCTACTCGAAGATATGCTTTATGACTTCCTTTGTGAGGTTTTATCGTGAACATAGTACTTTCAAATTGATGCGTGATCAAACAAGCAAATAGACACGGACATTTGTAAAAATTTATATGTATTTTATTCCCTTTTCAAAGAAACCTGCAACAATTTTTTTTTTTCACAATAATCTTGAAAGTACTATATACCTTAGATTATATGGACTATTTTGTGTATGTTTTTGGTTCGTAGCATTCTAGAATATTATGTATATTATATTATATTGTTCATCAGTATGGTCCCCGTTCTATAAACTCATATAGATTGAGTCCCTCCAGCAACGCTTGTTAAGGATACTGCTCAGTAAACTTGGTATCAGAAATAGAATCAATGAATATAAAGTTATACTTTTAAAGTTAAAAGTCTTGAACGGCAAATATATATAGTTGACTTATGTATACTTCACAATGTTGTAAACGGTATTTTAATAGTGACCTGCTCGCACAAATCTATTTCAGAATTCCTATTCACTCTGTATATTCGCTCATCAATTATTTAATTTACCAGCAGTTAATAACAAAGTTTCAAAACACAATCTGTTATATCGAATATGTAAATACTATAACCAATTCTGTGTTCATAAAGACATATTTAATGACAGGTTAAAAGAAATTAAGAAACGTATTGTATTCGAAACATATCGTATGAGTATTGTGTATTTCCAATAATTACTTGGTCATTACACTAGGCTGTGGCTAACTGTGGTAATTGTTAAAATTGATAATGTTGTGTACAATTTATAATTGGATTGCAGATTTATAATGCTATAATGGTTTTGTCACCCATATAATTTTAATCTGTTGTCTGTAATTGTACCTATTTGAAAAAATAAAAATAAAATATTCTTGTTACATCTATAGAAGAAGATAACAGAAAAAAAGTGGATATTGAAAATTAACTCAATATTATAATTCAAAACAACAGATGCATCGCATCGTACTAATTCGTTCATCTATTTGCAATATTCAGAAAAATCACGAGGGTTACCCATTACTATCTGTTGCAATTACTTTTTTTATAATTTCCTTTATTTATCTTTTTCTAGTAACAACATACATTATATTCTGATGCCGGTCACGGCTTATAAAACTCCAGTATCATTTTTACGATAGAATAATGTATTCTTGGTTCTCCAGTTCAACATTTACCGTTTAATTGATGTTAATTAATTTATATATGTTTTTTGATTGGTATCTTGGGTAATTTTTAATTATCGGTATGTTTTAAGTATGTTGTAAGCTTGTTTTCTTTGAATTGTATAAATTTAACAAACACGCCCGAAATTCATCATCAGCATACGTGAAAATATTTCATTAGTTGCATTTATTTAGAAATTTCTAAACTGTCTAATACTATTCGCTTGACAGGACTTCACAGCCTCACTGGACTAATGGGGCGAGCGCTTAAGACAGTCGCATTGCAACAAGTTCAAGGTTGTCAAATTGGTCGAAACTCACCTCGGGCTATTGCCTTGATTGCAGCACGTGAGTATAGCTAAGCCAAACTAGCTAAGCTAATCATACATATAATGATTCGTGAGGCACGCATATGTACAAGCATGTGTGCTTCATGAACTAAAAGAATCTGGATAACTTCGGTTTTATTCGATATCTAAGTCATTCTAAAGTTTGAAGTTTCGGGGTATGATGATTTTTGGTGAGGTTTTATTGTGAAGGCAGCACCTTAGGCAGTGATGCGTATTCAGACGAATAGACAGACAGACAGACAGATATTTTTAAAATTACCTATTCCAAGATACCTGCAACAATTTTATTCATAAAAATGTCAAAGGTACATATATGTTAGATTTACTATAAAATATCTATATATTAATACGTGAAGCAAATTTTTTGTATCCCTTTTTAACCTATTTCCCGTCAACGGGTGAACTTGAAATTTGGCATAGTTAACGTTTATAAGGCGGAGAAGTGCAGAAGAAGTGTTTATTTTATATAAAATGCATTAGAAGTACATTTAAAAAATTAAAATATGCACTACTCACACTACTACTCGAATTTTACACAACATATACACATATGTAAATATAAAAGACATTTTGACAGCCGCCAATAATTACGAAGTTCAAGAGGTTATGAAGGAGGTTGCTATGCTCGACTGTATGTATTTTTAACTCTTACGTTCCATTTACCATTTTTTATTCTACATTCAACAATTTTTGTTTTCTCGAAATGACTACGCTATTGACCCATCAAGGTCTTAACAGCTTCACCGGACTACGCATTCAATAATGATATTATAAAATGTAACTATTATTGTAATGTTAATTATTTTTTATGGTGAACTCACTTCAAATGATGAATTAATAAAAAAAATAAGCCAAATAATACTTTGTATAATCAAAATAAGGATTTTGTTCATAAAAGTAATCCATGACTTAGACCTTCGCGGTTACATTGTTGCAATTCAATCTCATGTATCAACAAAAAAGAATTTATTTTCAAAAGCTAATGGTAGTATTAAAAACGTCTTTGTCTTGGATTCACCATTTGATTGTATTGTGTATCCATTACTTTTCCAAACGATGATACTGGGCATATCACTATTTCTCATAATGAACAGACAACATTTAATTCAATATCATCCGGTAATATCACCCCATGGTGTCGTGTAAAATTAATTGAAAATTGTGTCATGGGTTGCGATATATTTCTTTATTTTCGTAAACTTATGTTTGGTTAAAATTTGAGCTTTGCCACGTGGTATTTGTTTCCAATTTATAATCAATTTTCATTTTCATTTACACAAAGATTTTTTTAATGATTATATAATAAAGATTACGGCAAATGGCAAATAACTGAGTAGCCATGATGAAAACCTTTGATTATAGAAGTCTCTTTGACAAAATAACTCTAATAAAGTTCAAACTTCAAAAAATCAATTAACTATGGTCGAATGTCGACCACTGGGCGCCCACTAGTATGTATAGATACACAAATCACTCTCCTTGAGGCTAAATTAAAGTTGTCTCGAAGTAAATAAGAATAAGCAATTTTTAAATGTTATGTCTGTAGTTAATATGCATAAAATTCAGGTAATCTATAATCTATGTAACATCTATAAAGAGATCTTTATCTAAGGTCAGTCACTTAGAGGTAGCCCGATAACCTCGAGAATTGATCTCAGCTCTGTCGTTTGGTGTTATAATTAGGTTCCCTAGATTTCTATTTTACCTAACAAATATAATAAATATTTACTTGACAATAATATATTAATATATTTGAAACTTTATGGTAAGGTTGTTTTTATAAAATGCAAGTGGTCTGACAGGTATACTCGAAAGTCAGTCTGCAATGGGTTAGTGTGTTACCATCTGAGATCAACATCATCAGCTAACATTTTCTTGTTACCCATGTCCCACCTAACTAAGGTCGGCACAACATGTTTACTTTTTCCACTCTCTCCTATCAGATGCCATCTCCTATTCACAATTTTTACATATAATATGTAATTTTTCACATAGCCTATTCACCCTTTTTTCAGCATTTCTCTAATTCTATATACGTCCACCACCATACCCAAACACCACGGGTCGCAAGTGCGTTGCAAGCCTGTGTTTGGGGAGAGAGGGGAAGGAGCGAGGGCAGGTGGAATTTGAGGAGGGTGGAGACGTGAGGCTCCGGCGCTATCACTGACCGAACGAAACGCAACAATACAAGCGCTGCTACTTCACGTCGGTTTTCTGTGGGTCGGGTGGTATCCCGGGCTAGTCGACCCATTCATACGTGTACCCAGTAATAGCTTCAGCGTGACTCTACTACCTACAAAACCTATTACTCCTCAACTTCTCTCACTGGTGCTATTTTCAAACTCCCTTTGACATACTAATTCTTAATCTTATCCATTCTAGTCACACCATATCCACCTTAACATTCGCATCTCTGCCACATGCAGTTTTCTCTCATCCATCTCTTTCGTAGTTCACCACTCAAATGCATACAAAATGATTGATAGGTTATTATATATTATCTAATCTAGATGAAATAGCGGTCACACCTTCCTAATACCTTCAATTGATCAAACCTTAGTGATTAAAAATAATTGATGATACTAATTCTAACTAATATTATAAGTACGCATGTTAGTTTTTTGTCTCATATATACGCTTTCACATTTAGAGTTATATGTTAAATGTACATTAGTGTGAGCGACACCACGAGCAAAAGCTAGTCTGAAATAGTATTGAGTTCATTATTAAGTATTCTGGACATGTTGAATAGTAGAAACCAGAATCGTGGACAGTCACGCTTCACGTGTTTGTTTCCATTCACCCGTTCTAGTGACCCGTGGATCATATGTCACTACATTATATAATACTCAAGTATAAAATATAGATACATAGTATTTGATAATCCTATTAATATTTGTGAGGATGTATGGGCATTTGTTAATCTCTCGCGAAAAAATTACTGAACGTATTTTGATTAATGTTTACAGCAAGACAGCTCGTACACCAGCGAAATATATGTTATAATAATTGACCGTTAGACTTAGCTTAAACCTTGATTAACGCAGGCGAAGTCACGAGCGATGGCTAGTTTAATATTTGCAACCAATTTGATTGATAATTCAATAACCGCGAAATTTGATTGTGATATAGCAGCGAATCTGGCGACATAGGTGTGAAACTAAAATCGATAGTTGAAAACATCGCTATGTATGTCTGTGTATTTGCATATAAATCGAAAACTACTGAACCGATTTACATAATTCTTTTTTTATATCATAGATTCTCTAGTCGGGTGTTTTGTTGCACTTGGTATTGTTGTATTAATCAAAGCAATGCAATTATTCACTGAGTAAATTGTCTCAAAATTGGCAATATAATTCGAACTTTAATTTTGAAATCAAAATTACCGCTATTATGTGACAAAACAATCTGAAATTATTATAGTTGATCTTTATCGACATAAAAAAAATACGTGTGGCACTCGGGGACTGCCGCGGTAAAGCTATTGCATAGCATTTTTTATTAACTTATGCAATTATAACTATTTATTTATTTTATTTATGCCGTTTTTTTTTTCCTTTGTTTTTTTTCTTTGATATTAAATCAAGTTACACTTTTTGAGCGTGGTGACCGACAAGAAATCAAATTTTTTTCTATTATTAAATAAATGAGAAGTTAATATTGTTCAAAATATTTTTATTATCTTACAATACATGTAGGTTATTCAGGAAAACACTTTGTACACAAATTATACGAGTACAGATATTCACTGTTGTACATAGATGGTAAATACCTATACACCAGTGTACTTTCTCACAAACAGCTGATTACGTATTCGTCCGATTTCGGAGCAGCTCGTCTCGATCCGCACCCGATTAGGCCTCCCACGGCAGCGGCTCAAGCCTAGGTTCGATCCCTCGGTAGGGAGCCCTTGAGTGCGTTGCTTGCGCGATACGGTGACACACAAATATACATCACTGCTACAACACTACACGATCACACCCACACACGTGCACGCCTACACGCTTACACATGAAAGTGGAAGGGTTTACTTTTTTTCCCTTATCGAACTGAAAAACTCTCAATTTTCTGATAATAAATATATGGAGGAGTTGTTGAGGCGTGTATGCTTGGTACACATATACGTTTCAACAACTCATACATATATGAATAGTTAGTTAAGTCTCGATCCATGCGAGCTTTGTACAGTCGTACCATATATATGTTAAGCGAACGCTCGGCCGAGCTACATGGTAGGCAGAGTTGGGGGTGTTAGGTTTTTTCATTACGGAATTTTTAGATTCGGTCCCCACGCTCAAGGCCCGTGATAGAAGCTATGCAATAGCTTAAAATTACATCATTATAAATTTTTATTAAGCCCTACACTGAAAGGTACCAAGTAATGTGTTGTGGAGGACTTTACAAATATATTGCGGGCTCAAAGTACTCAGAACAAACATTTGCGGATCATACAATTTATTATCCTGTTTAGGATTCGATCTCACAACCCTTAGCACGTCGACAGCAGTGAGACTATACGTTCTATGCATATTAGCCATTTATAACATATAGTTTGATTACAATGTTTAAGTGAATAAATATTGTGTGCAATATATTGCAATATATACACAGATATTGAACAAACCATTATCTAAAAAACTTTGGTAAAAAAAAGTAGAGACAGCCATAAAGACTGCCAACAGAAATGAAAATTCAAAACAATGAAATAAATGTATTCCATTTTGAATTTGACAATATTTACATTTCAGAATTTGTTTCATGAAATCATTTATATGAGTGTGGTTTTCATATCTTTAGGCACTTGGAGTAATAATTATAAACATTTTTGTATCTACATTCCTATTAATCAATCAAACGAGATGTTGAGCTTTAAAATATCAATATTACATATACACAGGCCCCTATACTACGCGTCGCTAGCGTAATGCGATCGGCGACTCTGATGCAGCATGTCATAACGTGGAATTAAAAATTTATCTCCTGCCAAAAATATCGTCCAATGCACCTTCAAATACTCTCATAACAATTAGAGGTCTTTATAAATTATATGCCTAAATATGTCAGATCTCTAAGGACAAGTGATTTTTTTTCCCAGCTAATAAAATATACACGTGCAAAGTAATTTTTACTAGCTGACAAATAATCTTCGGGCGAAATTAATAAAAAAAAATGCTAACAATAAAATACGTGAAATGTGAGATCTCATAGAAAGATAATAAGTTACGGCTTTGTAATTAAACCCCTTATCAGTCTTACAAACAAATAATAAAGATCTTGAGATAATATTATTATTTTTTAACTATATTTTTGGCAACCAATCTTTCAAACAAAATATAAAATCCACTACATGACAGACTAAGATCTCGCCAAAAACGCATAATATTTGTTACAAGGTTGTTAAGATGAAAATTACAGGAGATTCTCGCTTGAATCAAGACATCATAGTAGTAATGAAAGTATAGTAAATGAAATACTAATAGTAGTAATAATCTTTACGGAAGTGATTTTATAAAGAGTATGGGGTCGCATTGTAAAACAATGGAGGCAGCATTGACGCGTGAATTATAAGACACAAAGTGTGGCTAAAACTTTTATGAATCCTAGAACGTTGCCTGAAGACTATTTAGAGCAACATAAAAACTAAGACAAGTCCTGGGAAAATAAAACGGTTGGTGACCCTATAAGGTATGATATGTAAAGATGCTGGAATCTTAGAACGATGTCCAATTATAAAGATTTATGAGTAAATTACATTTTAAGATTAAGTCAATATATTATAAACTAGTTTCTGCTCGCGACTTCGCCCTCGTGGAATAATTACTTTGGGCTAACGCTAACACGTAGCGAAAGCTCTCAAACGGAAAACACAAAACGATTTTGAAACATTTTTCATTTCTGCTCCGCTCCTATAGATGTTACCGTGATGATACATAACCTATAGCCTTCCTCGATAAATGAGTTATCTAACACTGAATTAATTTTTCAAATCAGACGGAGTTGCGATTCGTCAGCCGCGCTGGACATACGCATTTGTTTGCACGCGCCAGATGGTTATTCCGACAACGCAGTACTGTTGAGTGAGTCATCACGTCAGTCAGTCCCTTCGGAAATCCCACTCGATGACATATACGAAGACCTCAGGGAACAGAAGTTCCCTGTCAAAGAGGTGCACCGTATGCGCTCCCCGCGCACTAGAATGCCCTACAATATGGTTTGGTCATTCTCGACCGCACCGTAGAGGGTAAGAAAAATATTTAATCTCTCGACCCTCTGCGGCCTCTTCGGCGTCACCGTAGAGCCGCCGCGCAAAACGTCCGTACCCTCGCAGTGTCACAACTGCCAGGTGTACGGACACTCCGCACTTAATTGTTACCTGAAACTCAGGTGCGTTAAGTGTCTCGGCGACCACTCCACTAAGGAGTGTCCTCGCACAAAAGACTCGCCCGATCCTCTGAGTTGTGTCTTGTTACGCGGCGTGGGCCATACCGCGAATTGTCGCGGGTGTCCCCGCGCCACGCGTACAAAATAGCCCCGCCACGCTAGGCAGGTTTCGCCGTCTAAGGCGCTTGCAGCATCAACCCGTCCCCGACCTCCGCCTCTCAACTCTAGAGAGGCCTTCCCTAACTTGCCGAGCACATCTTGTGCACCGGTAGCGCCCGCACCCGCGCCTAGCACACCCCTTCGCCCTGCACGAGCCTCTCAGGCCCCGTGGGCCTCCAAGATCGCGCCCCAGCCTGCTCCTCGTCTTCAGGCGGCTAAGCCTTTACAGGCCGACCCCGCCCTCTCCTTCAAATTATATGGTATGGACTGGTCAGCCCAGCTCTTAGTCTTCCACGAAATCTCGGAGATCTCCGCGTACGATGAAGTAGCAAACGATCCAAAACAGGGTCCTATTCGTGCGATCGCGAAGTTTCCTGCCATCGCGGCTACCATTCAAAGGCTCGCACGCGCCGCCGTCTCGAAATAATAATAATTTTTCTCAATATAAGATAGAGTAAACTCGCGTGTTTATATCTGGCTTCCACTAAAATCGATAAACAATGTCGTTATTTCTATTTTTAGATACTGGCGCCGGCACCGTTCGTTAAAAATCAAAATCAAAATCAAAAATTCTTTATTCAGTTTAGGCCCTAATAAGGCGCTTATGAACGTCAAACGCTACCACCGGTTCGGAAACAACCCAGTCATCGAGAAGAACCGGCAAGAAACTCGATTGGGTACAGTTTTTTTACATACATTTAAATACACCGTACAGCTTATAGTGGATGCACAGAGAGGAGTCAATTCCAGACATCACTATCGTTCACATATTGATCCACTCTATAATATCCTTTTGACACTAACACCCGCTTAACATGGCGCTTAAATTTGCAGTCCGACAAATCGCTAACATGTTTTGGGACTTTATTGTAAAACCTAACACTGTAACCTAACAAACAATTACTGGTTTTACTAAGTCTGAAACATGGGACAACCAGTTTATTATAGTTTCTAGTATTTATATTATGCCGGTCTTTTACTAAATTCAGTTTTTCAAAGTTTTTACGGACATACACTAAATTATCAAGAATGTATTGGGAGGGTAGAGTTAAGATACCGAATTCCTGGAATTTCTTTTTTAATCTGTAAATTCGATCGTTTCGATTCATGTGGCCGGCCACGTCGTGGACCCCTCCCTCGTGCGTCACGAGGCAGGGCCCTCACGTTTTACTCCCGCACATACGTCGCGTCATCTCGGCAGCATCTTAGCTCGAGATCACCCGGGTGATCACAAAGATGTTGCTATCGCGATACAGTACACACCACACCGATTATACACACACACAGATATTCAGACATGCACCTTTACACAAACTGGTGGAAGGGTTTACTTTTTTCCCTTATTCGAACTGATTCGAGTAGTTTAGTTTGTTTCTTTCCGATTTACATGTTGTGTTTTTAAAAAATTAAAAATGAATACATGTATAGCTTAGCATAGTTTAGCTAAGTTAGATCGGTTTATTTCCGGTAACAGCCCAAGCCGAGGTGTGCCGTGCACCCTTGAGCATGTTACTTAAACAATATCGACTGAGTGCCTTAAGCGATCGCCTTAGTAGTCCGGTGAAGCTGTGAAGGCCTAGTAAGGCCAATAGCGTAGTCAGTTCGAGAAAAAAAATCAGACCAGTAGTTCTTGAGATTAGCGCGTTCAATCACAACAAACAAACAAACGAACTCTTCAGGTTTATATATTAGTATAGATTGCAAATATGTGAACTCGATGTAAATAAACAAATAACTGTACATCGATCTTGGAAACAAAATACAATGGGGTTCTAAAAATAGCTCTCGAATTGAATCGTTCGAGTAATGACGTCAGCCAGCCAGAATTGTCCACCCTCCTTTATCAAAAGTTGTATGGAGCGCGCCGTGGAACACCCGAGCAGATTTCTATTCAGGACATTGGAGAGAATAGGAAGATAAAGGAAAGGTAAGTAATCCTCAAGCGGACTGCAACAACAGTATTATAGGGTGTAGTGTAGCCGTGTGATAGTGAGTCTAATTGTTTTTTATTTGTACAAAATAAACTTCTGACACAAACATCCTTAGTTGATCAATGGTCATAACAATGTATACTAGATATTGATGACCTCTAATCTGAGCATTGCTTGAGTTTCATTTTTTCGTCATAATAATTTTACTATATATTACATAGGTTATGTACATTCTATAAATTATATAAATTCATTTATACGCGTAGAATACGTAGATATGGATACAGAGAATATTTACACAAACAAAAAATAAATAGCAAACAAACTAACATGTATCTCAACGAAAAAAATTAGATCAAATCTTTCCTTCCTTTTTGTTTTTTTTTTCAACCAATCTGCTAGTCCATTATTACTGCCATTATCAATTAGGTAATAATGTTTACGGAATTTTTGTCGACTAATACTTTTTCGACCAACACGACCACAATGAACGAATTGACAAAGACAACGACTTAGATAACGTACAGGACAATTGTATATTTGGGGGCACCTGGCTAATTGATTTTCTTTTTTTTTCTCGAACTGACTATGCTATTGGCCTTGATTCTTTGACCTTTACAGCTTCACCGGACTACAGACTTTTTTTGTTCTCGTACTGACTACGCTATTGACCTAGCAAGGTCTTAACAGCTTCACCGGCCTACAGACGATCGACAGCTGCATGTCATTAAAAGACGCCGACCTTATAAAAGCGCGAGCTAACTGTACCGTGGCGCCATCTCGTAACGACCAATTAAAACATGTTGAACAATTATCTCGAACAAATGATATCACAAGTTTCTCGCGAATATTTCAATTAACTAACAAAATGGTGGTTTCCTTGTTAGAACTTCCCAGGGTGTTTTTGGGGCAAGTCGGAATCCATTCTCTGTCCTATCCATTTCACTTGTGCAAAATAATGAAACTATATTACGTGATATACCACAAATATTACAACAAAAACAAAGTCAAATAACAGAAGATTATGAATAAACTACAAAATCCATTACATGATATTCGAAGATCTCACCAAGAACTACAATTTTTATCCTTATAGTATGACTACATATGTAAATTCTGGCAACATGCTTGAAGATCTCGACATTGCCGTTTATTTTAGTAACTCAGACACTTTGTATGTAGAGATTTTTTAGCAAAATTCTCTCTTATACAAAAAAATAGAACAAGCCAAATGTATATATACCTATATATATATACATATCTATTTGGTTAGTTCTATTTTTTTTGTGTTAATCAAACATCAACAAATCACATATATGTGTAACTGTTAGGATAGCGTTTGTATGAGAGAGAATTTTGCTTTAAAAATCTCTATATACAAAGTGTCTGAGTCACTGAAACACACTGCAATATCGATGTCCTATTATCTTATATTGTTGTATATATATAACATAAAAAAGAAACGCTTGTGAAGCACCGGTCTTGTGCGTTTCATGATCGTGACGTCATAAGATGAAACTAGAAGATGTAAATAATTTGAGATATTATATTTTCATTCTTTTTTATCTAATCTTAAGGATGTTTCCTTATATTTGTTTGTATATGCACTAGTAGCAGTAACAGATTTAAGAAATCAAATGTCTGCTTTCACATTTTTACTATTTCATCATTACGAAAAGAGAACGTCTTATCTTATAAGTTTATTTTTTAAATTTTTCATAAACAGATATTGTTATGTGGTAACAATTCTTTACCTTTAATTTTATTATTTTTTTTATTTCATTTAGAAAGTTTTAAAATAATCTAGGAAATCTTTTTTTACAATATATATTTAAAGTAATTATTTGTGGACTCTCAATGGGTCATTAACAAGTCATGATATTTTTATTCATTTAAAAGTATTTACATGTGCTGGAAGGCTAAACATTTGAGATTATGTGTGTTTGAGAAATCCCAAAAATAACAAAAATATTTGTTTGGGAAACGAAATAAAAACTTAGATTACTGTGACGTCGCCATCTACCGGATACAATACAGTTTAAAAAATTATAATTTATTAACGTAGCTAAAATTAAAATGTTTGTTGTTTGTTTAAGTTAAATTATTTTCAAAAATGATTGAATCGATTCTTATTAGACTTAAGATAGATTTTTCAAAGTTTATTTATGATACATCATACTATTACGCTTTTCCTTAAGGGCTAGACAGTAATGGTACCATGAAATAGCAAAAACATTTTCACAACAATTAAGGCGAGGTCGCTACTTAGTTTCACGAACATATTTACACACAAATATAAATTGTACGTTTGTTTGTTGTCGTCTAACTTCTGATCAGCTTCATTGATAAATTAAGGCCAATAGCTTAGTCAGTTCGAGAAAAAAAATGCATTGATGATACTGTTGCTCGAATTAATAGTACATAACCTTACTACGATCCAATAGATGGCGCTGTAACATAAATTAGAACATTCACCGTGTCAATATAGTCGACGTAGCTTTTGGCGGGATCTGGGAATGTCCTGTAGCGGATATATATTTCATTTATAATCTTGTATTATTTTATTCTATATCTTATGCCTTTAAACGAGCAATTCTTGTATATTTTTATATTTGTATATATTCAGGATCTCGGAAACGGCGTCATCTGTTTCGGTGAAACTTAGTATGTAGGTAGTTTCGGGGACGATGAATTGATCTAGCTAGATTTTATCCATAAAAAAATTTATTTCACTGAGATCTCAGGCAATGAAAAAGTATAGCTAGAATATAAAAGTAAATTTTGCTGCCGCCGTTAAAAAAAATTTAGCTCGAATAGAAATTTTAAAAATGTTTTTTAAAGAACTGAGCTAGGCTGTGAACTGTAATATAAGTAGTGTTATACGTAACGTAGTTTGGTTATTATTTACAAACGAAACTGATGGGAAATAATACCACGGCACGTAAATTATGACTTGAATCAAAAACTCCCTCGACATTTCTAACAAGGGAGACACCATCTTGTTAGAATATTAAAATGATCACAAGGGAAGTTTTAATACCATAAGCTACTCTATAATGGCAATAATAATCTACTAGAAGATTAGTTACCAACAGTAAAACAAAAAAAAAAATAGTTGAAATATTTATTGTAATCTCTATTATACAAACTTCGAATTGAAAGAATATAAAAATACTCTTAGGAAGGTCATTGGATGTCATTTAACGTGGAATCTTTGGATAACAAAACAAATTCTAGTCCAAGAAAATGACTACAGTATGTCAAATTGTATGGACAGTGCAATTCAAAAACAAAGACTGAACGTACCAACATATAAGCCTTTCGGCAGCTGGATCTAATTGATCCTGAAATGCGACACAACGAGAGAGAGCCACTGTTGCGGTTCTCACTCACTCACAATGTGCACGATGATAATAATCCTATTATGTAAAGATACTACATATATAGTACATCGGGGTAAACCTATTATTATGATGCGTTGGTTCCCATTCATTCATATACAATAGTAATTGCCATATTTGGGCATTCTTGCTTCCTTTTTTTAAACAATTACTGTCCTAATATTACTTGCTTCTATAAATAATTTATGTAGTCCAAATTTTAAGGCTTGACTTGAACGCTGAACTGTTTGCATTCTTATTTTTTCCATGACAGCTTATATGTACACTCTACACCTAGAGTTTTTTTGAGTTATCTGAAGGAATTTCCATTTATCACAGCACCTAAGTCCCAGGAAACCACTCAAAATCTCAAGTAGTATAGCTATATGCAATTTCTAATCTGTCCAAGTAAACATTCACATCAAGCGAACAACTTGTACAATATAAAGTGTAAATATTACTCATTCACTCACATTACTAGTATATTTGCAGCTATTTTTCTCTTTTCAATCTATTTAAAGGCAGTTATTTGCATTGTTGTCGAGCCTAGACTAATATGCGGGCCTAAATCATAAAGAACTCGAATGATAAATCTGTCCTCCGAGTATATAGAAGTACACGTATAGCGGTAAATTATCTCAAGGAATTGTTCGACATTATACCCTCATTGCCATCCCAAATTTACACCTTTCGCTTTTGTCTTACCCCCACACTTGAGGACTTCGTCCAAATTCGAAAAAACTGATTGTAAGTTCACTTTGTGACTACACTTACTAAGTAAAACCTTGTATTCTGATTAATCTATACTGGTATTATAAAGAGGTAAAGTTTGTGAGATTGTGACGTTGTAGGGGGTACTGGAACTCAGGAACTACTGGTCTGATTTGAAAAAATCCTTTTTTTTTTCATATGAGGCAAACGAACAGATGGGCCACCTGATGTTAAGTGATCACCACCACCCATAGTCACTTGCATCACCAGGGTTGCGAAAATGGGTTGCCAGCGTGTGTTGGAAGAGGGGGGGAGGAGGTAGGTGAGGAGAGGTGGGTCACTCTCACTGACCGAACGAAACGCAATAATGCAAGCACTGTTACATCACGTTGATTTTCTGTGAGAGGGTGGTACTACCCCGGACGAGCAGACCCATTCATGGTGAAGCCAGTAACAGCTTCAGCGTGGCTCTATCATTTTTAAAATTCTTTCAGTGTTATATACCTTATTTATTGAGGAATATTATAGGCTATATATCAACATTCTAAAACATTAGCCTAATAGAAGCTCCTATTAGGAACGGAGTACCAATAAAAAATGTTTCATAATCGCGATTGTTTTCGTTACGAGAGCTTCCGCTGCGCTTTAGCGTTAGCCTAAGATAATTTTTACTACGCGGACGATGTCGCGGGCAGGGGCTAGTATGTATGTCTGTTTATATGAACACATTTTAATGACAACGCAGACGCGTAGATAAGCGAATGGGTTAAATACATTCAGATGACCTTTTTTTTCTCGAACTGAAAACGCTGTTGACCTGGAGAGGTCTTTACTGCTTCACCGAACTATTGAGGCGAGCGCTGAAGGCACTCAGCCGATTTGGGATGTTTGGGCGACTAACCTAAGAGTGCGCGGCACAGCTCGGCTTGGGCTGTCGTTTGTTTTGTGCAAAAATCGCGACCTATCTGTGCTAACCTAAGCTAAGGTATCTAGATATACGTATATGAGTTATTGAAACATGCATGTGTACCAAGCATGCGTACCTCAACAACTCCTATATGTATTTTGTGTCGGTTAAATTCCTCTAAACTATATAGGATAGGATAGGACAGGGAAAAATAAGGGTAGAACTATTCAGATGACTTAATTAGATACTGTTTTGTACATAAGGTTGCAGGTGGACGAAGTCGTGGGCACAGCTAGTAGAAAATAATGTTCTATAGATTTCGACGTTTCTCTCTCTATCGCTCCCTCTTTTTGTATAGATTTCGAGTACATTTAGAATATACTGTCTCGTTTTCTCACAGCTTACAACCTAAATCCCATAGCCATCTCTTTTCCTTACTTATTTTCATTTCATAAAGTTCAATTCATTCCGTCGATATGACGATAATAACTTACCATCATATGAACCGTCTGCTTATTCTCTCCTTAACATTAAAAAGATAATCGAATTATCCGAGACTGATTACAAATTACGCGCAACAAAAAATATTGTTTTTATAAGGAGTCTTGTGTAACATATACGATTTTGTTGAATTCTTAATAACAAAGTATCAAAAAATAGATTTCAATCATCGCTTTATCTATACTTCTATACTAAGGTTATGAAGAGGTAGTTTGTGAGTTTGTGACGTTGTACGGGGTAATCTCAGGAACTACTGGTCCGATTTGAAAAATTCTTTCAAACTACAAAAATCATTAGAGGTGCTGGAATATTTTTTTAATAGTTTATAATTTGTAGTGCAAGTGCCTTGCCGGCCTTTTAAAGAGGGAAAGGGTGGGTGGGGAGAAGGGTTAGGGGAAGGAGTGTAAGGGAAGGTGGGAGCCTCCGGCGCACTAATTGACCGAACGAGCGCAACAATGCAAGCACTATTACTTTACGTCTGGTGGTACTATCTCGGGCTGTTTGTCTGTTTGATTGTTTGAACAGGGAAAACTGCTAAAGTATTGCATTTATGATAAAATCTTTTCAAGAAAATCATAAGCACTTTATTATAATATATCGTAAATTTAATGATGACTGGTCTTATTACAAGAGAAATGTAGATAAGTAAATGGACTTAATACATTTAGATGGCTTTAGTGATTGTGTAATGTACTAATTGTCTATAAAGTTATAAATTTGAATAAAGTCACGGGGAGTCGCTAGTATATAAACAAAAGCTCATTTAATAGAGTTTTTTTTTATAAATAATTTTATTCAAAATAAACTTTATCTGTTATTGATAATTAATCTTAACCATTCATAATAACTTAAATGATGTTCATTAAAAACATGATTTATAAATGTTTACCTTTTCAAATAATGCCGTCGGCTCAACGGTCATGTGATGCAAATTCAAATCCGATTTGAGCCGAGGTGACTATTTCGAAAAACTAACCAATTACTTTTAGAAAATCCTTGATGCAATAGCCTCTGGGGAATCAAAAATATTATTATGTTATACATCGACCTTAGCATCAAAATGAACTTATTTAAATTTGACAGGAAATTTGTACAATGTTAGTTTGTAGAATGGCATAAGGCATTTTATTTCTATCTCACAAGCATTATTATGGAGAAAATAAAAAGTATATGTAATGCTGATATTAGTAGAAAATAAGAAAACATAATGTAATAGAATCTAACTATACTTACTAATATTATAAAGAGGTAAAGTTTGTGAGTTTGTGACGTTGTAGGGGGTAATCTCAGGAACTACTGGTTCTATTTAAATAATTCTTTCAGTGTTATATAGCTCATTCATCGAGAATGGTTATAGGCTATATATCATCACGCTAAGACCAATAGGAGCGGAGCACAGATGGAAAATGTTTCTAAATCGTTTTTTTTTTCTTTTGAGAACTGCTGCGTTTTAGTGTTAGTGTATCTATTCAGGGCAGAGGCTAGTATAAAGATAAAAGTTAATCATAAGTAAGTATTGCAAAATCATGAACAATACTTTACTAGCTTCTGCCTACAGCTAATGCTGATGTAGATTTGGTTTACACTCTTGTTAAAAGTTAAATTGTTAAGAGTACTTCTTGTAGGTAAAAAGTAACGAATGCCATCAATTGTACCCCTTTTTTACGTGTGAAAATCCTTTATGGACATACCACCCTTAGGGGAGAGGGTGGGTTATGTCTGGCTCGTACGGACTAAAACCCTACGGTGTACGCTTGCCGCTATAGTTGGGGCGGTACGAGATCTCTATAAATATTATCGTGCCGCACCTGCGCTTGGTACAGCAGCAAAAGTGCCGCCGCCGAGCCTTATCTTGTTAGAAGACAGCCGTGTACATACCGGCCGTCTCCTCCGTCCGCCGACCTGTGCAATGGGAAGATGGCCCCCCCGACCTACCTTCCCTAGGTCTGGCTATGGTGATGAGAGGAGGCGCGTAAACTGACGTCTCTTTATGCCGGTCCTCCATTGGCGGTGAAGGTCGCTTAGAGGGTCCTCCTCGCGGACCCTCTCCGCCGCATCCTTTTGCAAGATGATCTCTTCGCAGAAGGAGGCCACAATATTGCATATATCCTCGATGCCGAGGATAGCTTTAACTACGTTCGGCAGCGAGAGACCACGGTCTACAGCCGCAGCCAGAGTGCGACGCCACTCCTCCCACGCAGCACACTCAGACAGAGTGTGCTGCGCGGTGTCCGGATTAACGCCACTCTGATGGCCTACGATGGTCGGCTCCCTGGGTGCTATACGGTGCAGGTACCAACCGAAGTACCCGTGCCCGGTCAGCATCTTCATACTAATGAGTTTAGTAATTAATGTGTTAAATTGTACCAAACTCACATTCCTATTACAATATTAGTTGGGGTTTCCAAAACTAATAATAACATCGAATTTTAATAATAATGTTTAGTTTCAATAAATAATAGAAACATTTGTTGTGAGGGCGAAAGTGAAATCGGATTCCTGGAAAACGCTTGTATGGTACAACAAATATTAAACTTGTGGCTTCTTTAAAATGCAGTTTTGACTAAAATAGTTTCATAATTTCATGGTTATCACGCTTTTTATTTATATTGTGTGTTGTTTTTTATTATGTCTTTTAAATATTATGGTTATTGCTTAACCCTCATGCGAATTTTAATTGTATTTATATTTATTCATACTTTCAAAAATCCTATAATGTCCTCAAAACTAAATTAGGAATTTCGGAAATTAGCTCAAACAAATAAGATACATATTTGCAGGTCCGGAAGACGACGTCCCACCCTGATAATAAAAAAAAACGTTGACAAATTATACGCGTTATCCTTCCGCATGGATCACTCTATCTATTGGTGAAAACCGCATGAAAATCCGTTCGGTACTTTTTGAGTTTATAATGAACAATCAGACTTGGCAAGCAGAGGACCTTATACTATGTAATGATTACATCTATATACTATATTATAGAAAGTTGTTCTTCTATATTAGTAAACGAAAACACTGTTACAATATACTTCTAAGTTATCTTGTCCCACGTTCAAAAATTCGCATCAAGTTAAAATAAGTTCATGCCACAAATTTTGATCAAAGTGGTAAAGAATAAAATTTGTTGTTAATGAGAACAAAGTAAACTTACCATTCAATTCCCTCATGTTGTTGTACGTCGTCTGGTTAATTAAAAATGCAATTAAAATAGACCGTACTGAGATCGGCGGTAACGTTTAGTCGCCAGCGCTCGCGAGTTATCAACTGTGCACACTTAAAATATAGCCTGACTATATAAACTAAGTTAGTTCACCCACCAACCACTACGATCAAGGATACTATGCAATTTTTATATTATATAACTCGTAATAAAGCTAATATATTATTGACATTAATTATACACACAAATGGACTATGAATTAACACGAAATCAAATACGTAAAACTGTCTTTATTGATAATAGCGTTATACAATCTTTTTGACTTTCAATCAGTTTAGATAAATGTTTTAATCACGAAAATGTTTTAAATGTATGCTGTTACGTTTGTTCAGCTTAATACAAAGGAGTGAGTAATATACGATAATATTATTGTATATACGCGTATGTTACCGGTAAACTTGGATTTATGACTAAACTAGTTTTGACTGGCTAAATGTAGGTAAATTAAATATATAAGGAAATAGCTCGACTCGGAAATGTCTAGTTTTTCTATTCCTTCGTAAGACAAAAATTAAACTATATTGTAATTAATGTATATTCTATATATTAGTGTATATATAGTAGTGGTAGAGCCACGCTGAAGCTATTATTGGTTTCAGCTTGAATGGGTCGGCTCGTCCGGGGTAGTACCACCCTCTCATAGAAAACCGACGTGAAGTAACAGTGCTTACATTGTTGCGTTTCGTTCGGTCAGTGAGAGCGCCGGAGATCCATCACCCCTCCCCTCAACTCTCCTCTTCCTTCTTCTCCCCCTTTCTCTCCATTCCCGCAAACGCAGGCTGGCAACGCACGTACGACTCCTCTGAGGTTGCTAGTGTCTATGGACGGCGGTGATCGCTTAACAACTGGTGACCCACATGTTCGATGGATCCTAAATGACTTAAAAAAATAAATTCTAACTAATGTTATAAATTCGAGAGTAAGACTTCGATTTTTACGATATTTTGCATACACGTAACGAGGTGTACAAATGAGAATAAATCTAATATCCAGAATAAATATATTATTCTCGAGTTAAATTTATTGAGATCAAATTATATGTAAATATATATCAATGGGATGTTGTTATACATACATATGTATGTACCGTTCATGTACCGTTTGACCGATAGTCATGAAAGTCTGAAAACCTAATTGTTCTGAAGTGAAAACTCTTTAGGCGCGTTAAGCGGAACTTTTGATAGAAGTTAAACTTATGATTTCGCGTAATGACATGCCAGTAAGTGTGACGGACGGTATTGCGTTTGCTCGGCTTGAGCCAGGTTAGCGACGCATATAGAGACCTGTGCACATGTATTATGGACATTTTACAGCACATCATATATATTTCATAAAAATGTATGTCATAGTAATAATGTCATTATGCAAATTATGAAAATTAAATATTTTAGACTATAATTCATTTAAAAATTCAAAAGAGAACAATGTTATTGCATTGTTATGAGTTTTCACTTCTGTCGGCAGTTTTTATGACTTGCTCGACTTAAAAAAAATTAAAAAAAGCTACTATAGCTTGCTACTAGGTGGCGTTGCGTTAACTTCTGTACGACTCACAAGATGTTTATGTAAATTTGGTAAGCGACGAATATTTGAACAAAAATAATGTCAATTGCTTTACAATTGAAAGATCAATTATAATCGACATTATGATATGATCGAGGTATGCCCTTGTTAATGACATTATAAGCATAAAAGCGTAGATAGGTTTCCTACATGAAACTCTAAGGAAGCAAATGGCACAACAACGCCCACATACGTAGACTATTATTGTAATGTCACACTATGTTAAATACAATGTAGAAGTAAGTAAGGAACGTTCTAATATTAGCAGAGAAAAATATATAGGTATATGGTAGTCTATATCTTCCTGAGTATAATAGTAAAACCAAAGAACAATTAAACAGATGTGACATTTTGTCTTAAAAGAAATATGCCTAAAGATAGATTCACTGATGATTTTTTTTTATAAAATAATATAGCAGTAATTATTCATTTAAAGGAGTTAAGTGAAAATTTATTATACTTCTATTTTTGAAGTTGATATTTTTTAAGCGCGTTGAGCGGTAATTTTTTTGGAAGGAGATGGATTTATAATTTAGCGTCATGACTTGTTTGTGAGCGTGACCGATCGAATTGCGCTTGCGCGGCCTGCGTCAGAGTAGCGGCGCGTAGTATAGCATGCATTTTTACACAATGTGGTGGAAGGGTTTTACTTTTTTCCCTTATTCGAACTGAATCGAGTAGTTTAGTTCGTTTCATTACGATATACATGTAGTGATTCTGGATCATGTAATTTTTTAATTACATGATTCACAAATGAATACAGGAATGAATATCTTAGAATAGTTTAGCTAGGTCAGATCGGGTTTTCTTCGGTAACAGCCCAAGCCGAGCTGTGCCGTGCACTCTTGAGCTTGTTACCTGAACAAAATCGGCTGAGTGCCTTAATCGCTCGCCTTAGTAGCCCGGTGAAGCTATAAAGGCCTTGCAAGGCTAATAGCATAGTCAGTTCGAAAAAAAAAACTGTGTGCATCTAATATTGATGTTTTGTTTTGAGATTCTGCTGCCTATGTCTGAGTGCTTAATAAATTGTATACAATTATTACTGTAGTTGCCAATATATGTGAAAACTAGATTTATGTTAATAATTTTAATATACAAATTACAAAATTGTAATTCGCACTATAATTAATTTTAAAATTTGAAAAAGAACATAGTTACTTCATTGTTTTTAATTTTCACTTCTATCGGCAGTCCTTGTTATTGCTTCAATTTTTTTAGCTCATCCTATTTTTTGCAATAACATGATTTTCTTTTACTTCAGAGAGATACGTAGGCATTTGTCGTTAGACTAACATAACCATAATACTATGGTTTCATCAGTACATTTTCTTTCACCGAACGACTCTTGGTGGGGATTCGAACCTATAATGATCATCGCGGTGTCTGTCATACCACTGTGCCATATCGAGATGATAACGTTATTAGTAGAAGTATGTAAAAGTATTAATCCTAATGTACCATGTATTTGTATTAATTTTCTTCTTTATCTTAAATAATTCGAACTAGACAAAATTATGTTTACCTGAAATCCAATAGTGTTGTTAACTTATCGTTTACCATGTGTTCAAACAACAGGTTGTCGTAACGCTTCTTCAAGGATGTTTCATGATTATTTAAAATAATACAGTTCATTTATACCTAGTTTAAGACATCATATTTACGAGTTTTGAAAATCAGGTTAATTGATGTACAGAATTATGTATATCAGTATAGTGAATTGTAAAAGATATGTACTACTATACTATATTAAAATAGATTAATAAATAATAAAGTACCCGCTAATAAACAAGTACATATATCATTATTACTGATAATAATACATTTTAATATCCCAAGTCAGCGTGTACTCAATTTACAGTTCTGGGGTTACCTGTAATGGTTATAAACAGTATTGCAGATATCACAATTCCTTCTTATGTTTTATATTTATATCACTATATCATATCAAATCAAATTAAAATATACATAATCCAATATAAGCCCTCAGAAGGCGCTTATGAACATCAAGGCTACCATCCGTTCGGAAAACAACTCACTCATCGAGTAGGTGGTAGAGCCCCGCTGAAGCTATTTTTGGTTTCAGCATGAATGGGTCGGCTCCTCCGGGGTAATACCACCCCTCTCACAGATAATCGACGTGAAATAACAGTGCTTGCATTGTTGTGTTTCGTTCGGTCAATGAGAGAGCCGGAGGCCCACGTCCCTTCCTCTTTCCTTCTTTCCCTTTCCTTCCCCTCCCTCTTCGCCCATATACAGGCTGGCAACGCACTTGCGACATCCCTGATGTCGCTAGTCTCTATGGACGGTGGTGATCACTTAACATCACGTGACCCACCAGTTCGTTTGCCTCCTTTGATATAGAAAAAAAAGAACCGGCAAGAAACTCGGTCTGGTGTATCTCTTCATGTTATATATTTTTACAAAACATAAGTAGTTAAATGCGTTTTTAATTTATGCACAGAGAGAGGTGTTATCTTCAAGAGTCACAATCGTACACATATTGATCAACCCTATAATGAACAGCCTTTAGACTATAAAACCCGCTTGACATGATCCTTCAACTCACTATCCAGCTAATCGGTAATGTGTTTAGGACTTTGATATAAAACCTAACACTACTACCTAAAAACTCGAAGCATAGAATAACCAATTTGTTGCTGTTTCCAGTATTTAAATTATGTTGGTATTTTACTAGAGAACAGTTACATAGACATATCTCATTTTAAATTAAAAATATTTGAGACAATATCACGTGAGGTAAATGTGAGGTTTGTGATAATAATTAACGTATTATGCTTTAAGTAAAAATGTATGTTTAAAACTACCGTAATTATAATTTAAACCGTGGTTTTAATATTTTTTTCTATGTTTATGTAATTGTGTGAAGGTAACCATTTGAAACTCAAAAACACCGTAATGTCAAGACTAGTTTAATGTGTTGCTATCTATGATTACTATATATAGGTATCTTGTGTTGTGCAACTATATGTTCTATTGATGTGTAACATCTATAGGAGAGGGTAAACCTGATTGTTGGCGTGGCGAGTGTGTGAGGAGTGGCGACGCGATGCCATGCGCAAGCGACTCTGCGTAATCTTTCTTGCTGCACTAAGCTCGCATACTTACAGTGTATACAGTGTTGTTTACTACGTTACATATGTATTTCACATCTGCCAGGCGTCGTGAGACGGCTCAGTGTTCTTTATTTACTAAATCCAGATTAAAATACACACACTATATTGTAGTGATTGTTACCGCAATCAAAAGTTGCAAAGATTCTATCATCCTCAAATTAATATACTTTTTCTCTCTAGTTATTTATTTCATTCTAATTTCATTCTATTAATAGTGCTAGTAACCGGTCTCAGTATATATATAATTAAATATGTCTTATTTTGAAACAAACAGCATTATTTTAAACGTTTCTTTCATTGGCTATCATTAATGGTTGACTAAAATATTTACTTTCACATTCACTAAATAAATTACATATTCCTTCGTTTCAATAATTTCGAGTTTATTTATTTAGTTACTAGCTGTGTGCACGACTCCGTCCGTCTGGAACTGAATTAAAAAAACAATCTTTGGTTTACTGTGTTGTTGTACTGTGTGTATAATATTTTTGTTTTTGTAAGAGTTTGAATTACATTCATTTACTTTTTCTACTCTCAATAATTTTAATAAAATAGAAATTTAATGTTACACGAGGCTATTCTTTATGATTTTCCTGGTTGGGTTTTATCATGAACTAACAGACAGACATTTCTAAAGGTGATATACTATGATATTTTACTACCTATTCCTAGCACTTGCAAATTTTTTTTTAATTCTAAAAAGTACACACATTCAATTTACATTCTTATTGTATATATCTAATACCCTTAAACGAGTAATTCTTGTACACTTTTACATTTGTATATTCTTCATGAAAATAAAACACAAAAACTAGTGAACAGATTTCCATGCGGTTTTCACGAGTAGATAAAGTAATTCATGGGGAAGGTTTAGGTATGTGTGTAATTTGTCAAAGTTTTTCTTATTATCGGAGTAGAACAACGTCCGCCGGGCTCGCTGGTGGTTTATAAGTTTTCTCATATAAATTATCAAGGGTATCTAATACCTTTAAACGAGCAATTCTTGTATATTTTCATATCTGTATTTATTCAGGATCTCGGAAACGGCGACATCTATTGCTGTAAAACTTGGTATGTAGGTAGTCATGGAGACGATAAATCGATCTAGCTAGATTTCATTCATAAAAGATTTTTTTAAACTGATATTTCAGTAAATTTAATTTAAATTTCGCCGCCGCTGTCATAATAAAAACAGGTCAAGTGGAAATTGGTTGCTTCGAAAATCCGTGTAATCGCAGTTCGAATCCGAGTGTATATAATTTTTTTTTGTGAAAAAAAAATTATAATGCAAACCTAACAATTTATTTTAATTAAATAAATAATTTTATTACTATAGTTATAAGAGCGATATTTTTTTCATGTGAAAAAATGCTATTTCTGTGAGGCAAACCTAACAGTTTATTTTAATTTAAAAATGTTTTTCAGAGATCCGGGTTAGACTCGGTCGCCCAGGTACTAGATTTTTATAACTCAAAGTATACAGACTTCTAGAAGTTTCTATAAATAACGACTGTCAATTTTCTTATAACATTACTGGAGGTGTTAACTTACCTATTAAAGTCGTGCTGTAAACTGGTTAATGCGGTGGCGAGATAAAATTCAAATAATGTAGGTAGAACCTTTGTTCACTCGATAAGAGCTACTTATTATTATATCGGTCACGAAAACTGTCGCTTATTCGTTCATAAACGTGTCTTATACGAATTCAAGTATTTGGATTAGATCAGTGTTTCCCAACGTGGGGCCCACAGACAACGTGCGGCCGACGCCCCACAGGGGGACAATTTGATAGTTAAGAGGGGCAATTTAAAAATGGACTTGACACGACTTTAGCCCTTTTGCTTTGGTTTACTTAAATGCAATGCTAGATACTGGTGACAAATTTAGCAAAAATGGCAAATTCTTTAAAAAATGCTGTAAATAATTATTAGATATAATTTCGTTAGGCATTACCAAAATATCAACTGGGTAATTAGAGTCGTCAAGTAAGTTTTTCATTATATGTTTTGAAATTTTACTTACGATGTTTTGATAACAAATTCATAGTGATTTCTTCCTAAAACTTATCATTTATATTTCTTGAGGAAACAAAACAATTTTTTTAGTAAAATTATGTATTATGTAAAATTATACGAATAGTACATACGAATCGTAAAAATTTTAAGGAAGTGCATGCCTAAAAAAGGTTGGGAAACACTGGATTAGATGGTACCTACTTAATAATATGGTCGCTGGCATTCGCACCTCGTTTGTCAGTATATTATATTTGAAACAAGATTTATGTTCAACAAACTGATTGACTTAATTTCGGTTTCATGTGTTGTAGTTTTGTGCACTAATAAATCAGTAGATGAAGTATTGTTCCGTAAATAAATGTAAACAAGCTGGGGGCCTACCTAAGTTGCTTATCGGCAATCAGTAACGCAAATAGAAAACGAAAAAATGTATGGAGATGACATATCTGAGCGCTATATCACGTGATCTAATCGACAATCACTAACGCAAATAGAAAACGAAAAAATTTAAGGAGATGACATATCGTGATAAAATCACGTGATATAGCGCTCAGATATGTCATCTCCTTACATTTTTTCGTTTTCTATTTGCGTTAGTGGTTGTCGATAAGCAACTTGGTTAGGCCCTGAATACCCCCTGTCAACTACTTTTCTAGCGTGCCTATAATTAATTCTTGAAAATATTATTGGCGAAGAGCGATTGTTATAAACTAAATAATGCTAAATATTATATTAATTATTTTTATTAATAACATCATGTTAACACCAGTGGGGTCAGAGCATCATTGAAGAATGTTTCAAAAGTCGGGGTTCATATACGTATTGTTTAAAAATATTTTTTTTATATCTTCTCCGAAAACGAAGTCGCGAGTTAAAGTTAGCGTTAGCCCAAAGTAACTATAGCACGCGGACGAAGTCGCGAGCAAAAGCTAGTATAACATAAATAGCTTTGTTACATGTAACTACTTCTAACTGGATTTTTTTTTATCCAGTCTGCCGTTGTGTGCATATCATGCAAAAACTACTGGATATATTCCAATCGAGTTATTATAATTTTACTGCTAACATACTTTGGTCTTTATTTTTTTTTTATATCACTATATGAGTCGTTATTTTTGAAAATGAGCTAAATCCAATTATAAGGTTAACATATCTAATTACTTTAAAATTTCCAGTCTTTATACACTGATAACGAAGTGCAAATTTTGCCGCTAATGTACAATTTTTTTTTCTCGAACTGAAGGACTGCAAGGTCTTAACAGCCACCCGATTAGGCCTCCCACGGCAGCGGCTGAAGCCTAGGTTCGATCCCTCGGTAGGGAGTCCTTGAGAGCGTTGCTTGCGCGATACGGTGACACAAATATACATCACTGCTACAACACTACACGATCTTAATAGTTCGGTGAAGCTGTTAAAACCTTGCTGGGTCAATAGCGTAGTCATTTCGAAAAAAAAAAGTCTTAACAGCTTCACCGGACAACTAAGGCGAGCGCTTATGGCACTCAACTATACGTCATAATCAGACGGATACAAGTTTTATATATCGTGAGCTTATTTCTGAGGGCCCATGTACAATAATTGAAGATTTTGAAATATAACGTAAAATATTAGGAACGGCTAAAATTGGATCTAGCTCATTTTTAAATGTGATGAATCATACTTTTATTAAAGTTTTAAGAAACTACGATTTTGTAACGAATACGCGTTAGGCGTTGTGTGAAGTGGAGGCGAACGGTGTAGTGCGTATATGCACGAGGGATAAACAAACGGATAACGTTGTTTGCAAAAAAATTTTTTGTTCACAAGAGAATATTCTTTCTTTCAATTTTTATTGTTTCCCCTGAAATTATCATTTCAAGTACTTACCCTGACTATAATCCAACAAGTCGTGAAAATCAGTTAGTTGTAACTCAAAATGCTAGCGAAGAATACATAGAATACGCTTAAAATTCGAATTCCAGACTGAACATATAAACGCGGAAGTATACCTACAAAACTAGCTTCTACCCGCAACTTCGTTACAATAACAATAACGTCAACTCTCGACTTCATTTACGTGCAAGATGAAAATGTTTATAAATAAAACATTCGTGTATCCCAATTTTGAAACAGTCCTCGTTGGTACTCTTATTGGTCTTAGCGTGATGGTCGTTTCGCATCTTTGCGCGCCTATAACTTTCGTTGATAAATAAGCTATCTAATACTGAATTTTTTTACTAATCAGTCCAGTACTTCCTGAGATTAGGGCGCTCAAGAAAACAAACTCTCCAGCTTTATAATATTAAGTACGGAAAAGATACCTATAGATTACTTTAGATTAGATTTAGTTATTATCTAAAAACTAATACTTAATTAAGATGAAAGCTGAAGACAAAGGCCTACATTAACAATCTTCGGGAGCTGTTCGACCTGTGTCTGGCGGTCGGGCAGTTTCCGAGGCTCTGGAAGTTGGGGCGACTCTGCCTCATAGCGAAGGCGGGCCGCCCTCCAGACTGCGCGTCCAGATATCGGGAAGGTGTTGGAGAGGGTCGTTACTTCCCGAGTCGTCCAGCACCTGGAAGGAGTGAGGCCGAATTTGTCGGACGCTCAGTTCGGCTTCCGGACAGGACGTTCCACAGTGGACGCCCTGTGCCTCCTAAAGCCGCTATCGACGTAGGCTACCTCCCAAGGGGAGAAGGTCTTGGCGGTGTCCCTAGACATCGCCAACGCCTTCAACAGCCTGCCGCACGGTGTCATACGAGAGGCTCTCCGATATTTCGGAGTGCCTCCGTACCTGCGGCGGCTGTTGGAGGAGTACCTGGAGGACAGGGAAGTCGCCTACGTCGACAGCGATGGGCGGATGGTTCGGCGGGCTACAAGGCGGGGTGTTCCACAGGGATCGGTCCTGGGGCCGCTCCTGTGGAACATGGGCTACGACTGGGTGCTTCGCGGCGCGCTCCCGTATGGAGCGCGTCTAATCTGCTACGCGGATGATACCTTAGTCGTAGCCCGGGGGGGGGACTGGAGAGAGGTAGAGCACCTGGCCACGATGGCCACAACACTCGTGGTCAGGCGCATAAGGAGGTTGGGCCTCAGGGTGGCCCTCGAGAAGACCGAGGCCATACTCTTTCATGGGCCTCGGCGGGGGCCACCACCTGGGGCACATATTATGGTGAAGGGCGCCCGGATCAAGGTGGGTGCCCACATGAGGTGTTTGGGCCTCACCCTGGACGGGCGCTGGCAGTTCGAGCCCCACTTGGCGGGGCTCGGGCCGTGAATTGCTAGGGCGGCGGCGGCACTCGGCCGGTTGCTCCCCAATATTGGGGGGCCGGGTGCCGGGTGCCGTCGACTCTTCATGGGAGTCGTGTGGGCGATGGCTGCCTACGGGGCACCGGTCTGGGCTGATGCCCTCGGTGCCACTAAAGTGCGTGCGCTGCGCAGTACGAAGCGTACGGTGGCACTGAGAGCAATCTGGGCATACCGGACGGTGTCATCGGCGGCGGCCTTTACGCCTCGTGGCCCCCTTCCCTGGGAGCTGGAAGCTGGGGTGCTCGCCGCCGTGTATGAATTAACGGCGGCGAGGAGGCGTAGTGGGGAGCCTCCGGCTTCCAGGGACATAGAAGTTAAAAGGCGGGAGTTGCGGGAGGGGGCTATAGGGAGGTGGATGCAAGACCTGGCGGACGCGCGCTTCGGGAGGCACACCGTCGACGCCGTCCGCCTGGTCCTGCGGGAGTGGATTGGGATGAGATGGGGCTCCTTGTCGTTCAGGCTGGTGCAGGTGCTGACCGGACACGGTTGTTTCGGGTGGTACCTGTACCGGATCGCTCGCAGGGAGCCGACCGCTGCCTGCCATGAGTGCGGCGCTGAGGAAGATACCGCGCAGCACACTCAGAGAGAGTGTACTGCGTGGGAGGTGGAGCGCCGCACTCTGGTGGCGGCGGTAGGAGAGGATTTGTCGCTGCCGAGCGTGGTCTCGTCCATGCTCGGCAGCGAACAGGCGTGGCGAGCAGTGGCCTCCTTTTGCGAGGAAGTCATATCGCAAAAGGAGGCAGCGGAGAGGGCCCGCGAGGCGGACCTCTTCAGTGGCCGTCTTCGCCATCGGAGGATCGGCAGGAAGAGGCGGCACTTTGCCCAAGTCCTCCTGCCCCCGTAGCCGGACCTGAGGGGATGTAGTCGGGGGGCTCTTCCCCTCATTGCACAGGTCCAGCGGACGAGGGTGGGCAGCTGGCGTGTACGCAGCTGCCTCTCTATAGGTAGGAGCCCGGCGGCAACCTTCCGCTGGGTGGACCGTTGGGGCGGCTATTCAAGGGGAATAGCGTAGAACGATCCCTTGCCGCCCCAACATGACGGTCTGTCGGTACACCGTGGGGTTATAGTCCGTGCCAGTCGGACATAACCCATCCTCTCCCCCGGGAGGGTGCGCATCCATAAGGGATTTCCCCACGTAAAAAAAAAACATATTTCATTGATTTTATTATGCGTGATTCATATAAAAAATGATTGTGTTGAAAGAAAATGTACTTTTGTAATGAGAATCGGTGAATCCCACGTTATGTATTACCATATGACCTTAACTGATAGGCATTTCATTATTGGCTATTATTTCATTAGAATTAATAAAATTTGTTGTAACAAATTGAATGTTATTGACGTAACAACGTCTTATAAATCGATGAACGCCGGCTGTACGCATGAAAAAGCATGACTCATTGTTACGTTCCGCCTGAGCCGAGCGTGTAAACGAGAGCACGGAACAAGCGATACAGAAGCGATTTACCTAAGCGTTCGGCTTGTGATGCATCTATCTCTCTTCTACTTCATAGGCTGATGGCTTCATAGGCTTATCACATAAAATTATCGTCAGTTAAGCGACTTTACAGAAAATGAATTTTTTTATTTACGTACCAATGTCCACCAATTATTATAGCTATTTGTCGAACTTTTTTTTTCTCGAACTGACTATGCTAATAACCTAGCAAGTTCTTAACAGCTTCACCGGACTACTAAAGCGAGTGCACTCAGCCGATTTTATTTGACAACTAGCTCAAGGGTGTACGTCACACCTCAGCTTGGGCTATTGCCTGATACGTGCAATTCGCGACCTATTTGAGCTGACCTTTTTTTTAACGTGGAGAGAAAATCCTCATGTACTACTAAGCTCCCGGGGGAAGTCCGACTTGAGCCACCCACCACCTACGTGCTAGTCACGCAGGGGTGGGGCCTTTCGACGACTCTAACCGGCTAAAACTCCACGACAACCTACGCCGCAATATGGGAGTGTCCTGGGGTTGCGCGAGCAAGCTCCGCAATACCCCCGGCGGCAGGCGTTTCCCACGCCACACCCGGTTGCGAGACTGCCTCCCAGCCCGCCAAGCCCGTTTATTCCCAGGATGTCACTCTCAGGATCACGTAAAATCACACAGATTGTCTTTTACTCAGAAAAAAACATTGCATGTACACGCGGAGAAAGCGAGAGTTCTTTGCACTAAATTATATGAGTATGCTCAGAAATGTATTTCATTATATGAGTATGCTCATAGATGTATTTCAGTATATGAGTATGCTCATAGATGTATTTATGAGCATGCTCATACACTATATACTAACCAAGTTCCGTAGTGTAAATTCTCAAGTCTACATTTGCACATTTTGGTACACTAATAGATCCACACAGAAAATTATGTATACTTAAATATACACAACTACATTACATGTAACACGTAACAAAAAAAAATCCTTACTGTGACATAAGAAGTTTTACTTAGAATAAATAGTACTGAGCTCTGGGCTTAGAGTAAATCTACATTAACGCGAGTAGAATATAAAACGTTGAATTATAGTGTACTTGAAATAATATTAAGCGAGTATTTCGGGACATAACTTACTCTCAATGAGTGATGGCTTACCACTTTAAAGCCCTTTGAAGGTCTTTAACAATTAATCATTTATTTATCTACTTACTAATTGTTGCTTCCTACAAATTTATTTCGTACTCACGCCTGGATGAAGATAAAATGGCATCCATTCATAGTGACGTCATGGCTATGATTTATCGATCAGAAACGTTAGTTAATACAGTCACATGCTACTGAATATAGTTACGAGTTATCCGTAGATGAGTTTAGTACAACTGTTTGAGCGAGTATGGCCAGTGTTGTCATGAAATTATTTTCGCACGCACCTTGCGATGCTTATTAGGGAGCAGCATCAAGGTGACCCCCCTGGTTGTTTGTGAATTCTCCCGATATGTATTATTTGGGCTGATTGTAGTAATTTCTAATTATATATTTTAGCAATATCACATAATCTTCTTATTTTCTATTCTCACTTTATTCATCTTCTATACATATAACAAAAATGAAGTGTCTGTATGTAACAGCAAAATAAAAATTGTTCACTGATTAGGTACGAAAGTATACACGCTTCTGATAACAAAAATGCAATTTTTAAAATTTTTCTCGGTCTGTCTGTCTGTTTGTTCCGGGTAATCTCCGAACCGGCTCAGCCGATTTTGACAGGAATTTCACTGGCAGATAGCTGAACTTATAAAAAGTAATTCAGGCAATTTCAGTTTATACTAGATGTTAACCGTGGCTTTGCCGACAGTACTTTCTCCAAAATATTAGACCGATTTTCTGGTGGCTTTAAGCCTTACCTTATAAAAAGTAATTGAGATTATTATATTTTAGATTAGCTGTTACCCGTGACTTTGTCTGTATGAAATTTAGCAAGATTTCAACTCATTCTTTATTTTTAATTAGAGTAATGAACATCAACTAATTGTTTATAATTCGATATTATAATTATTAGTAACTTTGAAGATAGAAGAGGTCTTCCTAATAAGATTTTAGACCATAAACGTATTACGTAAAGAGGTCCATAATACAATTTCTTGCAGAACAGACAAGCGTTTATTTTTTGTATAGACACAAAATCGTAAGTATAATGACAAAGTTATGTAAATGTAAATCTTTATGATAATATTTTAAGTTATTGTTTCATTAGTTCCTTACACAGTGTAAGTGAGCACGAAGACAGTTTTATATGGTGGGTTAAAATCCCTAATATTTTGCTGATGGTAAACTTCACTAGGTACATTGTTAGTACTTATATATCTATTGTATACATTACATACTACTGTAAGTGGCGTGCGTGTCGTACTTAGAATTGTTTTTAAAGAGCATTTCTATAATTGCCCATAGTCTCACAAGCTTATAATTCTTTAATACAGTTTAAAAAGGCGTGCGGAGCCGCAGGTACAGCTAGCAGATACTATATTTATTTGGAAATATATGCATATGCCTCGTATAAACTATCAGTAATGCGTCAAATAATTAATCCTTTCTTATTTTTGACTAATTAATATCCGCAACTTCATCTGCGTCTTATAATAATTTATCAATATTATATACACAGAAAAAAACATAAGTGCCACATCAATGCCCACACCTCCACGGCAAGAAAACACATCCCTAAACGATTACTACTTGTAAAATGGTATGTTCTCAAAATTAAAATTAAACTTTAAATATCAAGAAGATATTGTGATAATTATTTTTTTATGTAAGGAACGAGTGCTTAAGAGATAGATGTTAAAAAAGAAATAAAGAATCATTTATTCATATAAGCTTTATTCATCACTTTATTTTCAACCCTTATGGTTGGATTTTTTTTTTCAATTTGAAGAACACCATTCCCAGTTATCGGTGACTCAAATAAAATTGTTGAAATCGGTTTCAAGTACACGAAAATACATAGACACGAACTGGGTGAAAATCAAATTAATGATATTTAATTTATATGGGACCACTGAGTATAGCCGAATCAAACAAAAAATAATCATTAAAATCGGTTCATAATTGACGGAGATATCGATTGACATACATAAAAAAAAACATACAACCGAACATAGAACCTCCTCCTTTTTCGAAGTCGGTTAAAAAAGAAATAGAGATCTATTGAGTAATTTTTTCTTAGTTGCGTAAATGCACCTTTATCGTTTTATTTATTTAGTAAAATATATTATGTACATTTTTACAATATTTACTATTGATTTTCCTATATGATTAATTTACATGAGTACCTCAAATTGAAAGACCGAATACAAATCACATTTGGTCTGTTACAACGCAGCCATCACTAATACATAGTGTCATTGAGATTATAATATACATTACATGTATGTATTAAAAACAAGTAATTTTGAAAAATTATGTTATGTTTGTACTGCGGGAGTTGCGGCCTCGATAAACTTTACATAATTTATAATTCAAAAATGAATATTTTTACGACAACACCTAAATAAACTTTTTGAAGTGACAACTTCTTTATGCACGTAGAGCAATATTTTTCGCGGGAGATAAAGTTATGGTTTCGCGACATGACATGCTTGTAAAGCGTGACCAAGGGTATTGTTTGCGTGGCTGGCGTCAAACTTACGACGCATAGTGGCCTGTGTACGTCTAATATTGATGTTTTGTATCGATATTGTGCAGCCCTTCGTATGTTTCATTAATTAATATACCATATAAAAACGTATACGAGGTAAAGGTTATACACTCGCAGTATTCTAGGACACTTGATAGAACTTGACACATGACACTTCATGGTTATATTTAACATATTAAATAATAACATTAAAAGAAATACTAATAAACAATCAAGAATACCTAAGTTAAAGTTTCTTCTAATACTTACAAAAGTATAGCTACAAACGTGTAAATAAAATTATAAAACTAAGTGCACTGACCGATGCCAAAAACTACAATGGGCGACCCGGAGTTAATAATTTTCGACAATAAAACAAGTAATAAACATTTTTGATTTGTTCCTGACGTTCCCACGTTCCCTCTCAAACGCAAGTGAAATCTCCCGACGGTCTTTGACACTGTGTTTCAATTTGACTCTGTCTAAAAAGTCATCTGGTATAAATATTGTTTGGAATGTCTACAATGGTGAAAACCAGACTAATAAAATAAATAATAATTTCAATATAAGAATACAAGTTTTGATATTTAAATATTTCACTAAAAATTCAAACGAGTACACAGTTATTTCATTATTTTCAGTTTTCACTTTTGTCGGCAAGTCCTCATAACTGGCTTGACTTTTTTATTTAATCCCTTATCTTGCGTTATATGCGAGGGAAAATGATAGATTCTGAGGTATAAAGGTTGTCGAATAATATCTTAAGACTCGATTTGTCAACCTCAATTGGAAGTATGCACCACGTGCTGAGCAACGGGCGAGGCAATGGTAATAGCGACAGTAAGGCCACGCCCGCGGAACCACAGATTATGCCACCGCGGTCTGGGCTAAATTTCGCTTCCGCACACCAGATTAAGTCCTCCTCGGTAGCGGCTCAATCCTAGGTTCGTTCCCTTTTTTTTTTACGTGGAGAAGAATCCTGCATTGGACACCGAACGGCCCCCTGTGGGGGGGGGGGGCGCTGAGTAGTCTCGACCGCCCACTACGTAAACGCGGTGGGACGGTGTCCGAAGACGACTCTTACCGACTAAAAAACTCCACGATGAACCGTGCGCCGCACTTTGGGGCGCCACGGGGTTGCCCTAGCAAGCTCCGCAACGCCTCCAGCGGCAGGCGTTTAACCTACGCCACGCCCGACTGAGGCAGCCCGGTTCTGCAACTGCCTCCCAGTCCGCTGACCCGTGCAATGGGAGGTCAGGTCCCCCGCCCCTTCCCCCCTGGGTTCAGCCGGCAGCAGAAAAGAAGATTCTTCCACCACCACCCACTATTGATTTCTTAACGAGGTTAACTCCTCATCACCACCACATGCCTCCCAGAAGTCCCCTCCGTCTTAGACTAACCTACTCCTAATATAGCCCCCCGCCCTAACGCAACCCTCCTAGCCTACCTACCTACTCAACCCTCCTAGCCTACCTACCTACTCAACCCTACGCCCCTAACCCCTAGTCTTGTCTACCAACCCAGTAAGTAGATAAGCTAGAGATTACCTACCTGACTTCTTCCCCCGAGCAAACCCGGTCCCCAACCTAACCTACCTACTTCAACCTAAGCGTTCCCTAAGCGTGGAGCTGTTGAGTGCGCTGCTCGCGCGATACAGTGACACAAAATCTTACATCACTGCAACAACATTACACATATCACCCCCACACACGTGCACGCATACAAGCTTTCACATGAAAGTGGAAGGGTTTTGTTTCTTTCACTTATCGAACTGAAATTGTTTAGAAAATTATCCAATACGAAATATATATAAGAGTTATTGAGGTATGTATGCTTGGTACACATATATGTTCCAACAACTCATAGATGTATGAATAGTTTGCTTAAGTCTAACTAGCTAGCACAGATAGGTCGCGAATTGTACGTATCAGGCCATAGCCTAAGCCGAGGTTGCCGTGCACCTTTGAACTAGTTGTCAAACAAAATCGGCTGAGTACCCTAAGCGCTCGCCTTAGTAGTCTGGTGAAGACATTGAGACCTTGATAGGTCAATAGCGTAGTTAGTTCGAAAAAAAGAGGGTAAGGCTTTAAGCATGATTGGATTGTGGCCGCCATGTACTAACAAAGGTATCGTACCGTAAATTCATGTGACTTTGTCAAATTTTCTTATGAAATCAATCGAAGATTTTCTTGAACGCACTGGGCCTATCGCTTGGTTCTAATGCTTATGCCTACGAACAAAAAGAGGATGCAGAGCGTATCTCAATCCCTGACGCAAGCCGCACAAGTGCAAAATGGCCAGTGATGCTTACGTAACATGTCATGACGCGAAATTATAAATTTATCTCAGTCCAAAAATACCACATAACGAGCCTAAAGAAGTTTTCACTTCATAAAAATTATATAAAACACGGCTGTTGTCTAGAGTATGGTATCTAACTCACATAGGCATTTACAGTTTGGTTCTTGTCGGTAATGCCCAGTTCAGTCCGAAAGGCCAGGTCTACATCCTCAATTATTACATTTTCGATCATTTAATTTAATGTTTAATCTGGCAAGGTAATTGTTCACGTCAAAGGATCATAGCGTGGTATTATTACATCCAAAAGCCTTCCTTAAAAAGTAGGGTACAAAATGCATATATTTTTTTCATATCGTGCAGGTGATTTCAGACTCTAACCCGTTACAAAAAGAAGATTCTTTCCAAGTTCCCAGTATCTTTTATATATATAAATGCAGTGTTATGATGACTGTCCAGAATAAACTCTGAAAGTCTCCGATCTTCATGGAAGATGTCATTTATGTATAATTTGGTCCAACTTGAGAGATAGGATAGTTTTATATTTCGAGTAAGGGCGTCAATACATTTTGTGTTATTGTTATCAGTCTCACAAAGATGGCGCTTTAAACTAGTTTGTCACTAGAAAACTGTAGAGCCCACTGTTATACACATTTCATAGATGGATTTCAATTTTTTATCGGATTTTAGGTAGACAGTTTTAGGTAGACTCGCCACTATATAATACTAAATACTTGATCATAATTTTAATTCAACATGTAATATGCAAGCCACACAAACACGTAGTCGGGTTAACTAGTGGTTTTGTATAGATTTTTCAATTTCATAAACTATTTTTCACGACGCCACATAACTTAACAGAATAAAGTTTTTGTGGTGTCTTTTGTTCTGTGAGAACATTCGCATGTTAAACCGTATACAATATCTCATCTACATATTACAATTATTCCGAAGGCCTTCTACTTAATTTAGTATGAAGAAAACAAAAAGTAGACGCGCTGAATACTATCCATACTAAATTATTAGATAATAATTCATTCCAATTAGTTGGTAAGTAGGTTATAGTAATTAACCTTATTTTCAGGAATATAATAGACTTAATTAATCTATGATATACGATTTAGAAGTTTTAGTTCACCTAGTGTCTACATACTTGCAATGCGCTAGATTTAGTATACAATAATACGAGTATTTTTATGATGTGGTACATACATGATTATTTTTTATACAGTTTGAGATTTTTTGAAAATATGCTATAACTCACTACTGCGTAAGTTTAGGTTACGCTTTATTAAGTTTTACATTTTAATTTAGCGTAAAGAAAATCACGGGCGATTATTACTTATTTTCGATATTATATCGCGTATGACGTTTTAAATACTGGAATCCAACTAAAAGGTAACGACCTTTTAGTTGGATTCCAGTATTTAAAAACATTTTTAAACTTGACGTCGTTCAATCACACTGATGTTTTCATAATTCTTATATAATGCTTTGTTCTAATTTTAAAGGCTGTATTTTTTTTTTATATCATATAGGAGGCAAACGAATATGCGGGTCACCTGTTGTTAAGCGATCACCGCCGTCCATAGACGGTAGCAACTCCAGAGAAGCCGAGCCGAAAGAGCCGGAGGCCCATGTCCCTTCCGCTTTTCTGCTTTTCCTTTCCTTCACCTCCCCCTTCTCCCATATATAGGCTGGCAACGCACTTGCGACGTCCCTGATGTCGCTAGTGTCTATGGACGGTGGTGATCACTTAACATCACGTGACCCACCAGTTCATTTGCCTCCTTTGATATAAAAAAAAAAAAAGCCTGTGTTGGGGGAATGGAGTGAAAGGGGGAGGGGAAGGAAGAGGAGAGGGGAGGGGAGGAGAGATGGGTCTCCGGCGCTCTCACTGACCGAACGAAACGCAACAATGTAAACACTGTTACTTCACGTCGGTTTTCTGTGAGAGGGTGGTGCTATCCCGGACGAGCCGACCCATTCAGGCTGAAACCAATAATAGCTTCAGCGTGGCTCTACCACTACGAAATATAGTACAGTATAGTATAAGATTTCATTTTTTTTTATTCGAACTGACTACGCTATTGGCCTTGCAAAGCCTTTATAGCTTCACCGGACTTCTTTATAAGATTTCAAATTACTGTATGTGGTATAAATATTACAAGCCACGTTTTTTATTTTATTTAAAGATTTATTACTTTTATTCAATTACAAAATACAAATTGTAAATTTGAAATCAAAAAGAGATTTGATAAGCAAAGAAATTCAAATTTTCAAAAATTAGTAGTAAACAGAGAAACCCCAGTCAGTACCAGACCTTAAAAGCTGAACAGTGGATAAAAGTTTAAAGTAAATAAAAAATTAAAAAGTTGAAGGATTTACAATTTTTTTAAACATGATTTAGTCTTAGATTTAAAATCCTTTATAAATAACTGTTGAAATATCGTTCATTTATATAAAAGCAAAAAAAATAAAAATAAAACACATATGGACCATTTCTAAGATAGTAATGTCCAAATAAATTAAAAAAAGTATCTTTTGATCGAGTAAATAAAACCTTAAAATTTACCCGAAGCGCTATTTTGAAGAGTTCAATAAAATAAAAAAAAAGTGACCTTGAACCATCTACGCCAATTTTTCGTTGAATAATCATAATCCTATGTTAATACATTGAGTACTTTTAATATTATTGAGCCGGAATGCAATAGTGTTTATAATTGTTGTAGTCTGAAGCCGTTAAGACCTTGCTAGGTCAATAGCGTAATCAGTTTAAAAAAGTGTATAATCAGGTATATATAGAAAAAATGAATTTTGTTTATCCAGGCTAATTCTTTAAAATGGTTGAAATGATGTTACCTCGAATTTTTCTATACATGGTTAATTTTTCAGAATATCATAAGAAACATACAAATTCTTTTTAAACGTTGTCAGTAAGGAATAGTGATAAAATTTTACAGATGTAAATGTGATGTTTTCTTGTCCAGATAAAAATTGTTATATAAAAATTTTATTCAGTCTCCATCACAATATTCTGTTAAAGAATAACCAGTAGATATTTGGATCTTTCAAAACATGTCCATTATTATTAATAGTTATGGAATTAAAACGATTGTTATTACACAATACGATAAAACATGTTTTGTTCGTCAACCGGATTTCTCTTAATACGTTTTTTATAGTATTTAGTTAAGATTGACTTATAATTTATTTTGTCAAAAACTGGTTTAATTTTCAATTGAATTTAAGCATTTGGTAACTTTTGCTCGTGGAATCGTTCTAGGCATAACATTATTCTGGGTGAGCACTGCTCTAACCTTATGTTCTTTTCAGTGTCCTTGATAACGTGTATCAAAAATTTTATTAGATTGGTAGTACATAATATTTCTAAAGATATAAAGGATAATGCCCTGACGCAATATCATCGTACAGTCCTAAATACTAAACGGGAACATTTTAAACTTGGGTTAGATGTCGTTTCTTAGCATCATTTAGGTGGAGATTTCACGAATTTCCCATCTCTGAAACTGCAAATAGAAGTGGTAAAATGTATGTATGAATTCGATTGTCAGAGGGGCGGGGAAGAATGTTGACTCTTCTGACACGAAGGTGGAGGACGGTGCGGCTCTTAAAGTGAGCTCGCACGGCAGGGGGACAGCTCGGATGCGAGGGAGTGGTCGGGGGTAATGGGGGAGGCTGACAGGTCGTTTGACCGGGCCCTGACTGGCGCTTTGAGCGCTGCAGAGTCTGTCCAGGGCTCTGCCGCTGCCTCCGCGGCTGTTTCGGTTGCCGGCTCTTTGCCGAGCTTCGACTCGGAGCGAGAGGGGGTACTCCTAAAGAAGGTACCCCCAATGAATGTATATGCCTTGGACGCTCAGCGTCTTAAGGCTCTTGCCGGCTCAAATGAAGCGTGTATATTTGAGACGGCGAAGAAGTCC
This sequence comes from Antheraea mylitta, assembly GCA_014332785.1. Lineage (NCBI taxonomy): Eukaryota > Metazoa > Arthropoda > Insecta > Lepidoptera > Saturniidae > Antheraea > Antheraea mylitta. Next base: position 5,227,198 of record JACEII010000036.1, read on the forward strand.
AATAATATAAGTGGTAGGTGGTCCTCATGGGCGATTTGAATGCTAAATCGAGGACCTGGGGAGCAGCAGTCACGGCCCTGAGGGGCATGGCCGTTGAGGAGTGGGTAGCCGAAGTGGGGCTGTCCCTGCTCAACCAAGGGAACGTCCACACGTGCGTGCGGCAGAACGGGGGGTCAGTGGTAGACGTCTCGTTTGTCACCCCGTCTGTCGCACGTCGTGTCCGGGGGTGGAGGGTACTTGAGGAGGTGGAGACTCTATCGGACCATCGATATATCAGGTTCGAGGTCTCTACCTCCCAAGCTGGGACCGGCACCCGCCCCCTGAGGGATGCGAAGTTTCCCTGCTGGGTGGTGAGCCGCCTCAACCGTGAACTAGCGGAAGAGGCGGCCATCGTCCAGTCGTGGGCCATGCTCCCCCCTCAGGATGATGTTGACGCATCCGCAGCCCGCCTCCGTGGTGCTCTCACGGAGGCTTGCGACGTGTCGATGCCGCGGAATGTGCACCGTCCAGACAAACGGACGGTGTACTGGTGGTTGCCGGAGATCGGCGATCTCCGGGCGGCCTGTTCCGCGGCCCGGCGGCTGTTCGGACGCAGCCGTCGATGGCAGCACCGGGACCCCGAGGTGAAACCCCGGCTGTATGGCAGCTACAGGCAGTCCAGAAAGACCCTGCAAGCTGTCATTAGCCGGGCGAAGGAAACAGTATGGGAGGAACTGCTGCAAAAGCTGAAGGGAGATCCCTGGGGGCGCCCGTATCGACTCGTACGCAACAAGTTACGACCCTGGGCGCCTCCGGTGACGGAAATCTTCCAGTCGGAGGTGGTGGCGAGGGTCGTGAGAGAATTATTCCCTGACCCTCCGCCGCTACTGGCTCCTTCCATGCCTCTGCCTCGAGCGGAAGTTGAGTAGGTGCCTGACAGTCCTCCCCCAATTACGGAGGAGGAGATGGAGAGAGCTGTCGAGCGCCTCCTCAACCGGCGGAGAGCGCCCGGCCCTGACGGAGTCTTGGGTCGGGTACTTGGTCTTGCACTGGGCCATCTTGGGCGGTGGCTTCGGGAACTGTTCGACCGGTGTTTGTGGGTTGGGCAGTTCTCGAAGCTCTGGAAGCTTGGGCGGTTCTGCCTGTTAGTAAAGGTGGGCCGCCCTCTGGACTGCGCGTCTGGGTATCGGCCTCTCGTTCTGCTGGACGACGCCAGGAAGGTGCTGGAAAGGGTTGTCACTTCCTGGGCAGGGTGCGGGACCAAACTTATCTGACGCGCAGTATGGCTTTCGGGCAGGGCGCGTTCCACATTGGATGACCTGTGCCTCCCAAAGTCGCTGTCGACGGAGGCGACCTCTCAAGGGGAGAGGGTCTTGGCGGTTTCTTTAGACATCGCTAACGCCTTCAACAGCCTGCCGCACGGTGTCATACGGGAGCCTCTCCGACATTTCGGAGTGCCCCCGTACCTGCGGCGGTTGTTGGAGGCGTACCTGGAGGACAGGCAGGTCGTCTACGTCGACGGCTCCCATTTGAAGCATGCCTAATTTGTTATGCGGATGACACCCTTGTCGTAGTCCGAGGGGGAGAATGGAAGGAGGTATAGCGCCTGGACTTCGTGGGACTCGGGCTGCAGATCGCGGGGAGGCGTCGGTAAGCGGCCGCTTGCTCCCCAATATTGGGGGGGCCAGGTGCTGGGTGCCGACAACTCTTTATGAGAGTTGTGCGTACGATGGCCGCCTACAAGGCACCGGTCTGGGCGGACGCCCTCGGTGCCGCCACCGTGCGCGCGCTGCGCAGTGCGCAGCGCACGGTGGCACTGAGAGCGATCCGGGCGTACCGGACGGTGTCCTCGGCGGTGGCATTTGCGCTCGTCGGCTCCCTTCCCTGGGAGCTGGAGGCAGGAGTTCTCGCCGCTGTGTACCAATTCATGACAGCGAGGAAACGTAGTGGGGAGCCTCCGGCTCCCAGGGAGATAGAGTGTAAGAGGCAGGAGTTGCGGGAGATGGCAGTCCAGAGGTGGATGCAGAACCTGGTGGACGCGCGCTACGGAACGTACACCGTTGACGTCGTCCGCCCGGCCCTGCGAGAGTGGCTTGGGAGGGAGTGGGGCTCCTTCACAATCAGGATGGTGCAGGTACTCACCGGACATGGCTGTTTCGGGTGCTATCTGCACCGGATCGCTCGTAGGGAGCCGACTACCGCCTGCCATGAGTGCGGCGCTGAGGAGGATACCTCGCAACACACTCTCTGCGTGGGAGGTGGAGCGCCGCATTCTGGCGGCGGTGGTGGGGTAGGATTTGTCGCTGCCAAGCATGGACGAAACCATGCGAACAGGCGTGGCGAGTAGTGGCCTCCTTTTGCGAGGAAGTCATCTCGCAAAAGGAGGCGTCGGAGAGGTCCCGCGAGGCGGACCCCCTCAGTGGCCGTCTTCGCCAACGGAGGACTGGCAGGAGGAGGCGGAGGTTTGGCCAACTCCTCCTGCCACCGTAGCCGGACCTGAGGGAATGTAGTCGGGGGCTCATCCCCTCATTGCATAGGTTCGGCGGACGAGGGGAGGTAACTGGTGTGTACCCAGCTGCCTCTCTATAGGTAGGAGCCCGACGGCCACCTTCCGCCAGGCGGACCGTTGGGGCGGCTATCTAAGGGGAATAGCTTACTTCGATCCCTTGCCGCCCCAACACTACGGTCTGTCGGTACACCGTAGGGTTTTAGTTCGTACAAGTCTGACATAACCCATCCTCTCCCCCGGGAGGGTGGGTATCCATAAGGATTTTCCCCACGTTAAAAAAAATGTATGAATTTGATTAATAAAAATACGATTTTTTTTTATATTATCCATATAGGCAGAAAAAAGGATTATTCAAATATTACGTAAGCAATAAAGGGGATGCATTTCTTTGCTTATTTTTGATGATGTAAGTAGTGGGGGGAGTCTGAGTGGTGATGTCGTCAGCAATATTTATTATTTACTTTTTCGGATTCTCTGTAAAATTTAGTTATTATATATAAATGTTTGCATGAACATAAGAAGGGAGGGGAGAAGAGCATTGCTTACTTTTTGATGACAAGGGAGTCGGAAGTTACAAAGGTTCTGCTTACTATTACGAGTATTAACTTGAATAGCTTCAAAAGGGTTCATAAAGACGGTCCATCGTCCCATGCGTTCGAGGCTATAGTGGGAATCGCGCGCACTTCGGCTTATGCGACGATACGCTCCTCTAGCACCATCCCGTCGGCTCCCGCGAGTCGACGAGCGGATTAGATCGGAGCTAATCGGATCGCCCCACGATAACCTTTGCGCTGCCTACGGAACCCTCGAGATTGCCTACTGTACTCGCAGTCGCTCGAATGGAAAAGACAACTACGCCACTTGGACGCCGCACACTGAGTGTGCTACGAAACCCGCCGTGCCCGTCACCGCCTCTCCTTGCCCCGCCGGTACCGCCGTCTGACGAGGCTCCCTTTCCGATCAGGGTGTACGAGGGCGATATTCACGCCCTTGCTCAGTTCATTGGGACCGAAGACCTGTCGGAAGGGACGCTTCGTTGACTGGCGTTGTATCTGCGGCTTCAAGAAGCTGCCATAAAGAATAAGAAGCCCTCGCCGACCGACGCAGCCGCAGTTCAGCTGATTGTCACCGGGAAACTGACGCCTCCTGAGATTCCCAAACCATGACTCTTGTCGAGTCCGATCGGGCGAACGTTTTTGTCGTAAACGCGTACTTCGAGAGTTCGAAATGCCCTAAGATTAATATACCTGAGGTACTAGCGCGCTCTACCGCGGCTGCCACCACTGCCGCGACGTAGCAGGCGACATTACTCGCTGCCGTAAAACCACCGTCGGTAGCGCACTCGACCGATCTGTGTCTGCATGCACCCACCCTGGTGCTACAAGCGCGAGCCACCTACTCGAGCAGGTAAGCCTCCTACGCGGAAATCACCATGCCGCTCGCGTAATCGGAGCACACCCGCTACATTCCGCTCGCCACCGTCATCGTCACCGCCACAGCGAGTGCCCAGACATCGCAAACTCCTGTCTCAGAGGCCCGCGTTATCCACTGATTGTGGTCGAGAGCCCCCACAATTGCGCCGAGTTACTCCAACAGATGACGAAGAAGTTGGGGCGGGTGCCCAATGTTCGCGCCTATGGAGAGGGGGTACGATTTATCCCTGAAGATGCTGAAGAGTACCGCATTACCATCGACTACCTAGAAAAGTAAGAAGGGGTGAGCTGGTTCACATATACTCCCGCCCCCCGACAAGGCCTCAAGGTCATGATTCGCTGCCTCCCATTCGGAATAAATCCGCAAGATGTCATGTCTTTGTGGAGGGCCTCACAGCTGAATACGCCTGCCAAATTAATGATCGGCGTGGTAGAACTGGGTGTATTTACTACGTCGTTCTCAAGAGGACGCCCGGGTTAATACCCACTATATACAACATCGATACTTTAATGTGCATGCCTAGACTACGAGCGACCTGCGCCAACTGCGGGGGCACCCACTCTGCAAACAATACGACACGCTGCCCCGTTTCTAGATGGGATTTCAGGAACCGCCGGTCCCGCACCTTGGCCCAGACCGATAACGGGCGCCGCACGGAAGCCGTTCCAGCCCCAAAAGTGGTCAAGGAGATGACGGCGACGAGACTTATGGCCCCCGCCAACGATCCTTCCCCAAGGTTCCGACGATAACCCGAGGAAGAAAGAAGAGACGCCCACAACAATCTCAAGAATCCCTAGAATACCGATATCCTGAAAACCTCTTGAGGACATGGATCTCCCGAAACTGATATAGAGCCTGAAAGATCTTGACGGAAACCGTTGGAAGACAACCTCCACCATTACTGTTCTCAGGAAAAGAACAATAATGCTCATACGACGGAGCCGTACACAATAGCACCGGCCAGATTACCTCCTTGAAGATCTTGAGACGATTACGGAGGGAGCACCATACAAATGGTGTACCCCCAAACAACCAGATACCCCCGTAAATGGAGGCGAGTAAAACCACGGCCAGAGGGGCAACTCTGAAGCCATTCCCCCCATCTGCCCCGTAAGGGGTGGGCGTGAAGAAACTCCGCCGGGGTTCATAAAAATTATATCTATCTAATATTTTTATCCGACTGGGCCACGATCACCGGGCATTTGGTGTTAATTTCGCCACACTCACACTTTTATTTCGTCGCGTATAGTGAGGCTTGCAGGCAGGCATGACAGGCATGAGCTATGACTGCCGATAGCTTAGCGATCTGTCGGCTTACAATCAGTGGGAGCAGTGTCTCGCTTGCTATGTGCATGTAGTTATTGTTACAAAGTACTGTCAGTTATTTGATCTTGTAAAATTTGCTGTTTAGTATATGGTGTTTCTTGTTGTATGCACTGTTGATTGATATTGAGTCAAGTAAATTATCATAACAATAATTCATTTTATAATAACGAACAATGGTTAAACATTTAATATAATAATAATTTGTTTTGCCTATGAATATAATGCGTTATATTTTTACTAATTGTAATAAATATGATTTCTTCCTTCTATAACATTGTCCGATTGTCAAAGTACCATATACTCAATCTTATTCATTATAATATAAACAAAAAAGTGTAAAATATCATATAAGTTTCTTATCTATAATAAATAAATGTTAGATAATACATATTTTTAATTCGCTTCGTGCCTTTCGTAACACAAACTTGTTTGTAATAGTACATTATACGAGCACACGGCTATTTACGAGCGAATCACAAATTGTTATTTATAATCACTTTTTATTATCCAACGCAGAAGATGTAGCGTGCTACTTCATATTTCTATATTTTTTTAAATTTGTGATCTCATTTATTTTCCCACATTTTTATAACATTTATTACACTTATCAATAATTACTAAGCAACAAAAAGAATTGGTTGACAGAAAGAGGAGGAGAGGTACTGAACTGTCTTCTTTGTGTCTTTTAGAACAGTATATAGTAAAATAAATAAAAAACAAGGTGTTATTTTCAAATATAACATGTAGTTATTTAAAAAAAATCAAATAGGTTAAAATTACGACACTATATACGTGATCTTTGAAAACATAATATTATACAATCAACTTGGAACGAAAATGCAGGTTAAGGAGAAAAAGCATATTAATTTTTTGCCGCATATATCCTGTTCCAAATAAATAGGGTACACATGTGTACCTGTTTTTCTTTTAAAGATATTTTTCTATTATTTATACATATATGTAAATATAATTCCTTCATTTTACTCCATAAATTCATGGCCACAAATTGGGAGTACCTGTTGTTTGTTAAAAAAAAACTACTTATATAGCTGAACCAAATTGGAAGTTATTTTCACTAGTAGACCAGTACCTTATTCAACATTATCTAGACACTATATCATCATGCTTTTCTGTGAAGTATAAGCAGTTAATTTTATTTGATGGTAACTTAATAAGGATTAGGGAGTTCATTACAAAATTACAATTGAAAAAGAAGATATTGTCTACGTTGAATTTAAATAAAACATTTGTGCTCGTCCCCTATAACGAAATCCCGGGAACAGATTTTTATAAATAACAAAATTGGTTGTATTAAACGCGTGTCGCTTATGCCTTATGCTTGCGGTAAGAGAACAAATTAGCGTTCGGTATAGTAGCTGTGACCTTGCTCAGTGTCTAGGTTAGTCTTGGTTATAGCTATTTTTATTTATTAATATGACTATTGAGTTATATTTCTTACGAAGTGTAAGTGTGAGTGTCATCCTTCTAATTCTAATAATTACATATTATAAAATAAAATGCTTTGTTACATATATCTCTCTGTTCGCGATAAACTAAAAAAGTACTGAACGGATTTTCGTGTTGTTTTGACCAGTAGCTAAAATCATTCATGAGGAAGGGTTAGGTATATAATTTGTCATAGTTTTTTTTTTTTATTATCAAAGCAGGATCACATCCGCTGGCCTGCTAGTTAAACGAGAAAATTTATGAGGTTGAACGGATCTTTGTAACTCTTTTAAACTAAGATTATTAACAGGATTGCGATTAAATTTTGCAGTAATATTTGTTATATAACGTATAAGCTATAATTTAAATGTGTGTTGTATGAATTGACTAATATAAAATAATAAGTGACAAATAAATTGGAGAAAATCCTTCCATCGGATACCTATTTTGGCGTGTGATAAATAGACCGTTATAATAGCGGCGCATTAAGATGGCCGTTGCGAAACAATACAGTAGTGACGTAAACTGTCAATTTATTTTTGAGAAACGTATGATCTTCTTTTTTAGATTTGACTACGCTATTGCCCTAGCAAGATCTTAACAGCTTCACCAGATTATAAAGGCGAGCGTTTAAGGCACTCAGCTGATTTTATTTGACAACTAGCTCAAGGGTGCACGACACACCTTGGCTTGGGCTGTTGCTTGATTCATGCAATTCGAGACCTATCTTTTTTTTTTTTTTTTACGTGGGGAAATCCCTTATGGATACCCACCCTCCCTGGGGAGAGGGTGGGTTATGTGCGACTCGCACGGACTAAAACCCCACGGTGTACGTCTTCCGCTGTTGTTGAGGCGGCACGAGATCTCTATAGACTTCATCGTGCCGCCCCAGCGGTGTGGCCCAGCGGCAGTAGTGCCGCCGCCGGGCCTCGTCTTGTAAGGTGACAGCCGGGTACACACCGGTCGCCTCCTTCTCGTCTGCCGGACCTGTGCAATGGGAAGGTGGGTCCCTAGCCCACCCGTCCCTAGGTCCGGCTACGTTGGCGGGAGAAGGCGGTTAAACTGCCGCCTCTTCCTGCCTGTCCTCCTTTGGCGGAGACGAATTCGCGACCTATCTGAGCTAACCTAAGTTAAGCTAACTAGTCATACATATATGAGTTGTTGAATCACACATGTGTACCAAGCATACATACCTCAACCACTCTTATATATATCTCGTATTGGATGATTTTGTAAATTATTTGAGTTCGATAAGGGAAAAAATTAAATACAACCCTTCCACTTTCATGTTTAAGCGTGGATGCGTGCACGTGTGTCGAGGTAATATGTGTAATGTTGTTGCAGTGATGTAAAACTTTGTGTCAGTGTATCGCATAAGCAGCGCACTCGAGGGAACGGACTTAGGTTGATCCGCTGCCGAAAACATATAATCAAATTTGTTTTGTATTGAAGCAATATCCAAAGTCGAGATTTGTAAAATTTGGCGCCCTTGAGCTTTTGTAATATGACTGAATGTATTAAACGATCGCTATTAATGTGTGGTAAAGCTGTGAAGTCAAGTCAGGGAGGGTAAACAGCAATTTAGCAAATTAAATCTATCTATACTATAATAAAACTGTAACAAGTCGAAATCTGTACATTAATTTTTTTTTTAAATTTTAATCAGGGTAGACTATGTTATCGATTTAGAAGCCAAAAATAATCTTTTTACAATTTTTGTTTGTCTGTCTGTCCCTATGAACACGCATCACTCTGAAAGTACTGAACCAATCTTGACGAAATTAGACATAGTGATAGCTAATATTATGAGATTACATCAAATATACTTTTTGTCCCATAAAACGCAAAGAGTTCTGCAGGATAAAGGATTAAAGTCTAGAATCTAAACCCGTATTACTCTGAAATTACTGAACCAATTTTAATGAAACTTAATACATTGATAACTGATATTACAAGGCTACATTCAGGATACTTTTTGTCCCATAAAACGCAAGGGGTTCTCCAGGATAACGGATGAAACTTAAAAATTTGTAGTTCATGTAATTCTTGACGGAATTTGGTAACTTTTCTTTGTGTTATATAAAGCAGTAAGATTAGATAAAAGTTTAAGCTACATTTCATCACGCTATGCATCTTCAAAAAAAAAAAAAAAAACAAAAGGGGTGACCGGTGAGATTCAGACCAACGTCCCCATCGATACGAACTAGTCGACATACGGGCGATTGCGCCAAGACGAACTGACGTTACATGGCGAAATTATCTATCAGCTGAACTAGTTAGAAGTGTAAAATTTAACGGCTAAATTCTATTAACGTATGTGTTTGTTTCTTATTATGAAGCATTTCATTTTCATTGATTCATTTTCAAACTACAACGATTGTAAAGAATATCTTATATTCTATTATTTATTACTATATAAGAAAACTATAGTATTTAAATATAGTACCTATTTTTTTTACAGCTGTTGGTCATTAAAACAGCGATCAGGTACTCATGTATTTTTTAGATGGCGTTTTAACATAATAATAGATACATGGCAAATGTTGTCATGTTGAAATTTGACAGAAAACGGTGATTGTGGTTATCATTATAAAATTTAGATTAAGTTAAAAGCGATAAATAGTGGAATAATAAACTTTAAATGTCGTTTATTTTTTACAGAGCAACGCATTAGTTTTATTCCAGTTCCGTAAAATTTCCATTTCAAAGTAGTGTCTTATAACTATAATAAAACTGTAACTAGGTTAAAAACTTTAAATCATTAAATATTTTTTGATAATTATAATCGAGGTGAACTATGTTATCGATATAGAAGTCAAAAATAGTCTATTTACCATTTTTGTCTGACTGTCTGTCGTCTCTGTGAATACGTACCACTCTGAAAGTACTGAACCAATTTCGACGAAATTGACACAGTGGTAACTAATACTACAAGATTACATTTAGGATACTTTCTGTCCCATAAAACACAAGAGGTTCTCTAGGGTAACGGATGAAAGACTAAAATTTGTATTCAATGAAATTCTTGACGGATTTTGGTGAATTTTCTATGTGATATATATAGATACATATAGACAGATTAGCTAAACGTTTAAGTTATACTTCATATTTTAATCGTTTTGTATTCAGGAAATCCCTGGTACCACCGATCCGATTTTGAATTTTTTTTCAATGTTAGAAAGGTATATTATCCCTCAGAGTTATAGATAATGTTTATTTTGGAAAATTATTTTCAATAGTTAATCACAAGGAATGTAATTTAAATTGACAAATATTAATTTATTGTCAATACTGGGAAGACATTTATCGGCAATATATGTAGGTTAGTATCTATCTTAATTGAACCCGGTAGGCGATGCTGCGAATGGGTTTAGGTTTATTTTAGAAAATTTCTCATATACCAACTATATTTGAGTGAGTCCCTGTATAGTTCGGATTTACAATTGAAAACGGTAGATGTCGCTGCGATCGCGTTTCAGTTTTATTAAGAGTTTTCGGGGATAACAATACAATTAAAACAGGTAATAATCGATTTTGTGCTGACGAAATTGCACAGGTCAGCTAGTTCGTAAAATAAAATCAGTTGTCGCAGAGTACGAGAACCAAATATGCGTCACAGGGAAATTATAAATATATAGTTGTTATCTAAATGGTACTATTTCTACACAAATATTTCAACACTTCGATGTATCGATATAGAACTCGATACCGCTGTTAAGATAAGTAGAATGAAAATTTAAATAGATAGCTATGTATAAGTTTTTGATTGTGAATGAACGAGATGATATATTTTTAATGTACTCGAAATATAAACAAAGAAATGGAGAGAGAGAGAGAGAGATGTTGAAACCTCTAGTACATTATTTTCTGTTGGATCGTAGTGACTATGAGAGACTTTTGAAAATTATTTTGTGTTGTGTATTTTTAATGTTGTTGATATATTTTAAAACTAGCCTCTGCCCGCAGCTTCCTCCGTGTGGAATAATCACTTTGGGCTAGTGCTAACATGCTGCGGAAGCTCTCAATAGGAAAAAGAAACGATTTTAAAACATTCCTCATTAGGGCTCCGCTCTTATGTTGCTTGGCGCGATGATATAAAGACTTCCTCTATAAATAAGCTATATAACTCTGAAATATATTTTTTTAATTGGACCCAGTTTCTGAGTTTAGCGCGTTGGACCAAACAATCAAGCAAACCCTCCAGCTTTAGTATAGATTACTACTCTTCTCTGGTACTTAACTCCAGTTGTGATTCAAATTGTAATAACTTTTGATGGACTGAACCGATTTTAATGAAACAAAAAATAAGTTACTCCTGAGGTTCTCCTGATGATTTTTTTATTGAGGTGTTATTGTGAACTTAGTACTTTAGTAGTGATGTGTGTTCCTACAAATAGATAGATGGACAGGCAGACATTTCTAGAAATGATTGAAATGTATTTTACTACTTATTTGTAGACACCTGCAAATTTTTTTTTCACGAAAATCGAAATAGTACATTCACGTTATATTTATGTTCTTATTATGGAAGATATTACAAAACAATACGGAAATATAAAATTTAACACCTATGTGGTGTATTAATTTCTTTATCTTATAAATTAATCAGAATTTCTTAGCTCATAATCACCAAGCAAAAATATATGTTTTCCTGTATGTATATCCCGAAATAAGTTAGCATATAATCTGCGGAAACTTTTTCGGGCACCGGTTTCTTCAATTAACTTTAAGTCATAGACCTCGACGTTTCGTAATACGAGTAGCCTTTGAAACCTGTTTATAAATGAGAATCGGAAATCAAATAGGCCTATATAATTTTTTAATTAAATTTAAGTAGATCATTGCCTTCTTCTTACATACATTATATATTTACATTATCATTATGACTCATATACCACGATTACTTTTTTCAATACGAATGGTTATCCAAGTTGCTAGATTTCAATACATGGCTTGTATGTGAATTACTGAATACATACCATTAAATTAGTATCATAATGAAGTATATTTTATAATTGTTAACCAATTATATTTTATATTCTAGTAGAAATTTAATGTGAATTACAAATAAAAAGAGTTATATCGCGCATATGAATGTTTATGGGATATTAAATCCCATAATTCAGTAATAAAGATCACGCAGGAATTAAACAGAAGCTTTGACCACATCAGGTTCAAAGTAATGAAAAATTACAGCCATGAGGATGATCTGTCACTTAAAGCTTGACAAAATATGAAAGACCTGAAAATCTTGACAATTTCTTTTTCTTGTGTGATATCTCCTACTCTTGTATTTAAAACAGGTACATTGTCTTAACAAGTTACTCATCTTTTATGAAATTTTCGAGAAATGATTCTTCTTAAAGCACTACTAACACCGTGAAGATATAACGAGGATTTACTAATTATACACTATTAGAATAACGTTATCAGAACAGTACTTACACTCTTAACTTACTCAACGCAAATTAGTCTTTATCAGAACTAACTTGAAAAGGACTGGATGGCAACGGGTAAACGATTTTTGCAGTGGTCCAATATGAAGATCAAACCATCAGCTGTCATCATAATTTTTCGTACGTGCAATTGCACTTTCGACAACGAAATTATTTAACAAGGCTAATTGTATGCGGTATACGGTAAAGGCTTCTGATTCTCAGATTTAAATTGCCATCTCTACTCGAATCCACAATCACCACCAATACCCAGTCCGTTAGTGGTATCCGCCGCAAAATACGAAGCCGTACCTAGCACTCCACGTTACAAAAGACATCCGTGACATATTTTTATCGATTTTCCTGATAAAAAACGGCAGCGAATGATCTGTACCAGCTTAGCTCTCCAAATAGAGCGTGTTCATGCCCACGTCCGCGTAACCACAGATCACGTCGTCGTCGTGTGGGGGTAAATTTCACTCCCGCACATCAGATTAGGCCCCCCGCCGCTGCGGCTTAAGCATAGATCCGTTCCCTCGGCATGGATCCCCTGAAAGCGCTACTCGCGCGATACAGTGACACAAAATCTTACATCACTGCGACAACATTACACATATCACCTCCACCTTTATAAGAATTAGTAAATATTATAATGCATTATATCTCTAGGCAAGACAAATTACTACTATATTAATCACTAGCCTCTGCCCGCGACTTCGTTCACGTGAAATAGATACTTTGGCCTAACGCTAACACGCAGCAGAAGCTCTTAAAATGATAAAACATCCCGATTTTGAAACATTTTTCATCTGTGCTCCGCACCTGATAGCCTTATCGTGATGATGTATAGCCTATAACCATTCTCAACGAATGAACTAAATAACACTGAAAGAATTATTCAAATCGGACCAGTAGTTCCTGAGATTACCCCCTACAACGTCACAACATCACAACGTCACAAACTCACAAACTTTACCTCTTTATAATATTAGTATAGGCTTTAACATTGTTCGTTATTATTATATATTATTATATTATGAATTATTATAATGGTAATTGTGCTGGGAAATGATCACGACTTGTAAATAAGCCAGTATTATGCAAAAACGAATGTGTAAATATGAATGTGATTTACGTGCCTCAATTGATCAAGAGCTCATATAACAAGAAACACCATACCAAACAGCAAACTTTACAAGATCAAATAATTGACGACATCTAACCCATATTTCAAATGTTTCTCTTTAGTACTTCGAACTGGACGATGACATTGCGTCAGGGCAATACCTTTTATATCCTTACAGATATTATGAACTACTCTAGTAAAACTACTATCTAATGAAATGTTCGATACACGTTGTCAAGGATACTGAAAAAGACATAAGGTTAGAGCACTGCTTATTTGGAATAAGATTATACCTAGAACGATTCTGCGAGCAAAAGTTACCAAATGCTTAAATTCAATTGAAAACCAAAACAGTTCTTAGTAAACTAAATTATAAGGCAATCTTAATAAAAAACTATTAAAAGACGTATTATGAGAAATACTAACAAAACATAACATGTTTTATCGTGTTGTATAATAACAACTACCCACTAATAGTTTCTGAGATTAATTTCGGAAATAATTTTGTCTTTAATTATCTTTTGTAGCACCTGCGGCAAGCGAACATGCGGGTCACCTGTTGATAAGTAATCATCGACAAGAGGGTCATTACAGATATGTTGCAAGCCCTTGTGAAAAGAGAGAGATCGCTGATCGCAATTTGATACGATTCAGTACTCACTCCTTTGACGCGTTGCATGAGCGTAATGTTAAGTCACCAAGATTTGTTAGTCCTGATATAGCTATATACAAGTCAGCGTGAAAGTCGTAGTTATTTCAAAAATATTTAGGTACAGGTAAGAGAGTCGTTGTAATCAAAGTCCGTTGAATGTCTTGAGATTAGCAATTACATGCTTGACAAAATTATTGAACGATTTGATTGTAGATCCCTTTTGTATAAAGCCCAAAAGATCGAATGAACACGCAAGCAGAGATAGCCTAGAGATCAGAGATGAAAACAGTGAAAGCGAGGATGGAAACCACATCACTAACAACATCATATGGTTGACGGTTCCAAATGTAATCCCTTAGTAGCTATTTCAATTACATACATCACACAGGAAAAAATATTTCTATGAAATAATTACAAAATACATCCGTTAACTGTCGTGAGATGATGTCACTGTAATGTCCTGTTACATTGAACATTATACAACAAACACACATATATATTTTTACTATTAGAATAAATAGCCAAAAGTTCCTAGGTACTGTTCATAGATTTTGAAAACTTTGGATCTGCGTTCACAGAATTTTGTAAAAAAAAATATACTGTCATCAAGAACATAATTGAATTTCGGAAAGGTTTCTAAATCGAAGTAAGTTCAATAAAGTGCGAAACACGGGACAGATTTTTTGCAAATCTTTTGCAAAATCTGTGTACCTATTTGGATATCTTAAACAATGAAGTACTTACTTTCTCCTACGAATATTTTCCTATAGTATTTAGGTATTTACGCAAAAAATACCCTAATTTATGTAATGTTACAAATATTTAGAAAAATATCCTTTTAGAAACTTCTTTTTTCACTTCAAGTTAACGAACGTTAAAAAACTCACGAAGCTTATATATTAAATTAAATTATATAAAAATGTCGTAATTAACCAATTGCCCGACTTGTAACCCGCTCATCAAATTCCTACACTCTCTTTAAAGTTCATTGTAGAGATATCAAATGAAAAGCATGCAAATTGCATAGTAAAATAAAATTTGAAGTGCAAACTTCTTTAGGCAAGTCGAGCGGTATATTCGGCAGAAGATAAATTTATAATTCCGCGTCATGGCATGCTACGTAAGCATGGCTGGAAAATTAGCAAGGTATGGTATAATGGTCTGTGTACGTGTAATATTAATGTTTTTCAGCTCATCATAAGTCTGAGTAAATAATAGACTTATGTTAATTTATATATTATTGCTTCGAACGCCAATAGCAAGTTATTATGAAAACCCCGCTAATGTTAATAATTTCAATAAACAAATTCTGAAATCTAAATGAAGTCATTCATAGTATAATTAATATGAAACCCGATTAGGCCTCCCACGGCAGCGGCTCAAGCCTAGGTTCGATCCCTCGGTAGGGAGCCCTTGAGTGCGTTGCTTGCGCGATACGGTGACACACAGGTATACATCACCGCTACAACACTACACGATCACCCCCACACACGTGCACGCATACACGCTTACACATAAAAGTGGAAGGTTTTACTTTTTTTCCCTTATTGAACTGAAAAACTCTCAGTTTTCCGATAATAAATATATGGAGCAGTTGTTGAGGCGTGTATGCTTGGTATACATATACGTTTCAACAACTCATACATATATGAATAGTTAGCTAGGTTAGCAAAGATAGGTCGCGATTTTGTATGCAACAGGCAACAGCCAAGCCGAGGTGTGCCGTGCACACTTGAGCTTGTTGCCAAAATAAAATCGACTGAGTGCCTTAAGCGCTCGCCTTAGTGGTCCGGTGAAGCTGTTAAGACTTTGCTGGGGCAAAAGCGTAGTCATTTCGAAAAAAAAATAATATGAAAATTAAAAAAAAAAACACTTATTTCATTGTATTGATTTTGTACTTCTGTCCGCAGTCCTTATGACTGTCACGACTTCTTTTTGTGTTATCAAATGATTGTCATTTCTATTTCTGAGTATTTTATATCTATATGTACACAACGGATACACTTGCGTTTAAATTTAAAAAATATCTACTGATAACGTAGCGTAAACATACGCATATAGCGCGATTTTACGAAATGAGCCGGTCTCTCTGCTGACACAAGTATTTACAGTTCGGTTCTTCTCGACCAGGCTAGGCTTTCATCGCGTGATTGACTCCGTGCCGCAAGGTAAATCCACACTATTACTTCGTTCTCGCTTTGCGTACATTCTGACCTACACTTTGTATGGTCACTGCTCCCTTGTAGCACGATGATATATAGCATATTACATACAACAAAGGTAGGTAATAAAATAAGTAAACGGGTTGGGTGAAAATGAAAATGAAGTTGGATAGAGGGGGGAACAGGGTTACGCTTCTCTTCGGGTCTTGAAAAGAAATGCAAAATACGCTCCCCTCACTTTCTTTCTTAATGCTCGTGGTTGCGTATATTGCGTTGAGGTAGCGTGTCGATACTGAAGTTAATCTATGAGATTCACAAGTGATTTATAAACACAACACCTCAAAACAACCACCACCATCAGCTTTATAATATTTATGTAGATATGTTTTTTTTTTTTTCTCGAACTGACTACGCTGTTGACCTAGCAAGGTCTTAACAGCTTCACCGGACTACTATGTAGATATGTATACGAATCTGTTGTAGTTTGAGAATGTACGCAAATATTTTTTGTATACGTTACGTTCTACAAGAATAAAAAATAATTGACCTATTACGTAATAGGCTCCGTATTTTATTTAGAATGCCGTTGGGTGATTTTATATCGTTAACACAAAATTTGATGTAAATTTTTTTGTGCGTTCCAATAAACCGCGGCTCAGCAAAAACATGTGTAATTAAAACAAAACATAGTTAAATGTGTATAATTTAAAACGTAGGCTACACGCATGATACATACAATGTAGTGAGAATTTTCGGAGTATTTAACTTAGAATATTATACCTTTTTCTAAATATATTTTTAATAAGTTATGGGGGTCGTGTAGTTTGACTCCCGCAGGATCGAACCCCGGCATGTACCCAGGAATTTACTATCTGCCAACGTTAGAGAGAAACATCATGAGGAAACCTGAACCTGATAAATGTCTTTGTAGTACCAATGTATGGGGGAAAATATAGAACTATGGATTTCTCGGAGTTTGAAGTTGCCAATACGTCGTGGGCTGACGTGGCGGTTATACACAGCTCTTCTTTCGGGAAAAGGTCTAAGGCCTTCAGTGTATTACAGGCTCATGTAATTAATTCTATATACTTTAAAACCTTATTCAATCATTTTATATAGTTGTTAAAAATTAAATGTCTGTTTAAAATTTCCTAACCCCAAAGAGTAGTTTAGCAAAGTACAACTTATAATGTACCTCTATTTTTAGAATACGTGCGTCAATTTTTTTTTAACTTACTACTCTATTGACGTAGCAAGGTCTATACAGTTTTACTAAGTGAGATACGGCGTTACATGAGCACGCGGTGGCATATGCAAATAGTACAGGGTGCAAGAGTTTTGAACTCGTTGCTTAAATTTCTGGGTTCTACTCAATAAGCAAGGGCCATATACAGAGATACAATAATGTAGCTTAGTGAGTATTAAAGTTTCACAAAGACTAATACGAATTTTAGTTTTCAAGAAATCACCTATTTTGTTGAAAACTTTGAATCTAAAGAAAGAGCTGCGAGCACCTTCAAACACATGAGGCTTGAAATTAAGTCGCTCGGATAGAAGAATACTTAGACTTCTAACATCACAACTTCACAACTTTGATAAGATTGTTAGAACATAAACTCTGAATCTGATTTTAGAACCAATTATATCGTTTTTTGACTTTTTGACTACCGGTAAATCCTATTCAAATCATCGTTAAAATTTTGAACGGAACTGTTAACATCAGAATTATGTATTGGTAAATATATTTGCAAATCATGAGCGTATAAGTAGTATTTCCAATTTTGAATACAATGAGTAATGTCTCCTTTGTATAAAATAAAGAAAAGTGGGCCCAGAAAAGAACCTTGTAGTACACCTCTCTTAAAAGAACAGTCTTGAGAAGTGATATTGGTACCATCGATCCTATGCAATACTACTCGATGGTAATAGTTAACAAGATAACTGTGTAAACCAATCCACAGTTTGCTTATAAAATCCATAATAAAAAGTTTGGAAAGCAAGAGAGGAATACTATTAGAATCAAATGCTCCCCATACCTGGGGTTCCAAAATCATGTCCTAACCAAGTTTGAACTTGATAATATACACGGTTGAAATGTTGATGAGCAGATTATATTACACATAGAAATGTTAATTTACAGATTTTAAAGAGGAACTAAATTATATTCTATTTAAAATGTCATTAGTGTAAATGGGAATATAATTATGTTATAATTTAAGTTTTTCTCTTAATTATTTTTTAATTTTAGTAAACGGTTATCAGTATTATTGAATAGATATAGATTTAATGCATGAAGAAAATGATAAAATGTAATATAATAGTTAATAAAAATTGACAAATATTTATAATCATTGATTTATCGATAGTTCATCAACTATATATGGCGCGTTTTCGACCGGAGGCACCGGTTGACCTGAAGTGATGCGGTGACCGCGCGCTCTCCACCCTCTATGTCGAAAACGGTTCACCGTATAAAAGAAATTTTTAAACAAAATTTGTAGAGAATTTAGTATTCTACAATATTGATATTGAATACAGATAGCAAAAAACCCATAGGAAATGAGATATTTCCAAAAAAAGCGCATAAAACCGATTTTTGTGACCTTTGACCTTGAAATTTAATAGTTGCTTACACCCTACCATATGTAGGTTTTGAGACAACTTTTAGGGTGTCAATATACAAGTATTTACAGACTACATTTACAGCTGGATATCTCGAATTCCGAGGTGAACTTACTATAATGACTGGACTAAATCCCATTGAAATATAATAAAAGAATTGAGGTAATAAACAGCATCGACGAGGTTGCGGGTGTCAGATAGTTGTATATAGATTATAATTTATTATGAATTCCGCCTTATTGTATAACTAATTGTGTCGTGGCTTACGTATATAAATAATAATTAAGTTTGAACTGGATATCATTTATATATCATATATCATATCAGCCTTTTGTCAGAAGCACATGTGATTGAAAAGAGAAAGGAAAATAGCTCCCGAATATAACAGTTACTGAAAGAGCCGTTACTTGCCGGTTCTTACCGATGATATGTTTCCAGGTCGATGATAGTATTCTCTTAGTATTTTCAAGGGCTAAAATTCAATAAAGGATACTCGTACTTCTTTAGCCACATTAAGCAGTTTTTCTTAGAAGGACATTTAAGGTATCGCGTTATCGATATGGTCGTGACGTATTGCGCTTGGCTGATATAAGCGACGTGTAGTGTAGGAGCCTGTGTACATCTTACACTGATATTTTGTATTGAGCTTGTGCAACTCCCCATATGTTTGATACATTAATAACAGTATAATAATGTATATAATTATTGCTTCAATTGTTAATCGATGTAAAAACTACGATTCTTGTAAACAATACAAAAGACTAAAGAAATTATATTTTTGTTTTTAATTCTTTTTCTATGTTTTTCATATATACAAAAAAAATCATCATTAAGATAATAAACGAAGCAGAAGTCGTGGGTATCTGTTAGTTTTAAACAATTTCTACGAGTTACCGACACGGCAATTCAATTTGTTAATTATTTCTGATTAGCTTTGTTACGTACCTTTAGTGAAATTAAAAACTCTGTAGTAATTTCATTAAACATGTTTTCTTTCGCAATTTCTTGTTCCCAGCGGTAAATTATTGTGGCTAAAGTTTTGGTGGTGACGACAAAGAAAAAAACAATTTTTCAATTATATTAAGTATATTTAGAAGATAATACATTTTTTAAACGAACTAAAATGTCTGAGAACATTATAAATGGATTTGCGAAGATGGATGGACATCTTTATATCATTTTAATCACGTACTGGATTCCTATGAATCTTTAAATTAATACAACTCTAGAGTTACACGTCAAAATAACATATATACCATAACTAGTTTATCAGCGCAATATCGACTGTGTGAAATAGGTTACCTATCGGTTTTAATTGTATTTTCAAATCCAAAAAAATTAAAAAAAACCTATAACCCGATTACGTAAACTCCCATCGTTTCCAATTGTGAAACCAAACAATTCAGGGATTCATGCAAACACATAGCTAGTTGGCTTAGTAAACTTAGGCATACGTGGAAGAAATTTCGTTGAGGCGTACGTAGCACCATCTGTCACTTAGTGACACAAATAATTTCGTTTTATTTGAAATAAGGGTTTTTTGAAAATATTTTGAAAGACCTTTACATCATGCTATTGTTCATAGAAAACTCCTAAAATCGTCAATAAAGATTGGAAATTATAGGTATTTCATGATGGCAAATAAAAAAATACAAAGAATAAAAATAATAAAAAAAATTAAAGAAAAATTCTCGATACCCTAATCATCTAGAGTTATCAAATATATTTTACGACCTAATCACATACCTAAAATACATTTACAATTTTATAAAAATCGATCTAGCCGTTTCGGAGGAGTTCGAACACAAATACCGTGACACATAATTCTTATAAATTTGATTTATTAAGATAATATCTAAATTGGTTAAAAAAATAAAATAAAACGATAAAAAAGTTCTGTTATATGAGATATATCCATACACAGATTATTAAGGTTACGCGAATATATAGTAAGACGTTATCGTTTAGAATTATACAAACACAGACGAAGTCGTGGGTGGTTGGTTGTATCAAATAATTTGTATAAACGTGAAAAATATATACATTTTTATTATCATATATGTTATTCTGAAAATTAATGGTTATTATATTTTAATAGCTGATATAATATCTGTAATACTTAGAACAATAAATTTAAGGCGTTTAAAACTATATATCGGTTCACATTATTTGCGGTTTAATAAAATTGTACATTGAACAAGCATTATTTGTCTTTTATATGCGCCCCACGATTTTCATTTTAAATATATCAGGTGGTTTAACTGCAATAAAAAAATTACAAGGACGAATTTTCAGGACAATCTGTAGACTGTTCAAACGACTTATAACATTTATTATTTTATACTTTTTTACTCGCTTTAAAAACTTGGTTTGTTCAAAATGACATACCACGTTTTCTTGTATTGGCCTTCAATTCTCAGCTAAGTCTGAACTTTCAAGTCACTAATTAATACTATAATTAGATTACAAAATCAATTACAGACTTCCACCTATATATCACTGAAGTGATCGAGTTAGTAAATCACCACCTATGTAAACATGACAAAAATTTAATGAAAATGTTTTCAGTACATGAAAATGCTTAAACACGATATCCGCAGGGAACTCGGATTTCATGGAGTCACTTCAGGAAAACCATATTAAATTATGATATTATAAAATCTAAAAACTCACCAGTAATCAAAATAAACAGCGCAAGTAAACGAAAATCCACCGCCATGGTTAAACAGAATATAAACCTGCGTTGTTATATGCTTGTACAAGGATCGATACAGAAACAAAAACGTGTTGTCCGTCTGGCGTAATGGTCTCGACAAACGAATACAACTAGACGATTGCTTATATGCTTACGATTCGAGGAAAAAAAACTCCTTCAGAAGAGTTCTGTTATTGTGCGTAACACGCGGTTAATTTTATTGAACACTCTGTCATATTCCTTCGGCAACCTCAATCATGGCTGACGTACTTTTTCCCCCGTGAATATGAACTGAGTCTACAAACTGATCTATTTCTTAATAACCTAGAACACTCAAACATACACTTAATCTATTGTATCCTAAATCTTTCTATTGATAATTCTGTTATGACATCTTAAGAAACATAAATTGATATGTCACTAATGTACTTGTGGATGTTGTAATCTCAGCTCTTTACGTGGAAATATGATAACGCTATCTAAGATATTCTAGTTAGTATTCAATCTTAGGAAACGATATGCTATGATATGTAAGAACTAAATCGCGCAGGCAATATGTTGAACTATATAATTTAAGATCTATCAAGCTACGCTTTTAGAAAGTGTTGGAGCACTCATAAAACGAATTATTATATGTACATTGAAATAACAAACAAGCATGTTATAAGCATGATTACGCCTAGGAAAAAGGAGAAGAAGCAATGCATGACGAACGATACTAGGAAAATAACAATTAGGTATTTAAACTATGGGCAAAATTTGAAACTGGACATATAATTGACTATTGGGAAGTTTGCCTGGTTTACGAACACAACATACGGCACGTGTAATAAATACTGACACACTCTCGCCCGGTCTATGACGTACTTTTAACTGAAGATTATCTGTTCAATAGTGTTATCGGTTCGATATCTTGTCAAATTACGTTTCTAAATATACAATTAAACGATAAATCTCAGAAACTTAACTGGTCAATTCTGCGCGTTTGTCTATTCGATGTCTTATTTGACGTTTTGCGTGCCAAAATTAATCTGAATTCTTTTTTTCTATCGAACCGTATACTGCGTTTTATACATATGGTGTTTTGTTGTTTAGATTATTGTTTATTGTGTTCGACAATATGACTAAAGATTCGAGAATACATCGTAGTTCCTTAAAGAACCTCTGTAGATAATTTCTAATGTCTGTACTGCGAAGTCATTCTATATATATTTATGTTGATACTACTACTTTAGCTACTGTCAATAATATTTTTAACACGCTATCCGTACTCCACTGGCGTATATATTTTTATCCTATTTATAGAATACATACAAATCAAGATTTCAGGATTACTGAGTATAAAATCAAACTAAGTTAACAAAAATAATGCTAGTATGCACCATAATAACACCTATTTACCCAAATAATGCACGTAAACGCAACATCGATAATTAAAAAAGATCACAAATAATTTGATTCCATTTTTGATAGTCAATTGTGATAACCCTGAAGGAATACGGTTTGTGTCTTCGTACGTTTTTTTTTTTTGAATATTTTTAAGAGTTAGCAAATTACTTGGTAATTAGTATTTTTCTTGTTATGACAACAGATGATTAATATTATTTTTTTGTTAACATAAACATTAACCTATAACCTTGAACCGAGGTATTTTCAAAACGCTTATAATGTCATAGTTTATAGTCAAAACAAACCTATATAAAACATCAGGAAAATCCCTTACGCCATAAAAATATTTACTCGCATTAGCCACAGATGCAAATCTCTCCTGCACATAAGCATAACTAAAGAATGGTTAGACTCTATCTCATAACAAGAGTCCAAGTCAAGGGTCGACCACTCTGATACTCTTGCCCTAGTTACCATTAAACCAGAGTGTCTTCTGCGGTCACTATCATCCAGGTGAAGCTCCTCATCTCACGGCAAGAGTTTAAGTCAAGATTTGACTACTTAGAAACTCTTGCTGTAGTTGCCATTTCGGTTGAGTGTTTTATACGATCACTATCAGTCAGATGAAGCTCTCAATCACAAAACAAGAATTCAAGCTATAGGTTGACCCCTTTGATACTGTTGTCTTAGTTGTCATTTTGGTTGAAGGATTGTTGGTATGATCACTATCAGACAAATGAAGCTGTCAAGGCTCGTCATTTCTTTTCTGAAAAACTAATTACTCGTTATTGGTAGGTTGAGAGGTTCTCCGGGCTTCATGTGGTGAGCAATAAACACTTGGTCGAAATAGTTTAGAAATGGTCAAACCTCAGGTTGGGCTATATTCCGTTTATCTAATTCCTTCAACTATCTCTATCTATTCATGGATACAAATTAAATTCAGAATCAGAACAATCATTTGTGAATGGCATAGATAACGCTGTGTGGGAGATGATCCAAAAACACACAGCAGCAGTAGCGGTGAGGCGATCTCTTAAACAGTTGTGCTATCTATGCATTCACTGTAACTTGACAGATACGCAAAACATGTCTGCATTTGTGAGGCACACATTAAATTAGATAAGTATGATAAGTTTAGCTAGTTTAGCTGAAATAAGATTCACGCTCGTCCATCCAAAGCAACATTCCAAGCCGGGATTCGGCCACTTTGGCACTATTCAGCTAGTGTTGTAAGCCCTCATCCTATTAGTTCGATGAAGCTGAGAAGATCCATCATGTCAATATAGTTAGTTAAATAAATAAATAATATATAAATCTTATGGGGCAAAAAGATTATATGGCCTCCTAACGGTGAAAATATTTTAAAATTGGATTAGTGGGCTTTGATACCACTTAACTGTTTATAAAAATAATAATAAAAATCATATGCTTGACCCCAACGAAATGAGGTATACAGGTTTTGTGATGTTTCGGTGTTCGAGAAACACAGTAAAATAATTTGTATTCTGGTGTTATATCGGTATATACGCGAGAAAGAGGCAACCCAAAGAGCCTCGCGGATTACAGATTCGCATTTAAAATTGGGGCTCATTAAAGTAAAACTAAATTTAAATCTACGTAAATTGGAAAGTCCTTGAATTAATAACGAATTAATCCGACCTAATTATTAATTTTTTTATCATAATTGGATGTGACGCTAAACGGTGACGTGATGCGGATGAAAATTAATGAAGTAGCTTAAGGTAAGAATTAAAAAAAAACAATCACTTATGTAAATTCAAATTCAAATTCCGTAAGATCAAAGATTTATAGTAATAATATTGGAGTCTAAACAAGACACTGAACCACATTACTGATTTGCCGGAAACTAAATTCAAGTACTATCTCAAGTAGGTTGTGATATTTTATTATAGAGTGGAGTTATTGCGAATTTTGGCAAAATATTTTAATGGCATTAAGTACAATAAGGCAACTAAAGTCAAGTAATTTACACATTTTAAGGAATTTGTCATTGTATAAAGTTTACTTAATAATTCTAAATTTTCAGTCACCTATTATTATTAAGGTCCATAGCAGGTTAACATCTGGTTGGGTCTTTTAGTATATTACACGGGTCCAAAGCTCGATATTAAACCATAATAATTGAAATACAGTTATTTCTTTGGGTCGTAGTCTTAGGTTTTGCATAAATATTGGAGACTAGCTGACTCGTGCAACTTCGTCTGCACCAAATCGGTTATTACCTGTTTCAATTATATTTTTAAACGCCAAAAATCTTAATAAACCTAGTATTGTAGAGCCGAACTATACAGGGGCTCACTTAAATATATACCCAGTTGATATGTGAGAAATCATTAAAAGTAAGCCTAAAATCCGTTCGCTGCATCACCTACCGGGTCCAATTAAAATAAAAACTAACCTACATATATTGCCGATAAATGTCTTCCCAGTATTATCCTTATTTCCTATCCTATCCTATTATTAAGTTTCGTTAAAATTGGTTCAGTACTTTCAGATTGATGCGTGTTCATAGGGACAGACAGACAGATAAAAATTGTAAAAAATTATTTTTGGCTTCTATATCGATAACATAGTCTACCCTGATTAAAATTAAAAAAAAGTATTGAATGTACTGATTTCGACTTGTTACAGTTTTATTATAGTATAGATTGTAGACGCAAGTGGAGTGAAATATGACAAATAGAAATTTACAAATAATGTACGCGTCGATGGTATGAAAAAAAAACGAATCAGAAATATTTCATTTTCGATAATATTAGTGCAAAGTAAAAGAGTAAAGAGAATCAATTGACAAACAGAGTAGAAAATTATACTAACTGATTTATTTTTGCCTATTTGTATATACATTTCATCATTTACTAGTATTTATTTTATTTATTTATTGATTGACGTTCACGTATAAAGACACGTATCGTAATAGTTGCGGAATTAATATCTAAATTTTTTTATGTATTACAATGGTTTTTAATAACCTATTTTGTTGCTAATAAGTTAATTATAGGAATAATTAAGATTAGAAAATAATATACAATCCGTTTTTAAATATGATATTTTAAGATCATAATTCTTTTGTCGCTCGACTCCGTACACAAGATTAACATATGTTTTTCAACTACTCAAAGTATATATTACTATTAGAATTGTCTACATTATATAATCAATGATATTATGATTCATATGGATTTAAATATTATAGCTATTCGTATATGTCTTAATTATAATAACTAGCTTAGTAGTTTTTAAGACATGTTACTTCCCTAATGTTGACTAAAAATTTAGAATATATGACACTAGCCACTGCCCGCGACTTCGTTCGCGTTCTCAAAAGGAAAAAACATCCCGATTTTGAAACATTTTTCATCTGTGCTACGCTCCTATTGGTCTTAGCGTGATGATATATAGCCTATAACCATTCTCGATGAATGAACTATATACACTGAAAGAATTATTCAAATCGGTCCAGTAGTTCCTGAGATTACCCCCTACAAGGTCACAACATCACAACGTCACAAACTCACAAACTTTACCTCTTTATAATATTAGTATAGATAAACAGCTTTCTGCACTTATAAACTTTAACTATGCCAAAGTTCAAGTTCACCCGTTGACGGGAAATAGGTTAAAAAGGGGTACAATAATTTTGTTTCACGTATTAATATATAGATACTTATATTTTTAAGTGTATCGATAATCAAACGAAATTACTAATTTGAAGTAAAATCCTACCACTTTGATAACTCCGAGCTGGTTGCTATTGAATGCTTTCTGAGTCTGTAATCAAGAAACCAAATCCACGATCAATCCTAAACAAATTTTGCATAGAAGATTCGAGAAGTGACAACTGTATCGAGTATACTGTTTTTTAGAGATTATTATCACTAGCCCGTAAGATCCTGTGAGCTTCGAGCCTGTGAGCTGTGAGCCTGTGAGAGAGAAAGAACGCCGGATGCTCACCTCTCCTCACATTCCCCCTCTCCTCTTCCCTTCCTCCCCTCCTATCCCCAAAACAGGCTGGCAAACGCACTTGCGACTCCCCTGGTGTTGCAAGTGTCTATGGACGATGGTTATCACTTAATTTCAGGTGACCCTCCTGTATATTTGTCTCCTATGATTTAAAAAAAGATATCTTCTGCAAGACCATACAGCTCTTCTCGAAGAAAGGTATGGGTATGATTACCGCACTAGTCCACGACATATTGGTGATTTCAAACTCTAAAATACCCACCGTTTTATGTTTTCCCACTACAAGAATATTTCTCACGTTTAGGTTTCCTCAGTGTTTTCCTTCATTATCAGCCGATATTGTTAAATTAGTAAATGTACGTGAATTCTGTTTTTTTTTTTTTTTTTCGAAATGACTACGCTTTTGACCCAGCAAGGTCTTAACAGCTTCACCGGACTACTAAGGCGAGCGTTTAAGGTACTCAGCCGATTTTATTTTGGCAACCAGCTCAAGGGTGCACGGCACACCTCGGCTTGGCTGTTGACTGTTGCATGCAAAATCGTGATCTATCTTAGCCAATCCAGCTAACTATTCATATATGTATGAGTTGTTGAAATGTATAAATGTATATGTATAATATATTTATTATCGGAAAATTGAGAGTTTTTCAGTTCTATAAGGGAAAAAAAACTAAACCCTTCCACTTTCATGTGTCGTGTAGGCGTGCACGTGTGTGGGGGTGATCGTGTAGTGTTGTAGCAGTGATGTATATTTGTGTGTCACCGTATCGCGCAAGCAACGCACTCAAGGGCCCTCTACCGAGGGATCGAACCTAGGCTTGAGCCGCTGCCGTAGGAGGCCTAATCGAGTGCTGAAAATCTCGTTGGTATCTGCTGGGTACGAAACTACGGACATCGAAATGATATTCTATCGGTGAAACGAACTCACAACGAATTACCTTAAGAGATACTTGTACAAAATTAAATGTATAAGTATGAATCTTACGTACATCTTCTTATAGATTAGCCGGACGTTGAACCACCCTGATATTAACAAAGCTTGACAAATTATAATGTAATTGTAGGTGGTAGAGCCACGCTGAATGCCATTACTGCCTTCAGCATAAATGGGTAGAATCGCCCGATGTACTACCACCCTCTCACAGAAAACCGACGTGAAGTAACAGTAATTGCCTTGTTACGTTTCGTTCGGTCAGTGAGAGCGCCGGAGGCCCACCTCTCCTTGCCTTCCCCCTCTCCTCTTCCCTTCCTCCCCCCTCCCCCAAGGCTGGCAATGCACTTTGCGACTCCCCTAGTGTTGTAAATGTCTATGGACGGTGGTAATCACTTAACATCGAGAAATCCGTTCAGTAGTCTTTAAGTATATCGAGAACAGATACAGTCAAGGCAGAGGACTTCATTCTATAATATATAGTGATAATATAAGTCAATAATTTCCGTGACACAATATGATGACAAGATTTTTTATGTATTTTTTTGATATCCCAACTAATATTACAAAAGCTGATGTGAGTTTGTTATACATTCTCAGTAATACATAGAAAGACATAGAGTACCTAAAAGAACAGAAAAATGTTACTGTTCTCGAGGGTACATCAAATCTACAATAACGCGAATACGTCAAATTTACAACAAGGCAAATGAAACCATGAGCAAAATATAGTCAATCATATTTAAAACATTAAATAAAAAAATATGTTTCCAATCCTCTTGATATTTATAATGAAAAATGATAGATAGGTAACACTTTTTTTTTTACGTGACGAGATCATACAAATATAGAAAATAAATCTCCATAGCGATTACATTTGTAAGTGAAGACAAAGCGTTCTGTACTTCATCTCTGACCGTACGCGTGTTTTTTCTTGTTTCCATGAGAACAGTGACTTTACAATTTTTTTTTATTTATTACTAAGTGTTCACGGAAATATACATAAAGTATTAGACATCAGCGAATCCTCATGTTCGATATTTTCCCTCTTATTGTTCAAAACGTTTCTCGGTAAATGTAATGCTAAATGGTAATATTGTTATTGCTTAACACTAACTATTTACAGCGGGTATTTTTTGCCATCTTTAAATATAACCACAAACGGATTTAAAGGATTAAAAGTCATGTTAAATACATATAGTAAGGAGTATCTATTTTGTTTACGCAAGTGAATATTGAGAATTGAATGGATTGACAAAATATA
The DNA here is from genome assembly GCA_014332785.1 of Antheraea mylitta. Taxonomy (NCBI): domain Eukaryota; kingdom Metazoa; phylum Arthropoda; class Insecta; order Lepidoptera; family Saturniidae; genus Antheraea; species Antheraea mylitta. The sequence continues at coordinate 5,256,152 of JACEII010000036.1, forward strand.
GAATACCTCAGTTATAGCATAAATTCTACTAGAGAGTGTTACGATGATTAATTTAATATTATTAACATATTTATTAATTATAGCGGGCTCAGGCGGACGTTAGCCCGCCCTGATAATAAAAAAAATGAGGCATCACGGGACGCCTGGCAGATGTGAAACATCGAAATTGTTTTGTGTAAGTTATATGTATAAAAGTTTGTTCTATAAGATAATGACTGTTTGTTTATTTTATTAAATAAATATTCATTTTTATTAAATACAAAAATTCAACTAGGCGCGGTGTGTTTGGCGGCATTTATCACAGAGCGCTAGGTCGTTGGTGCGTGCCGCGTAACACTAATATCACGAGTGGCCGACAAAACAGTTTGAATCTTATGTTAATACAGATAGGGTTGCAGAGTTTTTTGAGTATTTCGTTAATAGTGCAAAATTTATGTTTCGCGTCGCCACGTCAAAAGTAAGTTTTACCCCCCGCCTATAAATGTTTCACATCAAAAACTTTAAAAAATTATGTACTCAAACCTTCCTGATGAATCATTTTATCTACTGGTGAAAACCGCATGAGAATCTGTTTAGTAGTTTTTGAGTTTAACGCGAACAGACAGATGTGACAGAGGACTATGTTCTATAATGTGTTGTTAATTGAATATATTACATACTATATTAATATAAAATTAAAGTTAACCCTTTGCCCCTCGAGGGCTCCGGAGCGGAGTCATGTCACTAACATTTTAAATTGCTTCGCTACGGAGTCCTCGAGTGTAAAGGGTAAATTATAAAAATCAATATGCAAAAATTATACACAAAAAACACACAAAAAAACTCAAATAAAATTGTTTTTAAACTGAACCTTAAAATTGTCTAAAATACAAACGATTCCAAAGAAATTACACTTTCTAAAAATCTGAACCTAAATTTAAAACATTTGAGACTATTATCCGGAAATGTTGGAATACAAAATTAATGATATAATGTCATTTCAAGTAAATTGTATTCAAATTGGAAATTCTCACTACATATAGTCATATATCAATACAATGAAACATACTCTGCAATAGAAATAACAGGATAAATATAATAGAATATACAATCATCGCTTTTGGCATATATTGAGGAAGTATTAAAATTTCGTAAGTTCGTAATTTTGAATTAGACATGTTATAGAAAAAAATATCATCAATAACACTTTAATTGAGTTTTATAGAATTTTGGTAGTAGTCCGGTGAAGCTGTTAAGACCTTGCTAAGTCAATAGCGTAGTCAGTTCGAGAAAAAAAAGAAGAATTTTGGTATGTATGTCATAGGATTTGGTATGTCATAGGTACATAAGACGCTTTTTCGAACTTTTTAACGGTATATGATTATGGATTTACGTTGCATTGCCCAATATACTTTAAAGGAGATAAAAAAGGGTTAAATAAACTCAGTACACTATTTAATTTCAGTGAAACAAAAGAAGGAGTTCCCAAAGTGACTTCACTATCCTTACGAATTTTGATATTATTTTTTTCCAAAGTACCTGATGAACTCGTCAAATTTATTATATGCGCATTCCGTCACTCTGTCACCATATATATTTCCGATAATAAATATATGGAGGGGTTGTTGAGGCGTGTATGCTTGGTACACATATGCGTCTCAACAACTCAAACATATATGAATAGTTAGCTAGGTTAGCTAAGATAGGTCGCGAGTTTGCATGTAACAGGTAACAGCCAAGCCGAGGTGTGCCGTGCACCCTTGAGCTAGTTGCCCAAATAGAATCGGCTGAGTGCCTTAAGCGCTCGCCTTAGTAGTTCGGTGAAGCTGTTAAGACCTTGCTAGGCCAATAGTGTAGTCAGTTCGAGAAAAAAAACTATATATTATATGTACAAATTCTCTCGATATTATACATATAATGTAATACGTATTTGTGTTCTGCACATATATTCAGAGCTATCAAAAAGTTTGGCGTGTGCTGTACATGTATAGTTATATTGTATATACTGTATAGTTAGCTATATTGAAACCCCAAAAATACGTAATTCAAGAGTCACTTATTTAAAAAAAAACCGTAAAGGTTTGTGGAACATGTTTTAAATAAATATACCGTGTACTAAATTATCACCACATTTTTATAGTTTCGTAGATCGGCAATGGTGCGATAAAATTATAAAAGGTATGTCTGAGGGTTATAAATGTTCATATTATGATTAATATTTTGTAGAAATAAAATAGTAATTAATATAAACTAAAATATCTGATTACGGATTGAAGCTTAATTGAGATTGAGGATTGGAGATTAAATAGTTAATCAGAACTTATGTCAATACATGTGATTATTGATCAACGTATGACCGAATAGTGACAGATGAAATGATCAATTAGATAATAATTGACCATAATTAATTGATCAAATAGTTACTGTAAACATAACATAAAGCATGTGGTTATTGATCGACGTGTGACCGAATACTCACAGGTGAACCCAAACTAAGAAATACATAACTTTAGAGATCTGAATACCGACCAAAGTGTGATCAAATAGTAAAGTAAGTGGACTTTGATAAACCGAGAATATTGCATTAAAGAATCGGTACGAAACGGGATTCTTACGCTACTGAGAGGATCAGCATATTGGAATGTCGGCGAGTTGTGTGCTACAATCATTATAAGTAAATGTAAGTAATTAAATGAGCCTCCAAGTTTCAGTTTTTTTATGTCATAAGAGGCAAAAGAACAGATACAATAACAACACCAGGTGAGTCGAAAGTGCGTTGCCAGCCTGTGTTTGGGGGAAAGGAAGCGAGTATGGAGGGAAGGGGAGGTGGAACTCCAGCGCTCTCACTGACCGAATGAAACGCAACAATGTAAGCACTGTTCTTTCACGTCGGTTTTCTATGAGGGGATGGTACTATCCCGGGCGAGCCGACTCATTCATGCTGAAGCCAGTAGTAGTTTCAACGTGGCTCTACCACCTTTTTAAATATACCACATGATGGAACTAATCAACATGTTTCCTTACGAACATAGGCATTCACAGTTCGGACCACTTCACTTTAATTTCTCGACACCCTCGCTGCGTTACTTAACCTGCCTACATGGATTACTTCTTTGTCAATATCCTGATTTATGCCATCGCTTCCAGTAGCCGTTACCGAGTCTTCCTCAACTAATACTTTATAAAATACAATAAGAATTATTAAATTGTCAGTATTTGTTATGGAAATTAGCGTAATAAAAGTTATAAAAACAAGCAATATCTTAATTCTTGTAGTATACGAGCGGTTACCCGCGGCTCCGCTCTCGTTTTTTAAACTGTATCAACGACATATAAAATTGCGAGACATGAGAAATAGACAGCGTGTCAAATAAGGATTACTATCGGCAGTCTATTTGAAATATTCACGCACTGTATAACTACCTCAGTGCTCATTTACACTATATAAAGAATAATATAATCATTATAATTAAGTTTTAGTGAATATACAAAAAAAAATCGCTTGTATGTTCTGCAAGGAATTGTATTAGGGAACTCTGAACGTTTATGGCCTAAGTTACTATTAATTATAATGTTGAATTGTAGACAATAAGTTGATAATTATTTCTCTTATTAAAAATACAGAATAAGTTGAATCTTGATAAATTTCATGCGGACGAAGTCGCGCGTAATAACTAGTCTAACACGAAATGACTTCCTATAAAGTTAGCTATTTGCCAGTGAAAATTCTGTTACAATCAGTCCAATCGTTTTGGAGATAGCACAGCGGGCGAAGCTACGGTTAAGAGTTAGTCTAAATTAAAATATACATAATTACTTTTTATAAAGTCCTCCATCCGCCAGTGAAAGTTCCGTGAAAATTTGTATAAACGATTTGGAGATAGCATTGCGTGCGAAGCCGCGGTTAACAATTAGTCTAAATTAGATTAACCTAAGTTACCCGCTGTAATTACAGGTGAAGTTCCCCTAAACCAGTGTAGCTTGGAGATTACCCGGTAAAAACAGATACACAGAAAAACAGACCGATGAAAATTAAAAAAAATGCATTTTTGTCATTTTCAATATTGTGTATACTTTCATAGTTGGTAGAAAGTTGTTATTTTGATATTACATACAACACATCATTTTTTTTTTATGTGTATAGGATATATGAATGAATGTTGCTGTGATCGTGAGTCTTTTAACCGTTGCCCAAAAACTTTACATAGTATGAATATAATCAGAAGATCTGTTTATATCGTAACATATATGTTATATGGATCAATGACATTGCAATTTATACATATTAGCGCCATCTCTTATCAAATTATTGTACTTTTACAATTGTATACTAAAAGTGTAGGATACGGTACAAATGTGTCTTCCCTCTTTGTTTTTGAGGCCTCGTGTTAAAAATATCCGACATTTGAAAAATACGTTATATTCTGCTCTTCTCATTAGTCTATATATTATTTACTATGGAATAAATAAAAAAAGTCAAGGATAACATAAAAATAATTTTATTCTAAATAAAAGTCCAATTGAATTATTTGAGATCAATTGATAGATATATGGCATCCTATGATTCATATCTAATATATATTTATATTAGCTGATATTACTTCTAATAGATGACCACGGAGAATGCTCTGAAGAGTTATTTGGACTGATACCTGCGGCTGAGTTCCGTTACAGAACGACTCGTCATGGACTGAAGTTCCATCAGTGTCATCTCGATGGTTGGAAGTCAGAGGCAGAGGCAGCGTTTCCGGACGAATACAATCAGCCATTTTTCAAGAAACGAGCCTACTCCTTTCTCAAAGACCGGCAACGTATTTGTGATTCTTCTCGTTTCGCAGTTGTCCATGGACGGCGGTGATCACTTATCATCAGGTGACCCGCATGTTCGTTTGTCGCCAATGGTATTAAAACTTCGTTTGCGTTGTTTATTATCTTATTCATATTTTTTCAGTATAAACGAAAAACATGAAAAAAATTGAAAGCAAAAATATACTCTCTTAACAAAATTTCTTAGTAAATCATTTTATCTGTTTACTTCACCCTCCACCTGCGCGTCACACCGCGTGCTCCACTTCGTTCATTGTCAAACGCGTAGTGTTTATAAAAATCAAAGTTTTTTAAAACTTAAATAAATCTTTATAGGGTATAGATATCGCAAATTTTTTAACGTAGAGTTGAGCTTCTCCAAAATTACTAACCTTTCTTATCCGATCTCTATAATTTTATTTATACAGTCAACCGCAGCGCCACCTACCGAGTCCAATTGTGAATCTATTCCATTCTCGGATCCACTAAAACACGCACATACAATTTCATCAAAATCTGTGCAGCCATTTAGGAGGAGTTCAGTGACATCATATATGTTATATATAAAGAAGATAATATAATAGAAATATGAGGTATATTAAAAAATATCCTGGTTAAAAAAGAAATACAAATAAATGCTTACCTACTAACCCGCGCTGTCATTCGAATTACTTATAATTACTTTTGTTAGAGTGAACCTCTTCTTTTTGAACTGACTACACTATTGGCCTAGCAAGGCTTTAACAGCTTCACCGTACTAACAGAGTGTACCGATTTTAATGACGCAAAGGATTAATGTTACTCAAGGATTTTTTTTTGTTTTAATTTGTCTAAAGGGGTTTTTATTACATCGAACATATTAGCCCCATTGTTCTCCAATCTTACTAGCTATATGATGAGATATAGATATGCTTTGTGATTTTCTTGACGTTAAATAATATAAAATATTGACATGGATAATAAAAAAACATTAATCATTTTAAATATTGTTTATTGGTAATTTATTCAGTTTAATACGATTACTATATTTTATTCGTTGAAATTATTATTAACTCAAACCATGAAACAAAAAACCATTTTGTGTTTTTCAAAACACTTATTAGAGGCAAAGCATTGAAACTTCGACTAAGCATTTTAAACCACGATTGTGTCATGCATATTTATGACACATTATTGTTAGAGAGCCTCAGTGATGACTAAATATCCGATGAACAATAATACGTTATACAACGCTGCGGTTGTTCCCCGGGCTACCTGTGAGAATATGTTGTAAACTTGACGTTAATTCAGCACATAGTGCGTCTATCTTCAAGGAAGTATAATACTTGCGATTATTCTGCTATATAAAAAGAATAGAGTCTCTATATTACCTGTGTTCATTCAGATAAATCCGATAGAGCTGCAGACCCAACAATCGTCTATTGTCAAATTTTACTTTTAGTTGATGATGATTGCTCCGACCGATTTCGGCCATGGCGACCACTTTGACCCCTAAACGGAGTCAAGTAACGGTAAGCGGTCAGATGCGCAGGATATATTACAGTGCACAAGTGTACTCGCAAGACACAGGTGCAAATACTCGTCCTTGTTCTTCTGGACCCAGTGGAACGGGAACCGTTACAACCGGAGAAGGACTCAGACAGATGGTACAGTATCTTTTTTTTTTTCGAACTGACTACGCTATTGACCTAGCAAGGTCTTAACAGCTTCACCAAACTACTAAGGCGAGCGCTTAAGGCACTCAGCCGATTTTATTTGGGCAACTAGCTCAAGGGTGCACGGCACACCTCGGCTTGGCTGTTGCCTGTTACATGCAAACTCGCGACCTATCTTAGCTAACCTAGATAACTATTCATATATGTGAATTGTGATTCATATTGTTGAAACGTATATGTGTACCAAGCATACACGCCTCAACAACCCCTCCATATATTTATTATCGGAAAATTAGAATTTTTCAGTGCGATAAGGGGAAAAAATAAAACCCTTCCACTTCCATATGTAAGCGTGTAGGCGTGCACGTGTATGGGGAGTGATCGTGTAGTGGTGTAGCAGTGATGTAAATTTATGTGTCACTGTATCGCGCAAGTAACGCACTCAAGTGCTCCCTACCGAGGGATCGAACCTAGACTTGAGCCGCTGCCGAGGCGTGCCTAATCTGGTGTGCGGGAGCGAAATTTACCCCCAGACCACGGCGGCGTCATCTGTGGTTACGCGGGCGTGGGCGTGAGCACGCTCTGTTTGGAGAGACAGGCTGGTACTGATCGTTCACTGCCGTTATTTCATCTGGAGGGTCGATTAAAATATGTCGCGGACTGGTACAGTATCACGGTGAGAAAGTTACAAGGGACCAGTACTATCTCACACTCCCTTAATCGCTCTTTACGATACCCATGGGAAGATATAGGGTGGTGTTATTCTACACTGCCGACACCACCTGGCCAGTTTTAGCCACTTTTATTTAGGAAAATGTGGTATAGTGGGAATCCTCAACGGTAATATTTTACTCTTAGGAGATATCAATTTTGTCATCACTTCGTTTTACGATTACCAGAATTATTTAGTTCATTATTCCGGTAAATGAAGTGCCTATTAAAATTTGTAGTCCCACTGTGAGAATAGGGTTTGAATCAATATAATTAAAAATGACAGTTGTAAATATATAGATCTGATATTTATAGTTTTGCCTAGATCATAATCAACAATACAGTTGAAGAAAATTTACAGTAAGTCCCAGTAGAAATACGATTCCCAAATTTAAATATCTCCAGCAATTCATTTATAAAATCTAGTAGACCGACTACAGTAGTATAAATTGGGATTCTTATACCTGAGAGTATGATTTGAATGGAGAATCTTTCGACAATGGACTTCAAATTTTATACGATAGAATTAAAGTAGCTATTGATAAGTACGTGCTATGATTTCTTAAAATTCGAATATAGATGTCCTGAAGTTGTATTCGAGATCAATTGTGGACTTTATTAAAGAATAAACAAATATCACTCGAAAAGAAATTACTTTGGGTTGTTTTTGGATTACCATACTTTCTCACTTCTGAGAGCATGCTTTAAATAATTGCAAAATATTTGTTCGTAATAGCGCATTAAGAATGTTAACTGTGCATGTAAAGTATCAACAAGATTTTTGAGTTACGTTATAAATTAAAAAAAAAAAAAACATTATTCTTCGCGACCGTATGATTATAACACATCATCAGAAAAAACAGTGTGGAAAGGTGTAATCTGTATCGCTTCATTACAGAATGAGCGAAATCCAATTTGAATTCTTAATATAATCATTTTAATTTTTTTAAGTTTACCGGTTTTTATACACTGATAACGAAGATCTAATTTTAGCGTCCATAAGCTTTTTATGACCTTCAACATGTCAAAATTTGGACATGTTGAAAATTCAGCATAAAATAATATGAACGGGTGAAATTGGTTTTACTTAATTTTGAAATGTAATGAGGCATTTATTTCATACTTTTGTCATTCCACTTAAGTTAAATTTAATTTATTATACAATTATTCCACAAATACTAACCAAAAAACTATATTTTTGTGTATTTTTTAAAGATGGCTGATAAAGTCATTTGTCACAGTAATCTACAAATCCAGACCAACATTAAACGACCAATTTAGCAATGTACCACGCAGAGGACAATTTTGACTAATTTGGTTATGTTCTGAAACTAAATAGCGGAGAGAATAGATAAGAGCTACCAGGTTAATGCCGTGTATCTGAGTACTCTGAATTAAAGATGATCGATATTAAAAACGCATCGATGTTAACATCGATTTATAAGTATCGACGTGCAATATACATCGATATTTTTGCTAGCAAATAATTGTTTTTGCAAAAAAACTAACTTTATCGGGTTTTTCCATTTCGTTTGTTTCGTTGCTGGTACAGGAGTTGGCCAGCTTTGAAAAAAGCCTTTCTGAAGTTATCCCTTTTCCTTTTTTCCTTAGGAGATGCATAGAAACAACTATTTGTACGGCTTACTTCGATAACTTTGATTAGTATCGTCTAGTGTAAAATACTTACATTTGGTAGATATCCAGTGTCTAGCTAGTACATCCAACGCTAGGTGACTCTAAAGAATATATTGGCATTTCGATATTCTATTCTGCTAACATCGATATGTTGATATTATCGATATCCAAAAATCGATGTTTTTCAGATATGCTTCGATGTATCTTCAACACTGATGAATATCGATCATCCCTACTCTAAATATGTTCATTGAGTAAAAATACATAGTAGATTGTTTAATTTATAGCTTGAGAAGGCGCTTATGAACATCAAAGCTATTATAAATTGGGATTACAACCCAGAAATCGAAGAGATCCAGCAAGAAGCTCGATCTGGTTTATATTTTCGTGATATATATTTTTACAAAACATAGATAATTATATTCTTTTTTCATGGATGCACAAGAATGAGCATCATTTCCAGACGTCATTATCGTTCACATATTGATCCACTCTATGGCCTTATTCAATTTAATCTAGATATTTTGGATATACTATACTACACCCGGTGATTTATTGAAATGGTTCACTTCTTATATCCGGAACAGATATCAAGTATGAATGTAGAAGTAAATATCTCGTAACGTCAATATATTATGCTTCTGAAAAATCCCTCCAGGCATCCCTCAAGGATTACATCTCGGCCCGTTTTTGTTTAATACATGTATGTATTGTAGTGATAATTACTAACTATTACAGGAAGGTTTGAATAAATTCTATGATTTCTTCTAAATAAATAAACTAAATTTTGAAAGAAAGAAATGTAGAAACACGTAAACTACGATGTATGTTTTGTAGATATTTTTTAAGTTGCTTGCTAATTCAATGTGTAAATTGTGTGAAAGCCTCGGGCATGATGATGAACTATAAGTTTATGATTTTATTCATCAATAAGCAAATCAAATATCATCATAATCAAATTGTTTTTTTTTTCCTCGAACTGACTACGCTATTGACCTAGCAAGGTCTTAACAGCTTCACCGGACTACTAAGGCGAGCGCTTAAGGCACTCAGCCGATTTTATTTTGGCAACCAGCTCAAGGGTGCACGGCACACCTCGGCTTGGCTGTTGCCTGTTGCATGCAAAATCGCGACCTATCTTAGCTAACCTCGCTAACTATTCATATATGTTTGACTTGTTGAAACGTATATGAGTACCAAGCATATCCGCCTCAACAACTCCTCCATATATTTATTATCGGAAAATTGAGAGTTTTTCAGTTCGATAAGGGAAAAAAGTAAACCCTTCCACTTTCATGTGTAAGCGTGTAAGCGTGCACGTGTGTGGTAGTGATTGTGTAGTGTAGTAGCAGTGATTTATATGATATATATTTATATTTGCATGTCACCGTATCGCGCAAGCAACGCACTCAAGGGCTCCCTACCGAGGGATCGAACCTAGGCTTGAGCCGCTGCCGTGGGAGGCCTAATCGGGTGTGCGAGAGTATAAACAAATTGTTAGGATTTACACTCTGAGTCATAATATCATTTAGTAAAATTCTATCACAAATTATTTCTTACTTTTCCTACATATGAATAATCGTCATCAATTTAGTCAAAAGGTTTCGTTCAACATAATAGCAGTTTGTAAAATATACAACATAGATTATTAAAATTTGTCAATCCTATAAGGAGAAACAAATGTCGTTTGTATAACGACAACATAAAGTCTTATAATTAAAATGTCGTCGAATTGTGATCGTTATGCGATATCTGAACAATCTCATTAACTCATTAGTAGATAGGCCAGAACTTTAAAAAAGATTCAATTTCAGAGTACCTACTAAATATATAAGAATTTCTAGTTTCCAGATTGTTTACAGAAACGTCCAATGTCGACCGTGGATCGCAACATACTAGTAGGACTAGTAATGTAGGCATAGCGAGATTTGATCGGACCGATACTGGAGTGAGACAAATTTACGTTTTAAAAGGTTTGAAATTGCTACGACTCTGTTGTAAAATTTTGAAACAGTAAGAATGAAATAAAAATCACAATCAAGCATAATATTCGGACGATGTCATCGCAATATGCAAATTAGCAAACTGTATTAGAACACCAAAAGGAGAGCATTTCACATAGCGTACAATTTATAGTTTGATACTTGTAACCAACGTTCATTTATTTTATTAAAGTTTCATAAATATAATCTATCTATCTATATATAGTACCTGGGCGACCGAGCCTTGCTCGGTTCTTTAAAAAACATTTATCAATTAAAATAAACTGTTAGGTTTGCCTCATAAAACTATTTTTTTTTTACATAAAAAAAAATTATCTCTTCTGTTGTCACTTAGAATCGAACTGAGGTTACACGGATTTTCGAAGCACACAATTTCCATCCGAGGTATTTTTGTTTAGACAGCGCCGGCGAAATTTACCTTTATATTCTAGCTCTATTTTTCCATTGCCTGAGAACTCAGTTTAAAAAAGTTTTCTATGAATAAAATGTAGCTAGATCGATTTATCGTTCCCAAAACTACCTACATGCTAAGTTTCACGGAAATCGCTGAAGCCGTTTCCGAAATCCTTAATATATACAAATATAAAAATATACAAGAATTGCTCGTTTAAAGGTATAGGTAGATATATATATATATAAATCAATTGCTGTTCGTTAGTCTCATTAAAACTCGAGAACGGCTGGTTCAATTTAACTGATTTTGGCGTTGAAATGTTCGTCCTAGTCCAGTGAAGGTTTAAAAGGTGAGAACACGGAAACATTGCGAGGAAGATAGTAAAAGCAACAATTTCATTTTCCCATACAAAATGTTCTAGCCACTTTCCTGTCAAACTTTTGACGTTTGTCCTTTCCGTACGGTAGACTCTGATCCAATCTAATTGAAGAAAGTATTAAATTAAGGATTTAAAATAAAGAACACATATCCAAATTACATGGATCTCGGATTATCGCGTATTTAAGTTTTAACTAGTGGGCGCCCAGTGGTCGACATTCGACCATAGTTAATTGATTTTTTAAAGTTTGAACTTTATTAGAGTTCTTTTGTCAAAGAGTATACTTCTATAATCAAAGGTTTTCATCGTGGCTACTCAGTTATTTGCCATGATCTTTAATTATATAAACATTTAAAAAAATCTATGTGTAAATGAAAATTGAAATTAATTATAAATTTGAAACAAACATGACTTTACGATAATAAAGAAATTTATCGCAACCTATGACACAATAAGTATTTCTGGTTGATATTGATTTAAATGTAGTCTGTTCATTATGAGAAATAGTAATATGTCCAGTATCATCGTTTGGAAAAGTAATGGATCCACAATACAATCAAATGGTGAATCCAATATAAAGACGTTTTTAATACTACCATTAGCTTTTGAAAATAAATTCTTTTTTGTTGCTACATGAGCTTGAATTGCAACATTGCAACCGCGAAGGTCTAAGTCATGAATTACTTTTATGAACAAAATTCTCATTTTGATTATACAAAGTATTATTTGGCTCATTTTTTATTAATTCATGATTTGAAGAGAGTTAAACATAAAAAATAATAAACATTACAATAATAGTTATATTTTATAATATCATTGTTGAATGTAGGATGAAAAATGGTAATTGGAACGTAAGAGTTAAAAAATACATATAGTCGAGCATAGCAACCTACTTTATAACTTCTTTTGAACTTCGTAATTATTGACGGCTGTCAAAATTTCTTTTATGTGTGTATATGTAAAATTCGAGTAGTAGTATGAATAATGCATATTTTAATTAATTTAATGTACTTCTAATGAATTTTATATAAAATAAACAGCTTTCTGCACTTCTCCGCCATATAATTTTTAACTATGCCAAATTTCAAGTTCACCCGTTGACGGGAAATAGGTTAAAAAGGGATACAAAAAATTTGCTTCACGTATTAACATATTGATATTTTTATGGTTGGCATTGTTGTTTCGTTCAGAAATTTTTGTCATTGTGTTGACATACTTTGATTGTTGTCATTGTTTGGAAGGCAAATAAAAAAGTCTTTACTGGGCCATTTGACACACACATCGTCAGATTTGCTGGAATGCGTAAAAAAACTACTGATGATGAGAGTTAGTTATCGAACGTTTATATTTCAGTCGTCTGTCGAACATCATACGAAAGTTACAGAAATTCTGTCAACATTATCGATTGGCGACATATAGATCAATCTGACAGCGAACGCAAACCAGGCGTGCTGTTAGGACTCGGCTCGGCGGGATGTGATCACGGGCGGCGGTGATCACATCCTGGTGACTCAGATAAGTCTGGGTGTACCAGAACACCGCTCATGTTTTGCCCCTGACTTCCTTCAACCATTCCTACTTCTTTTAGCTCTTCGGGGGTTATATTTAAATATGGAAATTCTTCGTTTTGTCCTCCAGTCTCTAATTTTTGGTTTGATGTAAATTTGTGCTTGAATTGATTTATGCGTTTTGTTCGCCATAAGAATTGTCCACATTTTACACAAAAATTGAAGCAATTTGTGGTTATTGTTTTACATTAAGTATAACGTAATAGATAGTTGCAACAACTGGGACACGTACTTCCGTTGTCCTGCCACTCTATCCACTTTTTGTAAAACGGGCAATACATAAGCTATGTAATAATCTTAAAACTATTTTTTTTTTAATAAATAATAGACTCACGTTATCTTTCAAAGACATTTCATGTCATTTTTTGTTGTATAACAACCTATGAAAATGCCTAACATTACCGATCGAAATTTTCAGTCATTTTAACAAAGAAAGAGTGTATATATCGTTAAAATAGGTGATACGAAGTACACCGGATCACCTAGTAAGTAAATGAATCTAATGTTTCTGTACTTTTTAAATTTAGGTGAAATAATTTTTTGCAGTTGTCTAGGAATAAGCAGCAAGATAAGTTTCAATCATTTTTAGAAATGTTTGTCTGTTTGGACACGCATCACTGTTAAGATTCTGGGTGCATAATAATCGGTTCGGTCTATGAAAAGTTATTGCAATTTTAATCACGACGCGATTTAAATACGAGTGAAAAGTAGACAGTAATTGGACTTAATACATTTATATAACTTTTAGTCAGTATTTTGTACATTAGGTTCCACGCGGACAGTCTCATGGGTATAGCTAGTTGTTACTAATAGTGAAATATCGGAATAATTTAATTGGCAACAATTCATTAGAACAATAGTTGTTATTGTTATGAATGTGAGCAAAACTATTTAGCATTTCGTGAAATTTTAGCGTCTAGCGCAATATAATACCGCTATGTATAAGTCCTTTTACTTTGTGAAATCATATTAGATTTACTAACTTTGAATTATTCTATTTGTCTCAGATAAGAAATAAAAATTTATGAATATAACATTAATGTAAACATTGCATAAAGTTGATTTAGTAAAAGCAGCGTAATTATTTAGTGTTCCAATGCCATCTTTGTATCTAGGTCAGTAGAAACTACTGTATAACGATAAACATATCAGATTTTTGCGTCTGGAATATATAATTAATTTGAGTGTTAAACAAATATAGAATGTTAATGGAAGTAATAAATAATCCGATGATACAATACTGTTAGTTCACTAAATGTATACTTAAACATAAAATGCATTCACAATGAAACTAAAATGTATATTAACATTCTAGCTCTTGCCTGTGACTTCTTCTACATTTCTATATTTATTATTGCTTACATTATACATAATTTTCTTGTATTTTTGTTCAAAATAAGCCGGGATGTCTTTAATTACACATTTTTCCTATTTTTTTCATACTCGACTTCCAAAAAAAATTCACAAAATATCATGATATTTTGGACAATTTAAGATTTTCTTATTTTCCAAACTATAGTATTTTTTTTTAATTTTGGTAACCAATACATTCTAGTCGATAATTGCTTTTAAAGAATAGGTAATGATGTTATAAGCTTCTTGCCATAATTTCAATGTTCCAACACGACGGCGACCGTCGTGATAGAATTTTGCAGTGAGTTTTTATGGCATCTCATAATCCTTAATCCATGCTCCGACTATCTCTATTCTCTTCGCTTGTGCATAAGAACCGAACTATATCACAGAAACACCACCAATAGTATAAATATAGAGTCAAATAACACAATATTATGAATTAAATATAAAATCCACTACATGCCAAGATTCTGCCAAAAACTGAAAACCATAGTTTACAGTACGACCATGTAAACAATTGAACCTTAATCTGTTAATATTTCCAAACATCAAATTATTATCTTCGGCCTCACTCGCTGACTCATATGTTTTTTATGGAAATAACACAAATTTTTCATACGTTTTTCTCCAATATTTTCAGTCCAACAAAAATAACACAATTTTTTCATACGTTATTCTCCAACATTTTCAGTCCAACAAATGTTGTCCAACAAAAAAGGATTAACCAACTACGTGCTGCCGTCCGTAAGTAATGCATGTACATTGTACATACATTCGGCAATTGATGGACCCGCTCCGTCGTCACGCACGCGAGGACGTTCACTGGAGTTCCGCGATAACGCTTGTCCTGCGCGACGATGCGCCGCACCAGCGCCACCTCTTCCCGACCGGCGACGGCAACGGGGAGAACTAAAAAAGGTCCTTTTCAAGGCCAACACGACGCCTCTACGTCATCAAGACGTACGACCACCAGCTTGCCAACGGAACCTGCCGATTCAAGCACGACGACCACCGCATCCCACACTGGACTCCGCACTGCCATTGCCGCTTCACCGCCGCAACAGCAGTCGCCTACGCCGCCACCGCAGCCATCTGCGGCGCCTTCGTTGCCGCCCGGCGATTCGTCCCTGCAGACAGAGGCATACGAGCGTGACTTGCTCACTCTCGCCGAGTTGATTACAGCCAGGGTCCTGTAGGGATGACGCACTGGATGGCGCTGTATCTGCGCCTTCAGGAGGCCGCAATGAGCGGCGAAGAACCCGCCGCCGCGGACGCAGCCGCGCTCGCTAGCGCCGCTCGCGGCTCACTCTCGATTCCCCTGATTCCCGAGAGTCAGGCTAGCCCGCTCGGTCGAGCGCTGCGTCGGAAACGCAGCGATCCCGATGCAGGACACGTTGCGTACCCCGATGAGATCGCCGCATACTTATCGCCTGAAGCCCGGTCGCCAGACCTGAAAAAGCCGCGAACGGTTGAGCCCCCGCAATTGCTCCCACCCCGCACCGAACATCTAGCGGCGCAGGTGCCCGTTGCGCCTGCGCCAGCTCCGCCGCGAAAGGCCGCCCGGGCGCAGCCCCCGGGTATGTTTGATCAGCCCACGCGTTCGTCGCGTAGTCAAGATGCATCGCCCGAGAAGATTGCGGTTATACCCGCTGAGAGCCGGGGGGCGCCACTAGCGCCCCATTCAATACTGCCTACGGATCCCCAATCCGAGTTGACGGCTATACCCGTCGAGAACCCCGTGGCGCCACTGTCGCCTGCACCCGCACCGTCAGAGAAAACTTACGCTGCGGCAGTGACGTCGCAGATTGAAATGAAAACCCAATTGGGAACGAACGCCCCCGATTCGAGCCAAGTCAGCCGGCGACGCTGCCCGCCGATCGTCGCAGAGGGCCCGGTCAGTTGGCCGGTACACCTCGGAAGATTGGCGGACAAGCTGGGGCGTGGGCCGAACGTCTTCGCCTACGGAAACGGAGTGCGCTTCCTCCCGGTTGACCTACAAGAGTACACCACAACATACGAGTACCTGAAACAAATGGAGGGCGTGAGCTGGTTCGCCTACTCACTGCCCACAGAGAGATGCCTGAAGGTCGCAATTCGCGGCCTGCCATTGATACTGACCCTGACATGATTTCCGAAGCCCTTCGCGAGAAGGGCTTTGACCCGGAATTTGCCTGCCCGATAAAAGGAAAAGGAGGAAGAACAGTGTGCGTCTTCCATGTCTCTCTAAAAAGATCTCCTGGCCTCATACCGGCCATATATGAAGTAAGCGAGCTCCTTCACATGAAGACAATAATAGAAGCTTGGCGGGGGCGGAGGGGGCCGGCACAGTGTCATCGATGCCAGCAGTTCCGGCACTCCTCCTACCACTGCCACCGCCCGATAGCCTGCATAAGGTGCGGAGGACCGCACTTTGCAAAAGAATGTGACCGCCCACGCGATGTGCCGGCAACCTGCGCCAATTGCGGGGGGCCGCACACTGCAAATGACGCCCACAACTGTCCTGTATTCCGCCGGGAAAAGCGTAACCGCAGAGCGGGAATCGCGGCCCGGTCTGGTGACGCCGGGCACAAGGAAGAACGCAGAACAGCAGCGCCGCAGATGGTTGAAGAGTCGGCGGGCGTGAGCCTTATGGCCCCCGCCAACAATCCCATCCTGAGAAGCCATGCAAAGAAGCAGCAACAACACCGCCCTAAGACGACCCGCGAAGCTCCGGAAGCCTCCCAGCAGCCAACCGGGACTGAAGGGTCCACACAGATAGTCCGCAATGCCTTTCTGAAGACCTTGGCTGAAGCAGACACCTTAGAAGCCGTCGAAAGATGCCTGAGAGCCCTAGAAGCCCTCCATAAAGTGGAGAGCCGGGAAACTCAGAGGACTGCCTAGAGGAAAAACCCAAGAGAACCATAGTCACCAACTCACAAGTCTATGAAGCCCTAAGCCCGCTCAACAGCGAGCTAGAACAAGCGAAGACGCTCCCGTTATTACGGGAGCCGTGTGGGACTACGGCCAGAGGGGCAACCCTGACACCGTTTCCCCGCACCCTTCAGCGGGGGGGGGGGGGGGCGAGACGACCCCGTGGTGGTGGCAATTGATTTTATTGTAACCATGTTTTTCTGATGTATAAGCTTCTTATTGTGACGTCGCATCAAACGCCGTTCGATAGCTTTTGTGTGAAAGAATAAGAAGCATCAGTTGGTTCCTATTAAAGTTCTCGGTTGTATTTCAATAGGATATACCTAAAAGTTGCCAAAAAAATTTTTTTTTCAATCTCTTAAAGATCTCTATGCGCTTTCAGAAAGCCTCTGAGATTGAGGATTCCCTGTGACCTAGAAAGATTGTTGTAAATGAATATTTGCATAATCAACTTTACAAGTACAATGGAGATATCTTTGTTTATGTGCAATCGTGTTATTATTTACATTATAAAGCACTCTGTAAACCGTTCTCAAACTGACTACGCTATTGGCCTTGCAAAGTCTTTACAGCTTCACCGGACTACTAAGACGAGTGCTTAAGGCACTCAGACGATTTTATTTTGGCAACTAGCAATCTGTTACATGCAAATCGCGATCTATCTGAGCTAACCTAGGCTAAGCTAACTATTCATACATGTATGAGTTGTTGAAACATGCATATGTACCGAGCATACCTATCTCAACAACTCCTGCATATATTTATTATCGGAACTCGATTTATGCTTATATCATTTTATGTAATGAAATGTAATCCTTTGTTAAGCTTGTTATGATAAAGTCCAAATTTAAGGTATTATCTGTGAGAAACATACTTGGATGTGCTGATTTTCACAGTCAAAATTTTGTTCGAGTATGTCGACCCCAAATATACTTACATTAATTTTAATATATAATAGAGATATGATTAATACAAATAAGTAAACTTTGTAAGTAAAACAATATTTAGAGATTCGAATTTATTTGAAAAAAATCCGTTGGTAGGAAATTATGTTTTCGCGGAGCTACAACGTCATAACTTTAACGCGGACAGTCACAGACAGTAGTTAATTTGCTCATAAACTGTTATGTCGTTAAATGAAACGTGAAGGCACTTCGATGGAAATTGTTCAGTTAATGAATGCGAATAATGAATTAGCTTAATCACGTCTTATGACAACGAAATAAACCTTGATTGTTCTTCATTACGTTCGTAAAAATAATGATAATATAATAATATCGAATGGCTTAGTTGTCATTGAAATTACCATTTAAGGTGCTGGATATGCTAGATGATGCCCGTGAGTGCGTTCTCTTAAAATTGCTTATATTATATGTCCTATCCGGATTAGTTGTGGCTTACCTTTATTTTTGAATTATAATTGATTTTTATTACAATTACCGAATTTAAGTTATCGGTTTTTGATATTTATCATTACTACTTAACTATCGTAAGCAAGTGTAATGGTATACATGTACGACAGTCCTTTCATGAAACACTGAATATATGTTGTTATATAATAGTGTAATGTTCATATTTTCATACTATTCCATATTCGTTTGTATAAAAACACATTAATATAGATAGGTACTTGATTTTATTTTTAAATTTATTGCCAATTTATGTATTAGTATATAATTTGTTATTGTGAACCCTTTTTGTCTTATAAATAAATAAATAATAATATACTATTTTCAAATACTCCGAAACAACTTCTATTCAGCGGTTGTGGTCAAACTATATAGCAATTAATATTTTAACTGTGATATCCATTTTAGGTAAAATTTAGTTATCATTTGTCGACCGTTACATCATCATTGAAAGGTATATAGCCTGGAGGACTCAGGTCGGGTATACTTTAAAGATTACTCCAAATGCAAAAATAAGGTAAATGTTACGAGGCTTTCTCTTACCTTTCTCTACATAACCTTCTTCGATAACAGTACAAGGCAAGTGCCTCGTAACATTTAACTCATTTTTGCGTTTTGCACTAGTCCGTAAGTTCAATATCTATTACAAATGCATGATATGACAGCATATGAGTAAAACATAAGCGGTATTATTAAAAAAATCGCAAGTCTCACTTAACCTAATCAAACAGAGAGTAACATGTAGAACGTTCGGCAAACGCGGTGCATTTAATACGTAAGTACCCACACTTTTATAAAGCAAGTATATATACGTATATATGTATACTGAAGATGTTCTTTTGTATACCCAAGAACCGTGTTAATAAAAAAGCTAACGTCTTTAGCTGCCGTCTAGTACCAATAATAACGTCATCGCAAGCGCCAGCATTGGTTGTGCAGAGAAAGACTGCCTTGAGCAAGCAGCGTTCCTATGTTACGGTAATAATTGGAACAGAGGCGTGTTGATAAAGGGCACAAATCTCGTAATTTCCACCGACCGATTACCTGTATACGGTACAAGAGAAGGCTAATGCCATAAGAAGCTCCGGTAACTTATGCAAACTGTAGGACAGTCCATCTATCGAACAACAACCCTCTGAGCCTAGTGTGCAGGAGTTAGCACGTACAAGCCCGGCAGCTACGTCGCCCAGACCGAGTAATTCTGAATACTAGATGGATTTTTCTTCGATGCCAGTGGCAGTCGAAACCACAGCGACAGAGAACTTAATGGTCTTTGTTAATAACACAGATTCCATAGGAGTCAGAAAAGAAGAAGAAGGTCTTACGAACGCCTAGAGCTATAGCCCAAATCAACACCGAAGTAATTCAACTGCCGAAGTCGAAGTGCCAGATATCGGTGAATATCATCAGCGATTTAAGGACATGTAGACCGCTACAAAATGAGACCAAAACGTCGAACAGGTATACCTAACAAGATTGATGGAGTTTTACCGTCTGGATGGTGAAGCTGTAAGACTTGTCAGGCCTGCGTTGCCTGGGCACCAATAAGGAGATAGTCACAATAAAATTACGAAGGGATACCACAGGAACAATGAACCTGATGGACCGGCTAGTTTCAATGGTCAAGATTCCACTGAAAGAAGCATAGTCACGAAATAGTATCCTTAACGTGATTGCGCGGAAAGGCTAGAAGTAACCCATTCTGTCTGACCAACTTCAATTCTATCTTAGACGTCAAAATGACAACAGGAAACGTTCACCGGAAGGAACCGCAAGATGGATGATATTGCAACTAAGAACACTAATATTGACTTTGTTCTACTTACCTCCGTGTGTACGGATAAATTATTTTAACACAAATGGCATTTTACCATTTATAAATATAATAAAAATAAATCTGTAATTCTGTCTGTACAAGGTTTTTTTGTGTTAGTATCTACTGTAAAGACTATTTCAGATTAAGTATTTAAAATGTTTTATGCGATTTTTTGTATGGGCATTTCACTCATAAACAGATTTAAGGATTTTAATAAATTCTATATACTGTAAGTATGTAATTTTGCATATGATTTGCTTTCAATATTACGAATAATGAATACTTTTAGAGATTATTATAAAAAATAGTTTTAGAGGGACTTCTTAGGCAACTTAGCGTCCATATTTCGTGGCTTAATAAAATACGATTTTACTTAAAATAACTGCTTACAGCTTCAATTGAATTCTTTAGTAATTTATTCTCTTAAGCCTTTCTCTGTTAATCTTTTCATATTTACCTAATATATAATTCGTAAGATACTTATTTGATATATGTGACTATTTTCATAAGCATATACCAGTACTGTATATATTTTACAATGATATATTACATAAAGGTAAATCAGAATAGATAAAATATTACTTCCAGAACTTTCTCTTACAATATGAAGCTGGAACCATTGAGTAGATTTAAACAAAAAGGTGTCAAAATATTTTAAAAGATTTTCTTAATTATTGTTTGATATAATTACACTACAATGCATATTGAATACTAGTGGGCTCGGCGGACGATATCCCGACTTGATAAAAGACCATACTTAAACCTTCCCTATGAATCATTTTATCTAACGGTGAAGACTGCATGAAAATCTGTGCAGTAGTTTTTAAGTTTATCGCGAACAAACAGACAGACAGATGTCGTAGAGGAATTGGTTTTATAATATGTGGTTATACATAAATTTTAATTGATATTCATTTTTATTAATGGGGGCTGTCTCGTGACTTAATAAATTATAGCTACAAGCTGCAAAGTGTTATCAAAATTGGGTAAATTAATTTTTGCATAAAAAGCACTAAACATCCATCGATGCCACACACTGTTTTGTTTATAGATAAGCAATAAACTGCAACGTCATAAAAATAGGCGGAACCGCGAGAAAATCTAGTTCACGAATAAACTGTTATAAGAACATTGTAAATGCATGCATAATTTATCGCATAAAGTAATTTTGTTAATGCAGGAAACAAACTGGTTCTGTTTAATTAATGTATCGGGTTTATAAGAGTGTTAGTTCATAAAAAATATATACAAACGTCAGACACTATATCAAGCTTTCATTACAATTTATTTTTAGATTTATGCAATGCTAATTTATATACGATATATATTTTTCTTAAAATAGAACACGCTGACACAATGTACGAGACGAAATGTGGTGTTATTTCTAGACAAATTATTTCCTTAGTAATCAAGGTTGCATAAAAAATTACCATTGGATTTGTTATCTTCCAAATCTAAATATTAGTTTTTAGTAAATGAATTAGAATTGAAGTTATACTCTTTATTTATACAATAATGTGTTAACCGAATAGCGGTGATATAAATTGTAAAGGATCTGTAATTTCTTATCGTTCATAAGAGTTTTGGACATAGAATTTTGCATAATCGTCTTTCTTTTTTTATATATTGCGCGTATTAAAGATAGTTTTTCTTTGAATATAACACTTTTCCTCAATTTCCCATATTAACAGTTTCAAGAATGATAAGTACCTGGTGTTTTAACTAACTGAGAACAGATTTCTTAAAAACACTGCGATTCAAGAGTAGAGGAGTCCGAGAAAGGTTGACTTAATTTCAGTTAAGTCGCACATATTTTTGTACAGTTCCTGGGCGACCAAGCCTACCTCGGTTTCTTGAAAAACATTTTTAAATTAAAATAAACTGTTAGGTTTGCCTTATAATTTTTTTTTTTTACAAAAAAAATATTTTAATTTTTTTTTTCGAAATGACTACGCTATTGATCCAGCAAGGTCTTAACAACTTCACCGGACTACGAAAATGTTTTAAAAATACATCTCTTCTGCTGTTACTCAGATTCGAACTGGGGCTACATGGATTTTCGCAGCAACCGATTTCCATCTGAGCTATTATTTGTTTTGACAGCGCCGGCGAAATTTACCTTTATATCTTACCTATATTTTTTCATTACCTGAAAACTCAGTTAAAAAAGTTTTCTATGAATAAAATCTAACTAGATCGACTTATCGTTCCCAAAACTACCTACATACTAAGTTTCACGAAAATAGAGGACGTCGTTTCCGAGATCCTGAATACATACAAATATAAAAATATACAAGAATTGCTCGTTTAAAGGTATTAGATAGATAGATAGATAGATAGATAGATAGATACTACTACGTAAACTTAAATGTATCTAATACATACAGTATTAAGCTTGGACAATAGATGAGAAAAAGTTCGTAATAGATTACAATACACGCTTGATCTAATAGGAACCAAAAAATGAGTCAAACTACACCATGACCGGGTTAGATTCTCTTCTCATAATACCATGTAACGTGCTTTTTTCAAACTTCCTCAGACAGTATTCTTAATCTTATCATTCTAGTTACACCACACATCCATCTTAACATTCGCATTTTTGCTAAATGTAGTATTTTCTCGCCCGTCTCTTTTGTGACCCAGCATTTAGATTCATATAACACTATTGGTTTTATTATATTTACATACACTTTCTCCTTAAGTTTCAATGGTATTCCTGGATCATAAACTACCTTAAATATCCTTCGCCAATTCATGTCAATGTGTATGTCTCTAATCACATTATACATCTAAGGATTCTTTTGATAATACATTGAAAATGAAATGTTTTATAAAATACGTATTGATTTATTTGGGGTTTAAACTCATATGTTATAATTTCTAAAATTATATTCTACAATATTAATATGTAATCAATTGCAGAATGACTTACGCCGCCCGAGTGCGACTTTTCACTACTAAAAATATATTATTATTTTTAATATTTATAATATTATTATTTCTAAATGGTTTATTAGTCATTGTTATAGCCTATAGATTTTTGATTTTTATAAACTTTTAATGTGCAATTTTTACTTTACGTTTTATGATTAATTAAAAAAAAAATCTCGTATATTAGTAACCTTTATAAAAATCTGTCTAGCAGTTTCGAGTTAAAACTAGATTTACAAATAGATAGACAAAAAAGGAATGAAAGTGATTTTCGTTAGTAGTCCATTTTGAAATATACACTTATTACAAATAAAATAAAAACGTAAAAGACCAGTTATATTATTATTGAATAATGTAGATAATATTTTGCAACTCTGTATTATTTTCTGCATGTATATGATGCACTAAACATGATAAAATGTAACATTAATTATCTTTAAGTAATGTCAACATCAAGTTATAAATTATTTAAAAACATGAGATATTCGATTTTGTAAAGCCCAGTTCCATTTATCTATAAGATATTCGCATTTGATTGACACAATTGTATAGATTATTTAAAATACAATAGATTATAATGTAGTAATCTACAAATTACTTACCTTCCGCCATGGCTTCCTTTTGGGTATCAATTGCACACGAAGACCAATGCTCTACTGACTTCTATTCTTGGAAACCTTACTAATACTAATTGTGTTAACAGAATTATCTATATTGATATACTGGCAGACATATATTTTACCTTCGCACATGTCTCTGCTACACGATTCTATACTTTGCAAACTCGAGATAAGATTTCGTTACAAGGTGTTTGATTGTAAACAGTAACTTGAAACGGTAATGATAAAGTTAAGAATTCAGCAAATAATACTTGCATTTGTGTTTTAGACGATAACTCTGTATCAAGTTATGCAATACGATTAATAACTCTTTAGCCGCGTTCAGTGGATTTTTTGCGTCATGACATGTTATTAAGCGTAACCAAGTGTGTTGCGCATGCGTCAGACTAGCATCGATGTATTAATCAAATATATGATGGAATGCATAACCTCAACACAAAATATAAATATTAGATTTATATAGGCCGCTATAAAACGCGTCACTAATATAACGCAAGCCATCCAATTGCAATACGGTCGGTAACGCCAGTAGAAAGTCGCTGACGCGAAACCATACGTTTTTCTCCTGTCAATAAAATACCGCTCACCACGCCTAAAGAAGTTCTTACTTCAAAAATGTATAAAATGCCCAAAATACACATATATCAATAATTTTGTACCATACAATCTTAATCCATTTTAGTATTTCAATTTACAAGTCACGGATGATGTTTGGCGAATTCTATAGCATTCCATAAAATTAAGCGGTAACGGTTCATATGAATCTATACTAATATTATAAAACTGGAGGGATTGTTTATTTGGTTGAGCGCACTAATCTCAGGAACTACTCGTCCGATTTTAAAAATTATTCCAGTGTTAAATAGCTCATTTATCAAAGAAGGCATATATATTATCACGCTAATAGTAACGGATTACCAATGAAGAATATTTCAAAATGTTTTTTTTGTTCTTTTTGATAGCTTTCGCTGCGTGTTAGCGTGACCCCAAAGTAACTATTCCACGCGAACGAAGTCGCGAGAACCGCTGGTTTTACATAAAAGTTTCAGAACTATACAAATTTGCATTAATGTAACAAAAGATTATGACCTCAAATTACCAGTATATGACACTAATAGAGATAGGAACAATCTTTTAATTTCACTCTGACATATTATACAACAATATACTGTGTTAGGACTCCTTATCTTTATTAGCTATTATTTATATATCTCTATATATGTAAGATCTATTATCACGTATCATTGTGTTTTAGAATTCAGTACTTGTCCATACCTTGACTATTCATCTGACTGTCCTTGTTTCAAGTACCCATTTTATGGAAATAAACTTTCAGATATCAAATTGAAATTTAATTTCAAATATTCACATCTGATCAAATCTTTGCGCATTTGCTCAAAAGTGCCCCAAATTCAGTACGAAGAGAAATACAATACTTTGTGACAGTCTTCGTATATACCCATTCAATTATTTAGGTTTAATGGAAAAGGAGTATACTATCAATTCGTTCGATAATCTTTTCAAGCTTTTAGTCATTAATCCCGAGGCGTTTAACGGACTTCGAAATTACTACGACTCACTAACTTGCATATAAATAATAGCTGACAAATCTTTGTGAGTTTTATATAATGCTCATGCAACACGTCAAGGCAGAGCGGAGTAAATTGTATCAAATTGCGATCATCCATCTCTCCCTTTATATTCCATAATATATTTATGCGAAACTAACAAAAAAATTGAACTTCCTACATTGAGAGTGATGCGAATGATTATTGGTAATAAATATTCCTCTAAACGACTAATTATCAAGTAAGCTAATTTTCGAGGAACCATTCTAGGAAATTGGGAATTCTTTAATATTCGTGAAGATTTAGGGTATTTTAGCATTAATAAAAAGAAAACGATAATTGTAAGGTTATCTGGAGTCTTTATTACGCGTAAATTAGAGATTTCTTTTCTTATCTATCGCACGGAACTCTTCGAAAAGCATTGAAATAATCTTGTTATATAAATCGTAAAATAAGTCTGTCTGTCTACCTGCCTGTCTGTTTATTGAACACGCATCACTGCTAAAGTACTGGATTCACAATAAAACCACATCAAGAAAATCATAAAGCATACCTTCGAAAACAACTTAGTTGTGATTAGTGATTCATTAAAATTGGTTCATTCTATCAAAAGGTATTGTAATTTTAATGACAACGCGGCATAAGTACGAGAGAAAAGTAGATAACTAAATGGACTTAATACATTCAGAGGACTTTATTAATCACTGCTTTTTACATAAGTTTCCATGCGGCTAAAGTCGCGGGCACAGCTAGTATTATATATATTTACACGCGTTCTAAGTTTACAAAACACTACTAAAAACTCAAGTTTTCATATATTTAAAAGTACTAGTGGGGCGCCCAGTGGTCGACATTCGACCATAGTTAATTGATTTTTTAAAGTTTGAACTTTATTAAGGTCTTTTGTCAAAGGGTATACTTCTATACACAAAGGTTTTCATTATGGCTACTCAGTTATTTGCCATGATCTTTAATCATATAAACATTTAAAGAAATCTATGTGTAAATGAAAATTGAATTGAATTATAAATTTGAAACAAAAATCACGTGGTAAAGCTGTCAAATTTTAAGCAAACATAACTTTACGAAAATAAAGAAATTTATCGCAACCCATGACACAATTTTTAATTAATTTTACACGACACCATAGGTGGGTGGTATTTCTGGGTGATATTGAATTAAATGTAGTCTGTTAATTATGGGAAGTAGTGATATGCCCAGTATCATCGTTTGGAAAAGTAATGGATCCACAATACAATCAAATGGTGAATCCAAGATAAAGATGTTTTTAATACTACCATTAGTTTTTGAAAATAAATTCATTTTTGTTGATACATGAGGTTGAATTGCAACATTGTAACCGCGGAGGTCTAAGTTATGGATTACTTTTATGAAAAAAATTCTTATTTTGATTATACAAGGTATTATTTGGCTCATTTATTTATTAATTCATCATTTGAATTGAGTTCACCATAAAAAATAATAAACGTTAAAATAATAGTTATATTTTATAATATCATTGTTGAATATAGGATGAAAATTTGTACTTGGAACGTAAGAGTTAAAAAATACATACAGTCGAGCATAGCAACCTCATTCACAACCTTTTTTGAAGTTTGTAATTATTGACGGCTGTCAAACTGTCTTTTTCATTTACATGTATGTATAATGTATATGTCATGTAAAATTCAAGCATTAGTGTGAGTAGTGCATATTTTAATTAATTTAATGTACATCTAATGCATTTTATATAAAATAAATAGCTTTCTGTACTTCTCCGCCATATAAACTTTAACTATGCCAAATTTCAATTTTACCCCACCCGTTAACGAGAAGTCGGTTAAAAAAGGGTACAATTTTTTTGCTTCACGTATTAATATATAGATAAGTATGAGTTGTCTCTGATCGCTCTGGGATATTAATCTAATAAAAAAATACAAAAATCGCGAATAAAAATAGGAGGGAGCAGTTGGGAGGGTAAAAATGTGGGATTGTAGGTATTTTTTATGACAAATAAGAAAAAAAATCAACTTATACAAAAACAATTCTTGATAGGTTAACCCTAGTCACTTAGATGTATAAAATATACTTTACGATATAGTTCCATACCTATCAAATATACATTAAAAATTTCATATAATCCGTCGTCGAGCCGTCTCATTGATATTGGACCACAAATACTGTGACGTTTTGGAAGTCGTAGACCCACACTAAAACTATAACTGGTGTCGGCAGAAATGGGTCGGCTGGCCCGGGGTAGTACCATCCTCTTACAGAAAACCGACGTGAAGGAACAGTACTTGCATTGTTGCATTTCGTTCGGTCATTAAGAGCGCCGGAGGCCCGTCTCTCCTCCACTGCACACCCCTCTTTTCTCCCTCTTCCCTCTTTTTCCCCATTCCCCCAAAACACAGGCTAGCAACACACATGCGACTCCCCCGGTGTCGCTAACGCCTATGGACGGTGGTGGACGCTTAACATCAGGTGACCCGCCTGTCCGTTTGCCTCCTATATGACATAAAAAAAGACACGAAATTTGTATGTATTAAAATATCCTATATTTTTCACGGAACCCTTAAGTCGCGAGTGCAATTCACTACTTTCCACTTTATTTCACATAGAACAATAAAATTCTTTATCTTGTTATTTGTTATCTTTGCATAAAGATTAAACTACAAGTCTAATAAAAGTGTCTTGTATATTTTTATAATGGTATTTCGATGCAGATTGTGATACTTGTATGTATAATTAGTACTAACAAGCTCTATAAGTGTACTAAACTAGTATTTTTACCTTGGCTACGTGTTTTTTGTAGATTTACGATGTTTTACTTCAGTTTTATGTACATATATGCTGATTCTGTACCCCTGGTGCTGATGCCCAGTTATGAAGAGCCAACTAACAAATAAACATTTACTTTTGGGCTCATTGTAGATAATTTAAACACATCTATTTACTTCAATTTATGTTATTATTTTATCTATTTGAATTTTGTTTTAGACTTTTCAAAGGTATTGACTATGATAAGAACTCAGTACACGTTATTTCGTCGGTATATTTTATAATGTTTTAGAAAAAAGATGAATAAATGTGGCTAGGAGAGAGGAAATTGAAAGGAGCCAAATCGAGAGAAATTGTTGTAGGACATGAATCTAAGTAGTGTAAAAATATGCGGTTATATTAAGCGTTATGCTTCACAAAAGTCATTTATGATAGAACTGGAAGATTACCACAGGAATCACCTGAACACAAATAATTCGAGCGTATTTTTTTTCCATCTGACTATTCTATTGACCCAGCAAGGTCTTAACAGCTTCACCGGAGTACAACAATTCGAGCGTGTTATTATATTTAACTCGATTAATAGTTCGCTAAGACCACTTCACATTATAAAACAAAGTCCTCTGCCGTTTTCTGTCTGTTCACAATTAACTTAAAAACTACTGAATGAATTTTGATACGGTTATCGCTAGTAGATAAGATGAAATTAGATTAGGTTAGTTTTCAAGGTCTTTATTATCAGGACGGGATAACGTCCATCGCGTCGGGGCCGCTAGTATAAAGATTTTCAATGTTGTATAATAGATTAGCAAAGAGGAACATTAAAATATAACCATTCAATTTGGACTCACTATATTCGTCGCAATTGCTATATTTAAACTAAAGGTGACAGTAATCAATATATAATCGTAAATTGTTCACAAGAATTCCATAAAACCGTACAGTTTATGTTTCTACATTGTATATTTATGAAACTGTCAAAGTGATTTGAACATTCCTGTCGGTTAATACATCATTAATTTGCTTGTAAAATATTATTGTTTTCAGCATGAATGGGTCGGCTCACCCGGTGTAGCACCACCCTCTCACAGAAAACCGACGTGAAGTAACAGTGCTTGCATTGTTGCGTTTCGTTCGGCCAGCGAGAGCGCTGGAGATCCATCTCCCCTTCCCGCCCCTCTCCACTCCCACAAACCTTTACACTCCCCCAAACATAGGCTGGAAACGCACATACGACTCCTCTGGGGTTGCTAGTGTCTATGGACGGCGGTGATCGCTTAACAACTGGTGACCCGTTTATTCATTTGCCTCCTATATGATATAAAAAAATGCGTACTAACAAGTTCACTACATTCCTAAAGTATGACTACATACACTTGTTCGTTATATCTTGTAGAAGTTTGTTTGTTGAAGAAGAAAAATGAAAACCCCTCCTATTGTGATTGTTTTTAGAACAGCTGCCATGTTAGTTTCGAAGTTTTTGGCCAATTCTCTGTCTTTGCTAAGCACGTAATGAGTATATTAGACACTTGTACGTAATTTCAACTAACTATAGAATGTTGCTCATGATAACTATGCATTGTAATAATATTAATCAAATGTTAGTAGAAAATCTAACCCAATAATAATGACAACACTGTCAAAAATTGTGTATTCAGATTAATTTAATAATTAAATTTATTCAAATAAATTTAAGAAAGTTATATGGAGTCGCAATAAATACTAATTTAATGTAATTTTCTTATCTTCATTGCTTTTTCATTAGTAATTATTTCCAAGGTTTTTTGTTTTTCATTATAACTGTGGGAGAAAAAATTCGTCTATATTTTGTAAAATACTAAGCTAGAAATTTAGTTGTATATGTAACCAAAATACACAACATAACAAAAAAACTGGAAATAGTTCCCGCTTTATATGTTTTTTTTTTCTTAATTTCATATCATTTTGAGAGTAAAACCAAAGAAGCCTAATTAGGTTTATAGACTTTTCCTAAATAACACATACTTACTTACTGAGTTTTTGGCGGGATTTCAGTCTGTCATGTAGTGGATTTTATATTTTATTCATAATCTTGTGGTACTAACTCTATATTTTGTAAATTTGGTGGTGTTTTACGTAATATAGTTTATTGTGCGTAAGTGAAGTGAATGGAAAATAATACCACGGAGCATGAAATTCTGAGATGCCACAAAAACTCACTGGAAGGTTCTAACAAAGGAATCATCATCTTGTTGGAAAATTTAAATAATGAAATAATCACATAATGCTTATAGTATTATTAACTACACGATAATGGCAGTAATAATGTGGAAGATTGGTTGCCAAAAATAAAGATAAAAAAACACATACTTTTGAAATTTTTTGCGGGATCTTAGGCTGTCATGTAGTGGTCTTTATATTTTATTCATAATCTTGTGTTATTGGCTCTATACTGTGAAATATTGGTGGTGTTTTACGTAATGTAATAAAGACAGAAATACCAATTATATGGCTTTATACAGCAAGACTTTAGGATAGTTTTTTTTTTTATAAAAGCATGACAATGAAAGACAATTACTTGTCAATGACAATTAACCATAGTACATAACACGTAATATACTGTGGTGCTTGCACAAGTGGAGTGGATGGGAAAGATTACCATAGAGTATGGATTTTGACAGGCCACAAAAACTCACTGGAAAGGTCGAACAAGATGGTGGATCTTGTTGTTCATTGGAATGATCGCAAGGCACTTGTACCTCATCATTGCCCACTCGACAATGGCAGTAATAATTAACTGCGAAATTGGTTGCCAAAAATAACAACACAGTTTAAAAAAAAAACTAATTTCGAACTGAAATATATCTAGACAATGTTGATTTGTCTAAATGATATTATCTAAATAAAAAAGGTTTTATTTGGAATTTTAAAAGTATTTTCATTTTTACAACAAAACGATTCATAGACTAAGTTTTTATCAAGGATATTTATTGACTTTATGAATAACGTTTTTTGACACGTTCTTTGTATCTTTTTGTGTTCTGGTTTTAATCATATTTTGAATAAGCAATTCTCGATGAAGGTGAGTATTTTAATCGTTCTTTATTGTTTGTAATAATGAAAAATGGGTTTTGTAGGTTTTTAAATAAGGTCAAGTGTATTTTAGTTCATACCTACTCCATGAAGAAGTACTCGTTCATACAAAGTCTTGTTTTGATGCGATGATAGCTTAGAGGTACCTCGGACATAATGATGGTATATACAGACAGCTATTTACGTTGGATATCTGTGAACAAAACATCTAGCGGTAGCCTCAATGTTGTATCTTATAACTTCAGTTTTATACTATCTTTAAATGCATCCTCACTTGATAATTAGGTAAGAAACTAGTTCTTATCTTTAAAATTCTCAGCAAGATTTCAGTCCTAAGCATTTACGTGAGAAAACTCACTTTGCCTATACTATGTAGCAGATCAGTCTGCCAGAAACTCCCTGCAGGACCATAAGCCCCTTTTTAAAGTAAGCCATAATCACCACGCCAGCCCATGGCGTATTACCGATATCAAACTCCAAGAAATCCACAGTATTATATTTCTCCACATACGGTTGTTCTGCACGACCATTTCTCAGGTTCAGATTTGATGTTTTTTACACCGTCAGTCGATTGTGTTACTAATTGGAATTAATAAATGTACGCGAGCTCCAAAAATTCTTTGGTACATGCCGGGATTCGAATCTGTGAATATAGAATTGACGTTCTACCATTCAAATCATACGACTACCATGAACTGTCCCTTCGTGGCATCCACTTTACTATTTACCAGCTTTTACACGCGGTTTCCTGATCTATCCGTCGGGAGCAGTATTTTTTTTTTAATGTTAGGTATCTTCTATGCATTTGTGTACGCTTAATAAAGTATTCTTAAAAATCATCAAGTTGCTAATATACAAAATTGCCAATGATTGTTCGGAGGTGACATAACCTCAAAACGGCATCGCATGTCTAACTTAACGGAATTAAGACGGGAAAATTGAGAAAAATAAATCGGTTACGTTAGGTTAGATTTGCGAAACAAAGACAGCGACAGCAGTTGGAGAGCGCGATGCACTACATACGTAAGTACAGAAAATGTAAAAAAAAAAAAAATATTTATTTGGGAAGGCTATAGATTATCTAGCATCATACTATGAACAAGTGACGAACAGTTACTATACAAGCTGTAGGTTAGGAAGTTTGCTAAATGTGACGAAGAAATAGTGTAGGTAGGCCACGTGATACAACACGGGGTATCGAAGCCGGGAAAATTTTACTGCAAGCAAAACCGCGATGCATAACTAGCTGCTACATACAATAATACCTCTATTTGATACTTTTGAATTTCAAAGCAAAATACATATCGAATACTCGCCGTAAAGACTTTGTATTATCAAAACTTTGCTGGGAATATTACATATGAGAAGTAAAAGTTTGGGGAGCACCGTGTATAGTTGATAATGTATTCCATTCGGAGTTTTCCGGTGTTGATGGAAAAATATGAAATACATTTTGCATTGGATACAGAATTCTATTTCATGCGTCGTCACGTATGCAGAGGCTCCCGACGAACTGTGATTTTACATGAAATATGCGAAATTTTAGTTTGAATAAATATAGTTTCACATTTACATCCGGTCTCGTCTACATAAGTTTAAATATTTATTTATAGATTTAGGCCGTGACTTCATTTGCTTGGAATGGTTACTTTGGGCTAACGCTAACACGCAGCATAAGTACTCAGAAAAAAAAAAACGGTTTTGAAACATTCTTCATCGGTGGTCCGTTCCTATTAGTATTGGCGTAATAGTATATAACATATAACTTTCTTAGATAAATGGGCTATTAACACTGAAATACTTTTTCAAATCGAACCAGTGGTTCCTGAGATTGCGCGTTCGAGCAAAGTATCTCTTCAGCTTTGAAATATTAACTATAGATGTAAAATCTATCTAATACCTTTAAACGAGCAATTCTTGTATATTTTTATATTTGTATATATTTAGGATCTCGGAAACGGCGTCATCTATTTCTGTGAAACTTAGTATGTAAGTAGTTTCGGGGACGATAATACGATCTAGCTAGATTTTATTCATAGAAATCTTTTTTAACTAAGATTTTAGGCAATGAAAAGATATAGCTAGAATATGAAGGTAAATTTCGCCGCCGCTGTCAAAACAAAAATAGTCCGAGTGTATATAGTTTTTTTTTTTTTGTAAGAAAATGATAATTTCTTAAGGCAAACCTAATATTTTTTTTAAATTAAATAAATATTTTTTTATTATAATTATAAGAGGTATCTTTTTTCAATATATTTTTTTTTGTTTTATGTGAAAAGATGCTAATTTTCTGAGGCAAACCTAACAGTTTATTTTCATTTAATTTTATTTTAAAGAACCAAGCTACGCCTGGTCGCCCAGGTACTATATATAAAATGCAGTTTTACGTCGAAGAAATATATTTGCATTCTCAAAGAAAAAAATGAAATATGGAGGGTAAGATGAAGCAATGGGTTCTAAAGCTCTATGGTTGTCTATACCTTGCTTTTGTTTCGTTTCCTATTTGCGTTGTTTTTCATAAAAGAATTGCCCTCAGTCATATGTAGCTTGTTTATACACCTTATAAAATAGAGGATGGAAATTTCTGGAAGGCTGTCATGACTTAATATTTATGCGATGCTATTTTTAGAACCCATTGTTTGCGTACAATAATGAGAGTGGTAAAATTTCAGTCTGCCATTTTTCCCACGTCTCGATGAGTACCATATTGGTTATCAATAACATATTTGTTGGGATGCTCGAAGAGAGAACTGGAATTGTCTAGATAGGTCTTAAGTGTTTAAATGTGATGAATTTTCAGTACAGGTCGTTAGAATTTTAACATTAATTGTTTACGTTAAAATCATAATTTGTCTCTAAAACAATCTCAATAATAATCTATAATTAAGTGGTGATAGTAAATGCTAGCTGTGCCTGCAATTCTGTCTTCGTGTAATCTAATATAAAAAGAAATGTTGACTGATATAGTAATTTGAATCGATGAAGTCCATTT
The DNA here is from genome assembly GCA_014332785.1 of Antheraea mylitta. Lineage (NCBI taxonomy): Eukaryota > Metazoa > Arthropoda > Insecta > Lepidoptera > Saturniidae > Antheraea > Antheraea mylitta. Next base: position 5,290,740 of record JACEII010000036.1, read on the forward strand.
CCTTATCCACTTTTTTCTCCTACTTAAGTACTTAAGTTGTGTTGTCATTACAATTACAATAACTTTTAATAGAGTGGGAAACTGATCTAATCTGAGCAGTGGTGTGCATGCAAACAAATAGGCAGACATTTCTAAGAATTATTGAAATGTTACTTTTTTGTTGTTAATTGAAATTATTACTTATTCCCAGACACCTACAACATTTTTTTTGCAGAAATCTAAAAAGTACAAATACCTTAGATTTACATTATTATTATATGTAAATGTCTACTAGATATAGATTGTTAGAAAATAGAGATGACAGTTAAAAAGAAAAGAATATTTATGTGAAGGGCATAATCGGACATAAATATCGATACTGATCAACAGTAATATTTATAGTTTTTTTTTTATATCATAGGAGGCAAAAGAACAGATGGGTCACCTGATGTTAATTGATCACTACCCTCGATAGACACCAACAACATCAGAGGAGTCGCAAGTGTATTATCAGCCTGTATTGGTGGGAAAGGGGGAATGCGAATATAGAGGGAAGGGAGAGATAGGGAGTTGGGCCTCCGACGCTCTCACTAACCGAACGAACCGCAACAATGAAAGCACTGTTACTTTACGTCGGGTTTCTCTGAAAGAGTGGTACTACCCCGGACGAGTCGACCCATTCACGTTGAAAGCAGTTATAGCTTCAGTGTGGCTCTACCACGTACCAAAATTATACTAAAGTTATAATTCCGCAAATAAACGAAACATAGAAGATATACTGGATGATCTTTTTCTCTGAATCCTAGGCAATATAATGATAGGTACCATATAATTTGCTCCGATCTCTAAAGCAAATGGATCGTATGGCACTGATATGATACTTTCATCTACCACCATTGTAAGTGCATACATTTCAGTTCAATGCAAAATGTTATTTAAATTACTGATTTTTCGTTCCGATGTAAACCTATTAGCACATACACTTTTTTGAGAATTTTAACTCTAGTTGGCCATGATATCCAACTTCACCAAACAACATACTATTTTTTTCATCACTTTATTATAAATCAGTTTTATTTAGGTAACAATTTCATATAAAAATATATTACAACATAATAGATAAATCAAGTTTAATTAATTAACTCTTCCAGTGTTCAAAGTCTCACCAAAAACAACGCGCGTACATCCGAACGGAGCCAACTGTGAAGAATACAATTGCCGTAGACCAGACCATAAGCACTCCTGAGATCTTGTCACAGAATTTAAAGCAGACCAGTGCAAATAACGCTCGAAACTCCCATTCGGTCTCTCAATCCAATTTGGTGAGTTACATAAACATCAATACTACCATCAGGTGACAGAAATATTCAAAGAATTGTAATTAAATTTTCTTTCGATAAAATTGTGAGATTTTTAATAAGGTGTAATTTTAAGTAAAATCTTCGAATGAACGTAAAAAATATCGCAGCATTAGTTAGGATTTTATTTACGCTATGTGGGGATATTCTTTTGGGTTTTAACGATGAAAATTCATGTTTTTTTTCATACAAGCCAATTTGTGTCCATGCAAGGTATACCCATTGAAAAACGTTACTTTTGTGTCTAATATATTTAATTGCTAAATATTTAGTACAGATTTCTAGTCGTTGGCGGTAATTTTTAATGTTGAAAGATTACATATTTTAATTACAACAAGTTATGTGATTGATGGAAAGTCACACAGTACTGAAAACACGTGTACTTTACTTTTATTTGTGATTTTTAATTGAATCCAACATCTGCATTATTGAATATAAAATAAGAATATTCGTTAAATGTCAAAAGACTAAATAGATGCGTAGGAGAATATATAAATAACATCAACTGGCTAGAACTCGATTGAGGAAGTTGTTACTAAGCGAAAGTTTGTCGTAAATAATTTATTTCATGCGGATATGAGTTGTTAATAGAGAAATCATTATAACGCATGATTTTCCCTTTTACTGGGAGTAATATGTTGTCTCGCCTAAAGTAAACGAGCATCTTCTAGTGTCGATAAAATTAAAATCAAACGTTTCCGATGTAAATTTTCAGAATTTATTAATACTTTGACCTGTTATTTGAACGCATTCGAAAAAAAAAACATTTTAAAATGAACAAAATGGTTTTATCCTTACTCTGCATTTAAAAGGTTTAATTCATTATTTTCTCTTCTTGTAAGAAAGAGAAGTGTAGTAGTACATTTTTAATTTATATTACAACCTTCTAGACAGCGGTAGAAGATGCCGATAAACCCGAAGACACCTTACGTATAGAGAAGTTATATTCTCCTGAAAGAGATCTGCAGTGTATTCCAGATAACTCTGGAGATATGCAGGCGCATAATCCTGAAAGGGAATGCTTGTCAATGTTTCCACATAATGATACTACTAGGAAGCGTCATTCTGTAAAGAAGTGCTGCAGACCCAATACTCCTAAGGTAATCCGTTAATATAATATATTAAACCTTTCCTTTAACAGTCCTTCCTAGCCTTCATTCTACGAAATGACTGTTAGGAAATAATATAATGAGAATAATTTTCCAATCGTGTAAATAAAAATGTTACTGTCTTTTTATTATTAATATTAACCTCTAAAATTTTGTAAATTATAAATTGAATTATGGAACACTCTTTTAGATATATTGATCTGTGGTAAATTTTTAATTAGTCAGAGTATATTTTCGCTTAATAAAAAAAAATACGCGTGTCATTACTAGATCTGACCGGCGAAGCTTATAAAGACTCTCAAGAATAGCTTAGTTTTATTAACAAATCTAAAACAAAATGAGATTAATTGTTAATTGTCGGTTTCAGCAAGAACACTTAGTATACGTATCAGGCACAGTGTAAAATAAAATGTTGATCCTTTCCATACAATTACTAGGAATATTATATAGGAAGCTATCATATAAACGAGCAGTTCTTGTATATTTTTATATTTGTATATATTCAGGATCTCGGAAACGGCGTCATCTATTTCCGTGAAACTTAGTATGTAGTTAGTTTTTGGGACGATAAATCAATGTAGATTTTATTCATAGAATTTTTTTTAACTAAGATTTCAGGCAATGATAAAATATAGCTAGATTATAAAGGTAAATTTCGCCGGCGAGATCAAAACAAAGATAGCTATGATGGAACTGGTTGCTTCGAAAATCCGCGTAACCCCAGTTTGCATTCTAGTGTAAATATTTTTTTTTTCTTGTATGAAATCATAATTTTCTAAGGCAAATCTAACAATTTATATTGATTGAATAAATAGTTTTATTATTATAATTATAACAGAGATATCTTTTTAAATATTGTGTTATGTGATAAAATGATAAATTTAATTTTAAGATGTTTTTAAAGAACCGAACTAGGCTAAGTCGCCCAGGTACTGTATTATAAATCAACGGAGGTTTCGTTTAGTACCTTTATATTCTTTGTTTCTGAAACTAAGGTTATGGATGAATTTTTTTTGGAAAATGTATTTTTTGGAACAAAAACTTCTTTAGACGCGTTTGGTGGTATTTTTGACACGAGATAAAGTTATGGTTTTGCGTTATGACATATGCTAGTCGGACATAACCCACCCTCTCCCTCGGGAGGGTGGCGTATCCGTTAGGGCTTTCCCCACGTTAATAAAAAAAAGTAAGCTTGATAGCGTATCGCGCTTGCGCGGCTTACGTCACCCTGGCGAGGTTGAGTATAAAGGCTTGTGTATATTGATGTTTGGTATTAAGATTGTGCAGCTCATTATTATATTTGATTAATTAATAAAAAGTATATAATTATTGTTCGGAGTATCAGCAGATGTGAATACCAGGCTACTGTTAATAATTGTAGTATGCAAATTATCATGTTAAAATGATCCATTTAAAAATTCAAAAGAGTACACAGTTATTTCATTTTTGAGTTTTTACTTTTATCGACAGTCCTTATGACTGTCTCGACTTTTTTTCTTATCCTTCGTTTATTAGTCATTTTCCTTATACTTCATGACGCTTACGCCTACAATCTACAATATTTGTTTAAACTTTATTCTTACTAAAATTCAAATGCATTCAACCGAGCCACGAGGAATTGCGGTCGGAATGCATAGAATGTCTCCAACAATTACAATACTCCTTTGACCTTGCTCCAACAGCTTACTAGTGTTTTCGCAATGTGGAAGCTTCTTGCAAAGAATAAAAAAACTCCGATGAGGCAGTCCAAATAACTTTCCAATATGTTATCGATTCCCACTTCCACAATTTTTTCATAAACTAAATCAATGAAGTACCTGCAGATAGTCCTAAGTTTTTGTTTCTTTTACTTTTTCCATATAAAACGCTTACTTCATATGTAAGGTATATATTCCTATAGCAAGAAAAAAATGAGTGCCTGTAACCATCACACGCCATTGAAGTAAAACTTGGTATTTAACTTCCGAATTAGCTAATAGATGGCACTACAATTAATGAAACTCTGATTTCATTTGTTACTTACATTGAAACCAGATTGCAGCACGGTCGCGCACCTATATATACATAATTAACTCTATTGTATATTTTTTATTATTATTTATTTTTATTATATTTATTAACAACATCGAAAATATTTAAAAACTGTATGGTACAGAAACGTGACGCCATATTGCTATTACGGACTTCCGTTGCATTATCATCCAGTTACCTTCTAGTCGCGCCTAAAGATGTTTTACTTCAATAAAGTACTTGTAAACGTTTAACTATAGGCTTATATTTTACGTTATATATTTTATCTAACTATAACTTGTATTTTATTACAGAAATCCAGATCATGTGAGTAATTTTACATATTAATAGTAACGAAATATTTTAAGAACAAATTCATATTAATACTAAACTTCTCCGAATTGTGAAACATAATGTACATTGTATTAAAATTATTTACTGGAGTCCGCTTTTAATGTATATACATACATTACAAGATTATATTGAAGTGGTTTTTAACCGGTTCATCAGAGGGTAAAATATAAAGAAAGACAAGCACTAGAACGGAAATACAAATCTTTATATTTATAAATTTCTGTCTGTGTATGACTGAACTGATCTAAACAGCTGGACAGATTTTTTTATTATCCCAATATTATTCCCCATGCAGGACAAAGTCTGCCGGCCACTGTTTTTTTTTCTCTCGAAATGACTACGCTATTGACCCAGCAAGGTCTTAACCGCTTCACCGTACTACTAAGGCGAGCGCTTAGGGCACTCAGCCGATTTTATTTGACAACTAGCTCAAGGGTGCACGGCACACCTCGGCTTAGGCTGTGGCCTGATACGTGCAATTCGCGACCTATCTGAGCTAGCTAGTTAACTGACCTAAGCAAACTGTTCATACATATATGAGTTGTTGGAACTTATATGTGTACCAAGCGTACATACCTCAACAACTCCTATGTATATTTCGTATCAGGTAATTTTCTCAACTATTTCAGTTCAATAAGGGAAAGAAACAAAACCCTTCCACTTTCATGTGTAAGCGTGTATGCGTGCACGCGTGGGGGGGGTGATATGTGTAATATTGTTGCAGTGATGTAAGATTTTGTGTCACTGTATTGCGCGAGCAACGCACTCAAGGGCTCCACGCCGAGGGAACGGACCTAGGCTTGAGTCCCTGTCGAGGGGGGCCTAATCTGGTGTACGAGGTCTGTCGGCCACTCTAGTATACTCGTATTTATATTCAGAAACTACCAGTACTATTGGATCAGTACCAATGTGAGGATAAACCCGCCAAAGTTACTTTCTTTCGTTTGACCACGATCAAATCTGACGTTAAATCTCGATGTGGTCTTAGCTGGTAATCACACTAAGGATAGAGGGGAACTCTCAGATGCGTGTGCCGGAACACATCAACACGTGTTTGACGACAGATTTTCAACTTAGAGTTTCAAACCAGGTAGACTTACTTAACCTCTGGATTGTCTAGATCCATAACGGTTTAATCTCCTTAGAAACAAATGTAGACCTCATAATGCACTGGTCAACCGAGTGTTGGTAACATAAGTTAAAAAAACCGTATTTCTTATAAAATTTGATCAATAACAAATTATGTAATATATAATTATAATTTAAATAATTGACTAGATATTTAAAAAAACATGATTTGCCATTTTGAGAAATGGATTTTGAAACATCAGCCTACCATAATGCTATGTTTTTATCATAATGTTTTTTCTCTCACTGAAACCACCAATTCAGTCTTCTTTAAACCTACGTCTATCGCCACGATGTCCTGTTATGCTGCACAGTGAGTGATTCAGATAAAATTGTGTAGGTCGAGTGACATATTTCGTTACGTATCGAATTATTTTAAAACAGGTTCTCCGCTGAATTTGGAGTCTGATAATTCATTGTCAAAGCGAATTCGAGACATACATAACGGTACGCGGAAGAGCGCCAGGGTCATACGAGATTCAAGAGCGAGATTATTAGAGCTGCAGAAAGTAAATAAGTGTTATATACATACGAAGATATACTAATACGCCTGTTGTTATGTTTGTATTTTTTTATAGAGATCATTGTTCATCATGAAAAAAGAAATCTATCTATTCGTCCGCATTGAAGTAAAAAATAACTTAAACTCGATTAATGTTTCTTTTAATTGATGTACACGTTAAGCTTATTTTATCTGTAAATTCACAGTGTACAATAATTTAAAGATATTTTAAGAAATCGTAAAAAAAAATCTCGATCTAACTACGCTATTGACCTAGCAAGGTCTTAACAGTTTCACCGGACTACATAAAAAAAGTATTCTCTTTCAATTCTAATGACATTATGTACACGGGTAGTATATATATATACTAATATTATACAGAGATAAAGTTTGTAGCAGTTCGGTGAAGCTGTTAAGACCTTGCTAGGTCAATAGCGTAGTCAGTTCGAAAAAAAAAAGGTAAAGTTTGTGACGTTGTGACTTTGTAGGGGATAATCTCAGGAAGTACTAATCTGATTTGAAAAATTCTTTCAATGGTATATAGCTCATTTATCGAGGATATTTAAAGGCTATATTTCGCTACGTTAAGACGAATAAGATCGGAGCATAAATGAAGAACGTTTAAAAATCGGTTTTTTTTTCCTTGTGAGAGCTTCCACTGCGTGATAGCATTAACCCAAAGTATTTTATCCACACGAACAAAGTCGCGGGCAGAGGCTAATATATCATAAAATCTTTGATAAGCTGTAAAATATTGTTTTAAACTCTTATAAATTATAATTGGCGGAACATAGAAATCTATTCATATTAATTAGTTTTTGTACACAGAAAGTATGTGTTATTCGATAAAACTATATTTATGACTTTTTGGCGGGATGTTGTAATGTCATGTAGTGAATTTTAATTGTATTCATATTCTCGTGTTATCTTGTAATTTTGATAATATTTTCATAATGTAGTCATTTTATTGTACACAAGTGAAGTGAATGGGAAATAATACCATGTAGCATGGATTCTGGCTAGCCACAAAAACTCCCTAGAAAGTTTAATTAAGACAGCCATCATCCTTTAGTTCGTTGAAATTATCGGAAGAAACTTGTAATATCATGTCCGCTATTATCTATCATAAGATTGATTGCCAAAATAAAATAAACACTATATTCATAACGTACTGATATCTCAATAAAATAAAATACAAAATTATTCGTATACTAGCCTCTGCCCGCGACTTCGTTCGCGTGGAATAGATACACCAGCACGCAGCAGTTCGCGAAAGGAAAAAACATCCCGATATTGAAACATTTTTTATGTGTTCTCCGCTCCTATTGGTCTTAGCGTGATGATATATAGCCTATAACCATTCTTGATGACTGAGCTATATAACACTGAGAGAATTATTCAAATCAGACCAGTAGTTCCTGAGATTACACCCTACAACGTCTCAACATCACAACGTCACAAACTCACAAACTTTACCTCTTTATAATATTAGTATATAATACATAATATATAATACAATAAATACATTTGCAGAGTCGCGAGCAGTTGCTAGTTTCAAATAATTACAATGTTATTACATGTGTTAATTGTTGTTAAAATTAAAGTTTTATATTTTCGCTTATAAATTAGTTGCAAAGGCTAACGTGTCCAACATACGCGTAATACGTGTATAAGTAACACTATTATATTTTACTAGCCTCTGCCCGCGACTTCGTTCGCGTTCTCAAAAGGAAAAAACATCCCGATTTTAAAACATTTTTCATCTGTGGTCCGCTCCTATTGGTCTTAGCGTGATGATATATAGCCTATAACCATTCTCGATAAATAAGCTATATAACATTGAAAGAATTATTCAAATCAGACCAGTAGTTCCTGAGATTACCCCCTACAACGTCACAATTCACAACGTCACAAACTCACAAACTCACAAACTTTACCTCTTTATAATATTAGTATAGATTATTTTGAAAATGACCATGTGTGTGATTTTTTTTATTTGACCCGGAACGATCGTTTGGAAATTTCTATATTTGTGTAAATATACTCATGCGAACGGTTGGATTAAAGTGAATTATTCTAAACTAGCTAAATGTCCCGGCGTTAAGTGGGCGTATTATTAATGAAATTGAAATGAGTAAAATCCTTCCTTTTCAGTACGGTTATGTGTTGATATAAAATTAATAAGTATTTGTCGCTGATTTTTTTTGTAGGCATTGTTAAGCTCTATAACTTTTCTTTAGAACTCAATCATATATCTCTCATCGTTAAGGCAGCTCACGTCAGAAACGTTTCCATTTGACCGTTTTTTTTTTCGATTTACTTTACAAATCCGATTACCACAAAAAAGTCTTTTCAATTTTCGGATTAATATATAGATATGACTCTCACAAATAACATGGCTTTCTACTGGTAAAAGAACTTTCAAAATCGGTTCAGTAAATCTAAATATTACCCTCTACAACCTTATAACCTCACAAACTTTGCCATTTCATAACGTTAGTATTAATTATTCGATGTTTAAAAAAACGCATAAAGTACATAACAAAAAATATATATAGCGTAGTTTACTATTTAAAGCAGTGTTTACCAACGTGTTCCCACAGGGAGGGGGCAATTTTAAAATGAACTCGACACACGACAACCCCATTCGCTTTGGGTTATTTCAATGCAATGCTAGATATCGGTGACAAATTTAACAAGAAGGCAAACTCTTAAAAAATATAATGTAATAAATTATTAGGTATAATTTCTTTTGACGTTACCAAAATATCAATTGGGTAATTAGAGCCGTGAAGTAAGTTTTTCATTATTTCATTTAAGGTTAAAAATATTGGAGGGGGGACTCATAAAAATGTTAGAAATGTTAAATGTTTAACTTAAAAAGTTTGGGAAACACTGATTTAAGGTCAACAAAATATCTTGTTATTGCATAAATAAATATTGCAGAAAACTGTAATAACGGAATCAGACGTAAAAGAACTTTATGAAAGGAATGAATTACTGCTTCGCGAAATGGACCGGTTTGATAGATTTACGAAAACCATACAAAAACTGGTGGGTGCTGAGGTGGCGCAATTGAAGAAACCTAAAGATTCCATTGAACCCGCCCAAGCATATATGGAATACATACCTGGCAGCATATATGGTAATTTATATCTATAATTCTATAATACATATTATAAAATGCGTCTGTTTGTGTGATCTCTCATGTTTCTCTCAACAAATATATGGTTATTACCTATTCCAATTATGTATTCAAACGGGAAAGATCTTATAAACCTAGAACCCTATTGCATCATCACTTACCGGGGCCAATTAAGATAAAAAATACCCTATACAAATTGGCGACAAAGTCTTCCAAGTATCTTCGATTTTTTTTATTATCAAGGTAGAGCAACGTTCGATGGGCTGGCTAGATGTTTTTTGTTACTTCACTAGCTGTGCCCGCGATTTCGTCCACGTGGAACTTATACAAAACCAGGGATTAATAAAGTCGTCTCAATGTATCATTTACTTGTCTACTTTCCTCTCGTGCTAACGCTGCGTACTCATTTAAATTACAATAGCTTTTGATAAAGTAGATCGATTTTAATGAAACAAAAACTAAGTCATACTTTTGTTGTAAACTCAGTACTTTAGCAGTGATACGTGTTCTTACAAACAGACGGGTAGACAAACAGAGAGAAAGAGAAGCAGACATTTCTAAAAATTAAAATGTATTTTATTCTTTATTCCTAGAAACCGGCAACAATTTTTTTCACGAAAATCGAAAAAGTACAGGCACCTTAGATTTACATTCTTATTATAAGTACTAGCTGTGCCCGCGTCTACGTCCGCGTGGAATTAAATGTAAAAATAACTCAAACATAAAAACATAAAAATAAACTCATTGAGTCCCTTTACTTATCTACTTTTCTCTCGTACTTACGTCTCGTCGTCATAAAAATTACAGTAATTTTGACAGAATGAACCGATTTTAATAAAACCAAGACTAAATATCATTCTTTTCTTAGTTAGGTTATATAGTCACGCAGTAGTTAACAGTGATGCGTGTACAAACAAACAAACAGGGAAACAGATAGACAGACAGTTCTAAAAATGATTGAAATATATTTTATTACTTATTTCAAAACAAATGATTTTTTTTTCACAGAAATCTAAAAAGTACAGACAGATTTACATTTTTATTATCTATATATTAATACGTGAAGCAAATTTTTTGTATCCCTTTTTAACCTATTTCCCGTCAACGGGTGAACTTGAAATTTGGCATAGTTAAAGTTTATATGGCTGAGAAGTGCACAAAGCTGTTTATTTTATATAAAATGCATTAGAAGTACATTAAATTAATTAAAATATGCACTACTCACACTACTACTCGAATTTTACACAACATATACACACATGTAAATATAAAAGACATTTTGACAGCCGTCAATAATTACGAAGTTCAAAAGAGGTTATGAAGGAGGTTGCTATGCTCGACTGTATGTATTTTTTAACTCTTACATTCCGATTACCATTTTTCATCCTACATTCAACAATAATATTATAAAATATAACTCTTATTGTAATGTTTATTATTTTTTATGGTGAACTCATTTCAAATGATGAATTAATAAATAAATGAGCCAAATAATACCTTCTATAATCAAAATAAGAATTTTGTTCATAAAAGTAATCCATGACTTAGACCTTCGCGGTTACAATGTTGCAATTCAACCTCATGTATCAACAAAAATGAATGAAGTTTCGTGTAAAATTAATTGAAAATTGTGTCATAGGTTGCGATAAATTTCTTTATTTTCGTAAAGTTATGTTTGCTTAAAATTTCAGAGCTTTACCACGTGACTTTTGTTTCAAATTTATAATTGATTTCAATTTTCATGTACACATAGATTTTTTTAAATGTTTATATGATTAAAGATCATGGCAAATAACTGAGTAGCCATGATGAAAATCTTTGATTATAGAAGTATACCCTTTGACAAAATAACTCTAATAAAGTTCAAACTTGAAAAAATCAATTAACTATGGTTGAATGTTGACCACTGGGCGCCCACTAGTATATATAGATAGCTGTGTACGCGACTACATCCGCGTGGAATTAAATGTACAAAATCGTAATAAACAAAAACGTCTGAAGCCGTACATCTAACTTTCGGAATACGACGTGATACTCAAAACAACAGTGCCTCGGACACGTGTTTATTTTTACCATCGACATACAGTTTTATAGTTTCATCAGCTTATTCACAAGGTTTCTGTTGGGGCCACCGTCTGTCAATATGGCAATACCTTTCGCTCTCGTACGTAACCGGCAGGCGGTAAGACGGGGTGAGGTGGAACGAGGTGAGATGAGGCAAGACGACGTTCCCCGGAGGCGGGTGTAGAACTCTTAAAGCGTCGATATCCCGCCTCGGTGACGACAGCCGGATGCCGATGATGTTCTGAATGGGTCGCGATGGGGTGCAATAATGTACGAGCCAGTTGAATAAGGTTGTGGATTTTGAAGCGGGGGTTGGGGTGGTCGGAAGAAAATACCGTGGTTCTTATGTAACGTTACGTGTAAGCTACTCATCGTATGCGTTGCTAACAGCTTCAAACCTATGTCAATCGATGCAGTATCCGAATTCTCTAGAACCTGTGCCATCATCACATCAAATATGTTAACTAAGAGATTAAGATGCAGGTATCACATTGTAATATAGTATAAAATATAATATCTAAAACTATTTGATATTTTTTATTCGTTCTTACATTACTTTGAGGTAATTCGTTATGTCTTGAACATTGGTCACTCGAATCTTTTTAATTAGCGTTTTTGTGGGTTTTTATTTAATTATACACGAATGTTTTAAATAAATGACTTAATGTACTGAAATTAGTTTTTATATTATATTAGATAACGACCGTGGCTTTAATCACATGAACTTACTTCTTCTATATATGTGGAGTTTTGGACTTTGTGGTCGAATGTTATTTCATTATTTTTCTTTTACGCTTTGTTGCTTAAGAGAGTACAAACACTGTAGAATAGTAATCGTAAGAAGCGTAGATGTAAAAACTAAAAACAGACATTTCCATTTTTTTATTGTTAACACTAAACCTCGTTCAATAGCTCTTAAAAAAAAGGAAAATAAACACGAATATATTAATAATCGAAGCTTAAAATGTTACTGAATTGTTTTACTTTGCTTATATATAGATAACTTGGTTTAAAAATGGTCTATCTTTATTTTTGTAGAATTTTTTTCCGTCCTAACTTGAGTGCTATTATTTTTTAATTATTTTATTTTTTATATTTAACTTTTACTGCTTAGCACCTAACATAAAACGTAATAATAAGTAACATAGGTAGTACTGTAAAAAACCCTCTTTTTTCAGTATAAGTCTCGTCGAATTCAGTTCAGCCGTTTCGAAGATGAGATTGAGAAACAACGGACAGTACAATCTTATTTATTTGCACAGATTATAATTTATACATTAACTAGAAAGTTCGACGGACGCTATCCCACCCTGATTAAAAAAAAAACTTGACAAATTATACATTTAAACCTTCGTCATGGATTACCGAATCACAAAAAAAAATCCGTTCAGTTATTTTTGAGTTTATCGCAAACAGACAGACAGACAGACGTGGCAGAGGTTTTGGTTTTATAATATGTAAATAATGATATTGGAAATGGATTGTGAAATCTATTAGTTAACTTTATATTACATTTCAGAATCACCAGTATACCATGAAATGAAAATGAACCATCCCACTGTACTCTTAGCTGGTGGCAGAAACGTTGATTCTCCGGACATTGTGAAGTGCCAACCGCCTCCCAGGAGCAAGTCTGTACGTGATCGTTGCCGAAAAATATATATCAAATAATGTTTTAAAAATAGTAAAATATACTTTGGGTAACCGGTAACGTGTTTCTTTTGAAGGAAATTGACCTGACGAGGAAATTGAGTGAAAGTTACGATATGCAAGAGAAGCTGGTCGCTGATAACGCTGATTTGGAGGTGAAGAGGTCGGAGAGTGTTTTTGTATAAGCTAGTATTCGCAGCCTCTTCTTCTAACATGTTTTCCTTTTTTTTTATTGTAGCACGAAAAAGTGACAGCACTATACCTGATGGTAAGCATAGTATAATCCAAAAACAGTGGCGACCACCGAGAGACAGATCATCCATCGCCGGTCGCCGCTGTCATGCCGGCCATAATGACGAAAGTCACCTGGTACTGGACATGCACAGGCTGATCCCGAAACGCGACGCGCAAAAGCGAGTCACTATGACGGGCTTTTTCGCCATGTACATGGTGGTTGCGATGTTTTGCAATTTCCCCTGTCAGATGTCATCTCAGTGTTCACATACACATTTTATTTTTCATACAATCCATGTAGGGGAGAGTGGAGGAATTGGGAACACTTAACTTCAAACGCTAAAAAATAATAAAAAAAAAGTTATAAACTAAATCAAATTTTATTGCTACATGAACTTTAGTTATCTATGTACTCAGTAGTCATTTAAGACGTTATTTTAAATTTACGTAACAAAAATATAAACTAAAACAAAAAACATTGCCGTACCCAATTACCCGAATCAGTCAATATACATAAAAATCGCCGCCACTCTCAAAAGCATATTTTATTAATTTTAATCTATGTTGCATTTGAAGACACATACTGTGTGTATAATATGAGCAAAAATACAATACCCTTGAACTCAAAACTATAATACTTACATGTTTTATAACTGATGACAAATATATCAAAAATGCAAAAATAATTATTCAACTTACCTTGAGAACACTAGTGCGTCCTTTCAATCCCACTTTTGCATACGCAATGAATGGCTCTGCATTCAGCCGTAGAATAGGTTCGCGACAGTGTAGTACGGGGAGAAGTACTATTTGTTCCCAATCACCCGTCGTTCTCAATTACCCTACTCTCCCCTATACCTTTTTGGGTCTTCCTTTACTTCTATATACGTCCACCTCCATACTCTTTTTTTTTTTTACTTTTCATCTCTTCTCATTATACGCTCATGCATTTTTTTTTCAAACTATCTACGCTATTGACCTAGCAAGGTCTTAACAGCTTCACCAGGCTATTAAGGCGAGCGCTTAAAGCACTCAGCCGATACCATGATAATTGATAACCTATTACTTCTAAACTACTCTTTCATTGGTGCTATTTTCGAACTTCCTCTGACACGCTCCTTTTTAATATTATCCATTCAAATCATTTATAATTATATGACAATCCAAACCGCGCAGTCTCGAATAAAAGTAGCGCTCAAAACCGGCCGTAAAAACTCCCCAAAATACATACGTGGTTATAGTTATGCGATAAAGTTATGATTTTGCAAATTCATCCTTATCTGAATGATTTAAAGTTGTGTTTACAAGGATACAAGTGACATGAGACTATTTGAAATGACTGCATAATCCAAAATTATGCACTCATTTTTATGTGCCGTTTGTGAGACATTCAGTGTGCATTTTGGGTTTCTGTATATCAATGTATCTAGTTACACAACAAATCCATCTTAACATTCGCATCTCTGTCGCATGTAGTCTTCTCTCATCCATCTATTTCGTAGCTCAGCACCCGGAATCATTCGCAGCCCCATAATATAAAACTAATATTTTCAATAATACTTGAGGACTTTAAGTTTTTCTTTATTAATGTATTAAGCTTAGTCATTAATATCTTAATTTTTATATAACTGAGGCATATTTCTATTTGTCTGTTCATATGCTCGAAAACTAGTTAACTAATTTACATTATTTTTATTTTAAATTATTAGTAAACGCTTTGGCTTTATTGTGTACATTTTGGTCAAGATCAAGTCATTATGTTAAAAGTAAATGAAGTCGACGTAAGATAACTATTAGTAAGTACATCTTTTTGGAATATTTTAGGTAAATAATTAAATTTTGACCGATAAAACACAATGGATAATCTACACGAATGACAGTATAATCAATGCAATATGTGATTAAATCACAATGACCTATCGCGGGCTCTACTCGTCATATTACATAACAACAAAACTACTAATTACATAGCCAAAAATCGAACTATTTTGATTCCAATCCTCTTGAGAAGTTCTTTTTGATCGTTCCTCGTGTATGCTTCAATATCTCAAATTGAACTCTTATCGTCCCTTTTTACGATCTCATGACCACAATCTACCAAATAATATATAAAATAGAGGGCTCGAAGTCTCTAGAAGGTATTCAAACTGTAGAGTTGTCGCCAGATAAAAAATATGAATCATGCGAATTTGACTTAAAGATTTTTCATTTTGATTAAATGATCGACGCGTTCCTTGCATCTATCTCTTTTTCTCATATATCAACTGAGTATTCGTGGAAACAAGATGGTAGATATTAGTGACGGCCTCAGACTGTAGTGAGGCCCAATTTATTATTTTTTTGTATAGGTCCTGAGCAAATTTACTTTTTTTTTATTTTGTATTCCGGTGAAGCTGTTATGAATTTGCTAGGTCAATAGCGTAGTCAGTTCGAAAAAAAAAACTTTCTTTTATTTTTTTTACTTCTTTTTTATTTTGGCTATCAGTCTTTAAGTAAGTTATTCCTGCCATTATCTAGTAGGTAATTACGATATTACAAGTTTCTTGCTATCATTTCAATGACCTAACAAGAAGGTATTCTTCTTATTAGAACTTTCCAAGGAGTTTTGGTAGCAAATCGGAATCATGTTCCGTAGTATTTTTTGCCATTCACTTCACTTATGCACAATAACCAAACTGTATTACGTGAAACACCACCAATAACACAAAATAAAGAGCTAAATAATACAAGATTATAGATAAAATATTAAATCAAGTACAGGGCATTCCAAGATCTCTCCAAAGACTTGTTACTATTTGTTTTTACGATTAAAAGTTTTGAGAATTTATTCACAATTGTACTATGTGATAATTCATTTTTTTATTACAAATTATAAAGATGAAAATTTATTGAATAAATACAGTCAATTTCTTATAATTAGATACAAATAGGTTTTAATCTTGGATATTTAAATTTTTAATAAAAACTGGGATGAAAATTTATATAAAGAACCTAAGAGGGGCTTCAAGATGGCAACGTCTAATTCTGACAATGCAATGACAAACCCAATAAAATTTTCGAAACATGTATATTTAACTAAAAACAAAGCAAACATGGATAAGACAAGGTGAGTCGATATTTGTAGATATATTCTGTACAAGGAGCTGATGACGAAAGACCAGAACTTGGAGACATGCCGAGCTCAGGTGAAACGTCTCCAGGGGGAGCTAAAGATGATGAGCAAAGAGAACTGCCTATTACATGAGAAACTAGATAGAAACAATCCTCAGGTAAACAGTATAAATGCTTTAAGTACGAAACGAAACATCCAAACAAGTGTCCAAACATTTTGAAGAAAAATTGGATTATTTTTTAAAGTGAAACTTTTTTACATTGCCTCAAATACATATTTTCGTCCATCTATTGCATGTCGCATTACAGCCGGCGCGCAGCCGTAGAGTGGAATAAAGTGAAAGGCGCTTGGTAGAGCAGCCAAGGTCAATATGGCGGCAATCTAGGCTCAATCCAAAATAATTCAATAATTAAAATAAATATTGCGCTCAGCTTTTAACTTCTGTATTTAATTTGAATAATGGTATTTGTTACTCTAATACCTACACTGAAATTAAATTAAACTAATTAGTTAATTTATAGCTGGTATATCTTTCTGTAATTATTGTATTGTTGCGTTTCATTCAGTCAGTGAGAGTGCCGGAGAACTACCTCTCCATCTCCTTTCTTTCCCTGTCCGTTCCCCTCCCACCTTCCTTAACAACACAGGCTGGCAACGCACTTGTGACTCCTCTGGTGTCGCTGGTGTCTACGGATGGTGGTGATCACTTAACATTACCCACCTGACCCACCTGTTCGTTTGCTGACTATGATGTATGTAAAAAAAACAATAAAAGTATATTATATGGTTGTGTTTCCTGCTACATCACTTCCTGTCACTTAACATATTGTCCAGGACGGAGATATACAAAGTTGATGTAAGGAGATAATACACACACAAAAATAAATAGAAACACCTACTGACAGTATTAATTTCTGTTTTGTTAATCTAAATAAAATATTTCTTATCAATAGTTTGATTGTGGTTTTTTTTTTTACTTTATTTTTGGCAATCAACCGTTCAGATTATTACTGCCATTGTCACGTAGTCAATAATATTACAAGCTTCGTACGATTATTTCAATATCAAGCGTCGTGTGAATCAACATTCTAACAAAATGGTGGATCCCTTGTTAGAACTTTCCATGGAGTTTTTGTGGCATCTCAGAATTGCATGCTCCGTGGTATTATTTTTCATTCACTTCACTTATGCATAATAAACTAACCATATTAGATAAAACACCACCAACTTTATACAATATAGAGTCAAGTAACACATGATTATGAATAAAATATAAAATCCACTACATGACAGTCTGAAATCCCGCCAAAAACTCAATTGTGGTTTTTATAAATAACTTTATTTTTACTTTTTTATTTATTCTTGTTTCGTTTTAAAATGTTTATCAATGTTTAATGTTACATAATTTAATCTTTCAATATATTTTTTTTATACCATGGCAGGCAACTGAATAGGTGGGTCATCAGATGTTAAGTGATCACCACCGTCCATAGACACTTGCAACACCAGTGGATTCGCAAATGCGTTGCCAGTCTGTGTTGGTGAGGAAGGTGGGAGGGGAAAAGAGGAGAGGGAAGAGGTGGGCCTCCGGCACTCTCACTGATCGAATGAAACGTAACAATGCAAGCAAGGGTGGTAGTACCCCAAGCGAACCGAACCATTCGTACTGAAAGCAGTTAATAGCCTCAGCGTGGCTCTACCACCAACATAATACTAGAAAATATAGAATATTATTAACAGATTGTATCGATGTGATAAATTATTTTAAGTTTTCAGTCTAATATGATCTTTTTTGTTATTATATTATTAATCGTCCTGTTCAATGTTACATTACATAATTGTGATTAAGAAATAAATTACTTATATACTATATTTCTATATTTTGCAACAGGGTGATGCGACTCAGATGAAGTTACCGTGCAACTGTCGACAGGATATTAATGTTTGCGAATACGTGAGTATCTTTAAATATATATGGAAATGTACATAATTTAGTTTGTTAAACAGATGTATAAAATCTGAGCGCCTTAACTTGAGTGATGATGAGTACTGATTCAAAATTAGACGTTCAAAACATAAAAAATGTCGCATTTTTGTGTAGTAATTATGCATTTTTTAATATTTATTTATATTATTCTTTGTTGTAATAAATAGTCGAATAGCTGAAAGGATAGTGTGTAAATATTATTTGTGTTGAAATATCTATAAAAAACAATTTTCTTGTCTGTTAATTGAATTATACAGAAATAAAGAAGATTTATTTATTTATTTATTTATTTTAGGGTCGTCAACATGACAATACATTAGTAAATATATAAAAAGTAGGACAATTATGAATCATTATAAAGGCAGTCATATTTATAGACAACCACGGCATGCTCCAACACTTAATTAAATATTCATAAAGTAAATATTAAACTATTTATATATTTAAAGATTTAACATAATAATACAAAAACAAAGAAATTGAAACAGAAAAAGTAAAAAATACTGCAATTAATTGATACTCTTAAATCATACTATATAACATTAGGTATATAACAAATTAACAGAAAGAGAGAGAGTGGAAAAGATAAACAGAAATACTGAAACAATTAAAGCTATATTTTGTGAATAGACTGATATGCTTCTATCGCTGTTTTAAAATGATTTCGTTTAGTAGAGAAAATGTCGCACGTTTTATGAAATGAGTTATATGACCTAGATATTCTGTTGACTGGAGAGTAAAAGCCTAAATTAGTACGTGAATGAGAAATATAAAATGGCACATATTTATTAGATCTTGGAAGCTTAGCAGGAATATTAAATTTAAAGTGATTAGTAATTTGTGGATAATCAATTTTGTCGTGAAAAATGTCAAATAAAAACATAAGTTCTAATATTACTCTTCTATTATTTAAGGAGGATAGTTTGAAGTGATTAAGTCGGTCATTATATTTTGTAATCTTATTGACTACATTGCTATTGTAACAGAGATGCCATAAAAATCTTTTTTGTACTCGTTCTATGTTTTTTATATAAATGTTTTTTAAGATGACATATTATACATATTTAGCATACATATAAAAATAATTGACAATTGTTGAACTGTGTATGCATATAATGAATGTATTCTCATTACATAATATGAAACAAAGTCCTCTACGACGTCTGTCTGTCTGTTAGCAATAAATTCAAAAACTACTGATCGCCTTTTCATGCGGGTTTGAGCAGTAGATAAAGTTATTCCTGAGGAAGGTTTAGGTATATAATTTGTCATCGTTTTTTTGTTATCAGAGCGGCACATCTGCCGTCGGGTTTCCTTTCGCTCCCACTCCCGCCCCCGCAGGGGGTGGGGGGAATGGCGTCAGGGTGATCCCTCTGGCCGTAGTTTCTCTCTCCCCCCGCTTCAACAGAGGTATCTTCTGTTTCGGAGGGTGCCTAGCTTGCGCGGCGCTCCCTCCTGGGTAGTCTCTACAATGTTAATCATGCGTTTCGTCCGGTCGTTATTTCTGTCTCTGACGTCTTCTATGTAGATCTGAGACAACTTTTACCAACAAGGGTGCGTAGTGGTCAGCCATTGCTTGGCATTCTTCTTTGGTCTTGGCATTCTTTCTGTGGGAGCTGCATTCGCTTATTAGCTCGTCGTAGCGTCTCGGGGCTTCTTGTAGGGTGAGGTCAGTGTCTGATTCGGATTCGTGTGTGCTGCACTGCCTGTCGATTGATGGCGAGCGCGGCCTTTCCTGTTCTGTTGGAGGGGCTTCGGATTTGCGTGGGCGTCTTCTTCTTCGGGTTTTCTTTTTGATTGCTCCTCCAAGAGGGGGATTGTTTGCGGGGGCAAAAAGTGTCGCCCCTGCTGCTTCTATGGTCGGCGGCACATCGTCTGCCAGGCCTGCTTATATAGTCTAAATGGCGTATGTTGACGGTTATACACGTAGTTATAAGCGCGCGCGTGTGTGTGAGCGTGTGTGTATGAGCGTGTGCTTGTGAGCGTATGTGAGTGAGCGTGTGTGCATGTGTGTGCGTGCGGGCGAGCGCTTGTTTGTGTGTGTGTGTGTGTTTGTGAATGTGTATAAGCATGTACAAGAACAATGAAAGTTATATTGTCTACATGCTATGTATTAAAAACTTTGGACAGCTATAAATGTCAATTATTTTATATAGCTAATGTACAAATGAATCGGTAATTATAAATACCGAAATCAATTTATGTAGATTTGAGATACGGCAGATAAAAATATAAATATAATTATCATAAAATTTTCCTTAACATAAATTCTCGAGATATCAACTGACAATCGTTATAGTATTCACTCGTAAACAAGGAACAACGTATTGAGTCAAAGCCTTTTGTGTTACATAACAATATATTATGCCAAACAATGTGATAACAATTTCAATCTTTATGTATAAATATATTTGTGTTATGTATCTTAAAATAAAATATCTATTCGAGCTATTTATGGATGTTTTTAAATGGAATCAATTTGGCACACAGAGAAACACTTAATATAAAAAAAAAAAAACAGTGTTATGATATTTATCCACGATGAATTCCGAAACTACTCAACCGATCTTTATGAAAGTTGGTATTTAAGTATAATTTAGTCCCAATTTGATTGATATGATAGTTTATAATTCGATTAATAGGTTCAATATTTTTAAATTACAAATTCAATTATAGTCGATTTTGAATGTTTTTTGATAGTGGTAGTAGTTTTGACGTACTTAAGTGCCTTTTTAGGACCTAAGTTGAATAAAGTTTTTTTTTTTTTTTCGAAAGGACTACGCTATTGACCCAGCAAGGTCTTAACAGCTTCACCGGACTACATTTTTAATTTTAATTGTTGTTAATTGTAAGTTTAATCAGCCTCGAACATATGGCATTTTAAATTAATTTGTTAATAAAAAACTGTAGGCCTACTGTACATATATATCACATAGATGGTATCACGTATCAACTCTTAGTTTATTTTATGGTGCACGTATACTGTTAATCTATTTACTAGGTAACCTCGCTTTTTCTGCATCAAACTGAATTAAAGCAACGCGTGGTCAGATCAAATTTTATAAATTCTAGCTTTTGATGATTCGGGATATTAAAAAACAAAGTTTGCATAAAATGGTAGGAGCGCGAAAGCAGGAAGGGGGAAGGGACATACTCTTAGATGCTCGACGACAATTTTAACTTATTAACTGTCACGCGATTATTTACGAAGCTAACTTAAAATGTCATTATGTTTAATGGTATTATGTTACTAAAAATGGTAATTATAGTAAATAGTCAATGGTATTATGCCTAAAAATTTGTAAATACGCCATAAGCGCCCCAAAAGTGCCGTGTTAAAACTTGGCTAGCTAGCTTATTTTTGACGGCTGCCCCGTCATCCGCCCGTATCTAAGCATCATTTAACTATTTCGTTTTCACGGCCGTTATTGAGAATATGCCATCTTACTTCCACATTTTATCTAAGACAGTGTGGCGTTACAATATCATTTTACGTATGTGTGCGTTATCGTGCCATTTGTTTTGTAAAAATATTATGTAGGTAACGTATCTACTACACCTTTTTAATTATAATATCATCGGTAATAATCAGTACATTAAATAAATTTTATTTTTTAATGAAATTATCTCATATTTATATTTGAACCCTAATATATGAAATATGAAACTGTTCATGTAAGCCAAACCTGATTTCTTCTCCTATTTCTTAAAGCCATCGGAACTATACGAGTATATTTACACTAGTTGATTCTGACTTTGTAGTTTTTTTTTTCTCGAACTGACTACGCTATTGTCCTTTATTTTTTGGCCTTTACAGCTTCACCGGACTACTAAGGCGAGCGCTTAAGGCTCTCAGCCGATTTTATAATGGCAACAAGCTCAAGGGTGCACGGCACACCTCGGCTTGGCTGTTGCTCGTTGCATGCAAAATCGCGACCTAACTTAGCAAGCCTAGCTAACTATTCATATTTGTTTGAGTTGTTGAAACGTATATGTGTACCAAGCATATCCGCCTCAACAAATCCTCCATATATTTTTATCGAAAAATTGAGAGTTCTTCAGTTCGATAAGGGATAAAAAATTGAAAAAATAACCCTTCCACCAAAATGTGTAGCGTGTAGGCGTGCACGTGTGTGGGGGTGATCGTGTAGTGTTGTAGCAGTGATGTATGGGTGTGTCACCGTATCGCGCAAGCAACGCACTCAAGGGCTCCCTACCGAGGGATCGAACATAGGCTTGAGCCGCTGCCGTGCTGCGGTGCGGGAGCGAAATTAACCCCCAGATCGCAGCGGCGCGATCTGTGATTACGCGGGCGTGGGCGTGAGCCCGCTCTGTTACGAGGGACAGGCTGGTACTGATCGTTCGCTGACGTGATATCGTCGGGAGGATCGGTAAAAATGTGTCGCGGACGTCTTCTATAACGCCCAGCGTTGGGTACGGGTTTGTAATTCACGGCGGAACTAACGGACTGGGATGAATCGCGGCTCGATCGAAATAGCTACTCGTAAGTGATTTTATATACGCCCAGATAGACGGCATCTCCAGGTCCCTGTGGAGATCCGCCTTTCAGACGAATCAAGGAGCACCGGTGATTTTACGCAGAACCCGGGTCTACAAAACCTGAAGCTTATCGAGATTATTCGCGTGGGCAAAGACCGGACAACTATATGTCATAATCGAACGAATACAAACTTTATATATTGTGAGCTTATGTCTGAAGGACAGTTTGCTCTTCTGACAGAGTAAATAATGGAGGCGAACCAAGACCATAGCGGCTTTGTCTCGCACTTTCTTAATATGTGGCTCGAACGTTAAATGATTGTCTAATGTGACGCCGAGATACTTGACCTCGGTGGTCCAAGGTATCTCGGTTTTGTATAGCCTGATGGGCTTTAATTTGTTCGAATAGGATCGAAGTGTATGGCGGCACTCTTTTCGAGTTTAATAGCTATACGCCATCGAAGAAACCAGTCACCGAGTGTGCTAACGGCTTCTTCGATGCGATTCCTGAGGACATCCGGCCACCAGCCAGAGGCGTAGATAACTGTATCATCAGCATAACAACCTACCTCGACTCCCGGGAGCTTAGGTAGGTCGCTGATGAACAGGTTGAAGAGGGTAGGCGCGAGAATTGAGCCTTGTGGCACACCTGAGCGAATCTGACGGGGCCATGAGAGTTCACCGTCTACTCTAAAACGGAAGGTTCTATCGGCGAGATAATCACGAATGATGTGAACTAACCTATCGGGTATACCGGCTTGACTTAGCTTGTATATGAGCCCTTTGTGCCAGACCTTATCGAAGGCCTTGGCGACATCGAAAAAGACTGCTATTGTACGTTTCGGATTAGTGTTTTTCACGGGCGGATCCGGCTCCTTTATTGAAATTAGAAAAGATGTACTCCGTGAGGTGGAGTACTTGATCTGGACAAGATTGTTTGGCGTGAAATCCAAACTGCTCAGGCGGTATTAAACTAAGGTCGGAAATCTTAACCTGGAGACGGTTCAGAAGGAGCCGCTCGTAAAGTTTGCCTAAAGTATCTAGTAAACTGATCGGGCGATAGCTATCGGGAAGCGTAGCTTTCTTACCGGGCTTATGAATCCCTATCACTACAGCCCTCTTCCAGACAGCTGGAAAATGACCCTGGGATATGGTCGCATTGAAGATGCAGACCAATAGAGCTATAATGCGGTCAGGAAGGAGCTTCAGAACCTCGTTCCTGATCCCATCGGGACCTGGGGACTTCCTAAGCTTGAGACACTTGATGGCGGCCGAGACTTCGTCAAACGTTATCGGGGTTAGGGTATCCGCCGGAGGAGACGCGAGTGCATGCTCTACGGCTGTTTCGATCGACTCTATGATGGAAGGGTCAGTATTATCAGTGTTTGGCGAACACTGTTTCTCTAAACTCGCGGCGAGACATTCTGCTTTGTCAGTTTTATCGAACGCGGGAGGCAACCCGGGGCCTCTATCGAGAGGGGGCATTGGAATAACCATATTGGACTTAAACTTTCGCGTGAGAGTCCAGAATGACAGGTGAGACGGCTGGAGATCCTCCAGGAACCTGTCCCACCTGTCACCCCGGATTTCAGAAATACGAGACTTAACTGCTTTACGTAAGAAACGTAAGCGTTCGCGGTTCTCTGCGGACGTGTAAGCATCGTGAGCACGAGTCGCGGCGTTCTTTTCCGTGATCAATGTTCTCACGTTATCAGGGAGTATAAAACGGCGCTCGTTCGCCGCTTGTACCTTTTTCGAGGTTTCTCTGACGGCGGTCTGGAGATAAACAACCAGGGAATCGATGGCCGAATCCGCATCGGCTTTAGACACCAACACGTCCGGAATCCTGTCTAAACTGCTAGACGACTAGACGGACTATTTTTAAAATATTCGCTAAGTTTCGCGTAATCGGCCACTCTGATCGGCGACGGGCTAAAATCAGAATTCTGTCCTAACTGTAATATAACCGGGCGATGATTTGAGTGGAGTTCGTGTACGACTGATATGAGTCGTACAGGAAGCGCGACATTTTTTAACAGAGCTATATCTAAAACTGAAGGTCGGCAGTGATCTTGATAGTGCGTGGGTTCCGGAAGGCCTATGACGTTAAAGGCGAGAGCCTCACCTAGTTCGTCGAGTATCTTCCCGTTACGAGAGGTACACGGACTGTTCCAGATGACGTTCCCGCTGTTGAGGTCCCCGCTATAATGACTGAGTCACTTAAGTTAAATAGCGCCTGCAAATCGGATTTAAGTAACTCTTTGCTCGGTGATAGATACGCGGAGACAAGAATAATATCAGAGTGGCCCGTCATACCTACACGGCATACTGACACTTCCATATGAGTAAGCGCGGGCCTTGCCTGACGGGGACGTTGTGTGCGCGGTGCGCGGGGACAGCCACGATAATTCGCGGGGTGACCCGCGTTACTGCAGAGCGCACAGCTGGGAGGATTGGGAGTGCCAGGAGTGCGCGCGCACTCCTTCGTGACGTGGTCTCCCAGGCACTTGACACACCTGGGGCGAAGATGACAGTTCTTCGCGGAGTGCCCATAACTATGGCAGTTATGGCACTGCGAAGGAATGTGGGTCTTGCGTGGGGGCTCAACGGTGACGCCGTTGAGGTCGCACATAGATGTGAGCGAAAAAATGGCCTTACCCTCCTGCGACCGGTCGAGAAGAACAAGCACCATGTTGTATGGAGCGCGAGTGCGTGGGTGGTACATACGATGTACCTCACGCACGGGGAAGTTTTTCTCCTTAAGGGAGAGGGTGACGTCCTCGACCGAGATTTCGGCCAGGACACGGCGAAGCACGACACGAAGGAGGCGCTCGTCCTCTAGAGCATACGTGAAGTACGCGAGTTTTGATTCTGTGAGAAATCAAATAAGCGCGCGATGGTCGTCCGATGTGGGACATTTGACACGAATGCCCGCCGGAGTGTTGAGGGCATTCGTATAATTGACCTTAAGAGTCTTGAGTCTATTGGAAATCGCAATCCATTGCGATTTATCCTGAATCGTAACAGGAGGCGGCGGGCGCGGCTTTCTAACTGCGGAACCCGGAGTGAGCGAGACGGAGATATTTTTGTTTTCGTTCGGTTTACGCGACGGTATAGTCGAGGTCGCCGGCACACGAGCGCCACCTATGTTGGCGACTTTTACTGGGCCTACGGAACCCGATTCCGTCGGGCTGGACGGACGACGCCTATTATATGAGATGGTTGTATATCCGTCTTTATCTAATTGCGCATAAGGCGCGGCAATCGCGGTCGCGGTCGCGGTCGGCTCGGCGGACGCCGTCACGTCTAGCTCCATCTCGGAGCCGGTCTCCGAGCTGGAGCTCAAAATCGAGATCTCAAATAGGCCCTTGTCTCGCGCATCGAGAGGCGGTTGCGGCGAGAGAGATGCGAAGGAATTCACGGTCGGTATTGAACTCGTATACTGAGTGCCCTTGGAGGGCCGCAACGCATCTTTGATCGTATTATTAATGGTCTCATCGTCCATCACGTGCGCGCGAAGGCTGAGACGAAGCCTATCTTAAACGATCGAGTCCATCGCGGTAGACTGAGAGGGTGGGGCCGCGAGAACAACCTCCCTGCCTTAAGGGCAGGGGGGCACGCCAACGGTAAGCTAACGGGCTATCCCGAGCCCGGGCCAAGAGAAACTGTGGGCGAAGTGCAATGCCTCACAGGGGACCCCCCTAACTTGCCTAGGGGGAGGGCCTAACAAACCCGAGGCCGAGAACGCAGGCCGGTAAACCGGGCTACGCCCAAACAGACACCCGGGGATGGAAAAAGGGGAAAGGGAGTGTGGGAGGTCGACACCTGGACTAGACTAGGCGACCTCGCCAAGGCCTAGCTACCCAGGCCCGTCTACCAGTGCAGCAGGCCGAGGGGCCTTCGGCGAGCGGGCAGGGCGCTCCAACCCACTTGCGTTTGCACCGTTAGGTTTCCGCGGGTTGGCCAGACGACTAGACTTTATGCAGCCCGGGTTTGCACTGAAAAGTGCAATTTGCTGCGCTCAAAATGGAGCGCCTACGATTGACGTCACTATTCTTCACAGAAGCCGGACAGAGACATGGCGAACTCAAAAGTGACTACGCGCACGCGAACGATGCCGAAGCACGAAGCACGCAGCCGAAGATCGAATGAGAAACTCGCGATAACACTACGGAAAGATAACGGTCACTTTGAGATCGTGCGTCTCACTCGCGTAGCGACACGAATCGGACTCCCATTTCTAAAAACCTTTGTAGTTGTACAAATATGTCAACTAAAGAAAAGACGAGGCAGCTTGTATCAGGCTTACTGAGCGTTGCGAGGCTTGGACGGCGAATTACTGGGGCGGGGGCGGCACTCGGCCGGTTGTTCCCTAACATAGAAGGGCCGGGTGCCGGGTATCGTCGACTCTTCATGGGGGTCGTGTGGGCGATGGCTGCCTATGGGGCACCAGTATGGGCGGACGCCCTCGGTGTCGCTAACGTGCGCACGCTTCGCAATGTGCAGCGCACGGTAGCATTGATAGCGATCCATGCATACCGCACTGTGTCCTCGGCGGCGGCCTTTACGCTCGCCGGCTCCCTTCCCTGGGAGCTAGAGGCAGGAGTTCTCGCCACCGTATACGAATTTACGGCGGCGAGGAAAAATTGCGGGGAGCCTCTGGTTCCCAGGGAAATTGAGGCGAAAAGGCGGGAGTTGAGGGAGGAGGTCGTTGGAAGGTGGATGCAGGACCTGGCGGACGCGCGCTTCTGAACATATACCGTAGACGCCGTCCGCCCGGTCCTCCAGGAATGGATTGGAAGGGAGTGGGGCTCCCTGACGTTCCGGCTAGTGCAAGTACTCACCTGGCAGGGTTGGTTCGGGTGGTACCTTCACTGGATCGCTTACAGGGAGCCGACAGCCGCCTGTCACGAGTGCGGCGCTGAGGAACATACCGCGCAGCACACGCTTTCCGAGTGTGTTGTGTGGGGAAGGACAGCGCTGCACTCTAACGACGACGGTAGGGAGGAATTTGTCGCTGCCGAGTGTGGTCTCCACCATGCTCAGCAGCGAACAGGCGTGGCGAGCCTCCTTTCCCTCAAATACAGGCTGGCAACTCATTTACAACTACTCTGGTGTTGCTATTGTCTATGGGCGGCGGTGATCACTTAACATCAGGTGACCTGCCTGTTCGTTTGCTTCATACAATATAAAAACATACATTGTTGTTGGTGTTTAACAATGTCTGTGCCCGCGAATTTTTTAGCGTGAAACCCTATGTAAAAACAATTAATATAATCAACTATTCTATTAAACCCATTTCCGTATCTACTTATTTCTATTTCTCTCGTACTGAAATCGAAACGTCATTCAAACTACAGTAATTTTTGATACAGAAGTCCGATTTTAATGAAACAAAGACCGAAAGATACCCCGGGATATTGTTTATGATTCTTTTTGCGAGGTTTTATCGTGGACGCAGTTCTTTGACTGTGATGCGTACTCAAATAAACAAACATAGGGACATTTCTAAAAACGATTGAATGATATTTAATTACTTAGACACCTACAATAACTTTTTCACAAGAAATGTACAGACATAACAGATTTATATTTTTAGTATATGTATAACTAATATTGCAATTTATGTGTTGTTATGCTTAGTTAAAAAGGAAATCAAGTAAATCTTAGGTTTCTACTGCTACCTATATTCTATACATATTATAATTTTAGTACGCAGTAAGTGGTAACACAATGTGAGTGTATAATCATTTGCTTGTTAATAATTTTACGAATTTAACCTTAATATGAAATGACTTGGGAAATGTTTCCAAACATGAAACAATTTGTGCAATTTAATTTACAGAACGGCAAGACGTTTGATGTCGGCGAAGCTCGGGAGCTAATTGCACAACTCGAAAATTATAAAAGTTCTACAGCAGATCTCGTGAGTTTGTAAACATAACTGTTTCTCGGGTCGTTGATTTATCGTGTTTTACATGTGTTCAATTATATACCACGTTGTGTGTTCTTTTTTTCTATTGGAACACAATTAAGTGATTGTAAACGCAGTGCAATCCAAGTTTATCAGCGAATCAGTGAATTTAGAATCAATCCTCAGTCCGTTATATCGGTTTGCAAGACTCTCGACATCTCGGTATACACGGGCTACTTCTGAATATTGACGATACTAAAAGAGAGTCACTACAAGGAGTTTATTAATACATGCGTAGTACTCTCAATCCTGTCGGGTTATTGAATATTTCCCGGTTAATCCCGAAACACGATACTAACGGTATTATTACAAAAAATTTGAATACATATTGAATACTTGCTTTAAAAAGGTTTGGGTACTTCCGTATTAAATGCACTGCGCTTGCCGAACGTTTGCCTCAACAGTGGTCGGAGAGCGCGATGAACTGAACGATCCCAAATTACTATGCTACGCTAAAGAAACCTCTTCATAAAATTAATTAAATAGTGAAATAAAAATATATCAAATAAAGAAAATATAATTCAATAACTTTAAATTATTGTGTTTTTGTTGAAAAGGAGAAACAACTCGGTGAATTGGAGGTAGAATTACGTCAAGTAAAAATAGAAATGGAGTCTGTAAAGGGAAATACTAATACCGCTTGCCGAGGAGGTGGCGGTCAGAACACTTGTTTCGAACAGCCGGTATGGAAAATTATCTTACGCTTAAGTAAACACTAGGTTACTACTACATAAGTTACATTACTACGCCTTATTCTGAATTTTAGTTATTGTTATTAATTTCAGTGAAGAAGATTCTGGCAAATGTAACAACAAGATTGCTCTAAATTGAAATTCTTTTCAAGTACATGCATCACGGCAGTAGCGTTTTGGTTCCAGTTTTAAATAGATTTGATATATCCGACTATAGAAATAATTAGAATTACCCATGTATCTTCTTAAATTTCATCATCTTCTTTGTAACTTTATCGCTCTTAAGTAGGTTTGGTACAACAAGTTTTCCTTTCACTCTTCTCTATCTACTACAAGCTTCTGCCCGCGACTTCGTTCACGTGGAATAGTTAGTTTGGGTTAAGGTAACACGCAGTGTAAGCTCTGAAAAGAAAAAAAACAATATTGAAACATTCTTCATTGCTGCTCCGTCCCTATTGGTTTTAACGTGATGATATGTAGACTATAACCTTCATCGAGAAATGAGCTATATAACACTGAAAGAATTATTCAAATCGGACCAGTAGTTCCTGAGATTACCCCCTACAACGTCACAAACTCACAAACTTTACCTCTTTATAATATTAGTATAGATTAGCTCAGTTTTGAGAAGTTATAACCTATCATCACGCTATGCATCCACACCTTCGGTCATGACCTTTTTTTTTTTTATTAACGTGGGGAAATCCCTAACGGATACGCTACCCTCCCCGGAGAGAGGGTGGGTTATGTCCGATTCGCACGGACTAAAATCCCACGGTGTACCGTCCGCCGCATTGGAGGAGCAGCCAGGGATCGAGCATGCTCACTGACCTGAAACTGCCCCTGCGGCAGCCTGGCGAATGAACTCCAGGCTTCACCCTACTATAGAGAGGCTACTGGGTACACGACCAGCAGCCTCCCCTCGTCAGCCTCACCCGTGCAACGAGGAGACGGGGGGCCCCGCCCCATCCCCTCAGGTTTGGCGACACCTTCGGTCATAACCTAACCCTGTATCCATCAAACTTTAATCAAATCAGAGTACTTTCATATTGTATGTTATAATAAAATGTGTACGTCAATGGTCACAAATATTTTTTTTTATATCAAAGGAGGCAAACGAACTGGTGGGTCACGTGATGTTAAGTGATCACCACCGTCCATAGACACTAGCTACATCAGGGACGTCGCAAGTGCGTTGCCAGCCTGTATATGGGAGAAGGGAGAGGGGAAGGAAAGGGACAGAAGGAAAGAGGAAGGGACGTGGGCCTCCGGCTCTCTCACTGACCGAACGAAACACAATAATGCAAGCACTGTTATTTCACGTCGGTTATCTGTGCGAGGGGTGGTACTACCCCGGTGGAACCGACCCATTCATGCTGAAACCAAAAATAGCTTCAGCGGGGCTCTACCACCTACTAAATTAATTTTTACTGTTTTATTTTTGTAAGCATGTTAAAGTTCTACATTACTATTTTCTTATTCAGATAAAGTTATTTAATAAGACATTTTGGCTAAATACCACTATATGATTGCTATACAATTAACTCCTAATGCAATCTTAACAATTGGCATCGAATTTCAAACCTCGAGAGACTGAATTTGTTTAAATTGCAAAATGGATGATTTTAAAGCCCCCTATTAATTTTTTTTTATGTTATAGGAAGCAAATACACTGCTGAGTCATCTAATGCTAAGTGATCACCACCGTTCATAGACACCAGCAACACCAGTGTAGTCGCAAGTGCGTTGTCAGCCTGTGTTGGAAGGGAGAAGGGTAAGAG
Organism: Antheraea mylitta; assembly: GCA_014332785.1. Lineage (NCBI taxonomy): Eukaryota > Metazoa > Arthropoda > Insecta > Lepidoptera > Saturniidae > Antheraea > Antheraea mylitta. The sequence goes on from JACEII010000036.1 coordinate 5,322,319, forward strand.
GAAGAAGGGATAGGGAGGTACGTGGGCCTCCGGCGCTCTCACTGACCGAACGAAACGCAATAATGCAACCACTGTTACTTCATGTCGGTTTTCTGTGAGAGGGTGGTGCTACCCCAGGCGAGCCATCCCATTCTTGCTAAACCAGTGATAGCTTCGCCGTTGCTACCGTCTACAAAATTATTGTTTATTAATTAATTTATTCAATTCAAAGTGATATGTTTAAAGTATATTCAATAAAACGATAAAAATAAACAAAGGCAATTCACATGAGTCTTCTACAAGTTTTTGACATTATTTCTTTCTCTTTGTCATAATTAGTGGATAATTGTAGGATTTGATTTCAGGCTGGCGGTCCTCCTGTGCCTCCTATGTCACGATTCGTTAGTATTATTTATCGCAGGATAACTGAATATCCATAGATATATATATAGTATACATATATGTAATGGAATAATAACAAGAGTTATTCGATACGAGATTCTTATTCTCAATTAACGGTCTTTAATGTTAACTATTTAAATTACAAAAGTGTGGTAATTTAAATAGTTGTATATAAATCAATATTACTGGTGTTATTGAAGGTTAAAAAGTATTTAAAAAAGTTATGTATAAAATGCACCGCGTTAGCTGAATGTTCGCAATCTTGCTCTTTCTTTTGTCTTTGCGAAAAAAGGATATCGCGAACTTGCCTCGGGCTAGCGCGGTGTATTTACTACGAAACCTTTTTAAAGCAAGTATTTAATACGTATTTAACTTTTTGTAAAAAAGACTGCAAATAACTATATATCGGAGTCTAAAAGCATTTGACAGAGAAAGCAAGTTAGTTGGATATATATATTTTTTTCAAAGTGAAAACGCTGTTGACCTGCAAAGGTCTTTACAGCTTCACCGAACTATTGAGGCGAGCGTTGAAGGCACTCAGCCGATTTGGGGTGTTTGGGCGACTAACTCGAGGGTGCACGGCACACCTCGGCTTGGGCTGTCGACTGTTTTGTGCAAAAATCGCGACCTATCTGAGATAACCTAAGCTAAGCTATCTAGATATACGTATATGAGTTATTAAAACATGCATGTGTACCAATCATGCGTGCCTCAACAACTCCTATATGTATGAGTTGGATATATAATACTTTATATACTATCTTTGAAAGAGGGTGAGTAATAAGGCTAGTATTTTCTAATCTATGTGTTTTAATTTCAGTGCGGAGTATGCCCTCCATGTCCAGCATCTTGCAACCCTAATGCTCCACCGGTAAGATATTTTTTATATTACAGAGATTATACATTTATTAGTATATATACTTATATTACCTTGTATTCATAATGTTTCTATAACAGTAAGTTTCTATAACAAATAAAGTAACTTGAAAGGACAACGGATGTAGCTAATGTTCCCAGTTTTGTTACTTTTAACTTAGAAATGGACGAAAAGCATGATTACGTATCAGAAAATAGATATTTATAAATCCAGATATAGTTTTAACAAATAACAAATAATAAATTTAACCACTAAAGTAACGTTCACTTAAAATAAAACAAGTCTCTTTTTAGCAGCCAGAATTATAGAATCTAGTACATCATAATTATAATAAGGTATAATATAAAGTATTATTAAGGTCTAGTGTATTAGACTATTTTAATGAACTTTCGAAATACTTCTGCGACTACTTAGTTAGCGCATCTACTTCTGCGATTTGCAATTTTTAAATTTCAATATATTCATATCTTATGAAAGCTATAAAAATTACGTAGTATCTATAATTAAGGTAGATTAAGTCATTAGGTTGAACGAATAGTGTTGTTAAATTAAACAAATTTCTTACGCCAATATAAATTCTTGCCTACAGACTCCGGCTGAGAAGGAGGTGCAAAAATTAACCATCCAGTTACGAAAAACAGAAGAAAACTTTAAGACTAAAGTCACTGAGGTAGAAACGTTATTGATTTTAAACGAGCATATGTAGAACATTTTCATTGTTTTAAATAAAATATTAATTCTAGTGCGCGATGCTTAGAGCAGAACTCTTGAAAAAGAAAGAAGAATTAGAGAAAGAAAGATGCCAACACCGAGAGACCCAGAATAGATTGAGAGAACTGGAAATGAAATTTGAAGGTCTAGCCACGCACACAAACATGCTGTTGGGGACTAAAGAGCAAGCATTCGAACAAGAAGTGAACGTGCGAGCATTAAAACAATGTTATAGAGAGGCAAGGGAGGAAATTGATGAGCTTAGAATCTTGATGAAAGAGCAAAACGATCAGTTACAAGACTACAGGGTTAAGGTAAGGATAGACACATGTATAAATAATTTCAATTATGAAACTTACGGCATGTGAAAAAATTAAAGTCTGGAATAAAATAAAATAATTCAATGAGATAATTTGAAAACAGGACAAAAAGTTTCATTTGGCCGATGTATGTCTGAGGAATGAAGATGTACAAACCTTTGTATATCACCTTGGAGTAAATCATTCAATGTTTAGGTTGAAAATAGAATCATGAAAAGCTAAATATACAAATCCTTTTATAATTTCACCAGTATCTTCAAGCTCAGCAGTTAGTGGAAGAGCAGCGCCGTCAAATGGACATGATGGATATGGACAACACTCGAATTAGCGAACAGATCAATCTCGAGATTCAGAGAGTTAAGGTGACATACATTTTGTTTTATATTACGTGACTAGTGCAAAATATTATTGCTAAAGGCTTTCAGGACGTTATTATAGTCGCGTTGCGATTACTTGGTATTAATGTTTTTCCAATTTTTGAGACACTGATAGCATGTCAATTATGTCTATTAGAAATTGTACAAATATAACTTTTGGTTAAGTGTATTATATAGTTTAAGTTTAGACGGCTAAAATATTTTGGACCACTCTTGTCTAATTATAGCTAAAGTTCCAAGAGAAATTACAAGAGTTGGCACCGATACCAGATCTATTAAAAGCAACGCAAATGCGTCTAAAGGATGCGCAGCAGGCACAAGCCATCGCCGAACACAATGCTGAACAACTGGCCAGGGAACTCAACTGCGCCAGAGAGAAGGTATTCCTCTTTAAATATTTAAGATGGTAAAGACTCATACAGTAATTATAATTGCAAATATGTAAGGTATAACAATATGCTACCAATAGGTGCACGTGTTACTGCACAATAGTTTGAAGCCACCTGAAAAACCTCCTGAGCGCACTGCTGAAGACAAGCAAATGGCGATGATGAACCAGCGTGTCACCCAGCTCACCGAGACAAATATTGCATTGAAATCTGAGATTGAAAGACTTAAGTTAGTATATATTTAAATCGGCTCTGGATACTAAGGTATCATAAAAGTATAAATTTAACTATAGTAAATGTTCCATGTTCGCACTCCTTGTAGATGTGGTAATAATACTGTAGATTCACAAACTGAACCGATTAAATAGAAAATAGTACCAACAATTAAATAGAAACTAGTACCAACTGAACGTTGGCGTAAAAGAATTTTTTTTTTTTGGCGTGGGTAATTTATACTGCATCCTCCCGGTCAAACTGTCAAACGGTAGAACCGTTAACTTCAAAATTATCATGTCCCTGAGTGTTCGCCAACACCAAAAATGAAATGTTTTTGTGCCGTGCGCTACAATTAACAATATTAAGTGCTTGTGACATTTTTAAGCCACGTTATACCACGAACAGCTCGACCTTCCAGATGAATGATAAGAGGATTTATATTGTTAATTGTAAACCTTTTGCTGACTTGAAGTACATGTATATTAAAATCTGGTGATGTAATCCTTGATCGTTCAAAATGCTCACATCCAACCAGAATCAGTTGGTGTCATTCACCAAGAGAAAAGAAGTGCTTTTTACCTGATAGTAACCTAATATGCTAAAATTGTGATATTGACGTTAATGTAAACCAAATAAAAAAGTTAATACACTGATATTTACTATCACTTGCTTGCTGGGAAATATGGTAAATTAACGAAGTTGCATCTATATAACTGGCTGTTAAACATTGGTTGAGATTGAAACTAAACACAACGTGTCAATGCAAGTCCGATAACGATAGTAATTTTGATGGTGACGATGAAATGTCTACATATTTGTATTTAGCTTGCAATGTTTGTTAATGTATTTAGGTCAAATTTTGCAAGCTGATGTAAAGCTAGTTCCTTTAGATCTACAACTTTCTAATCTTGCATGTTTGTTGAGTCCTGATGACAATGCATAAATGAAATAAAAACAAAATAACCATTTTCACAACTAGCCGCAATAAAGATTGGCAAAAAAAAATCGATCAAAGTTTTAGCGCATTTCAATAAGAGCTTGTTTTTTAATATTTAATTTATTTTAATATTAAGTTATATTATAATAATTATAGAAATAAAATCGACGAAATATATTTATATGATACTTGGATTATATGTAGGTGCTAAAAAAAATATACTGAAAGTTTTAGGATTTCACTTAATAGGTTTTCGAGAAAAAGCATAATAGAGCTATGTAAATAAAAAACAAAAAAAAAAATTAAGAGCTAATCTTAATCTAAGCTACGTTTAATCTAAATTTTTAGTATTCTTGGGAACGAATGATGATGCTTTATATAAAAAAAAATCTTTTAAATTCTATTTTTAACCACGACGCAATATTGGTACAAATTTTAAAACCATTTCAAATCTTATATTTTTCCTTATACCAATTTTAGTTATTAAAATTCTTTAAAATACTAGTACATTGAAATAATAAATGAAAACCATATTTTTATCCAAACTATCAATTTACTTATATATTTTAAACAGTACATATTTTCCGAGTACCATTTATCTATCTTTCTGAGGCCGATTTTTCATACTTATACACCTTTGGTATTTAAGAACCCAAGATATACAATCTTGAATAAAACTAGCGCTCGAAACCTGTCGCAATACCTCCCTAATATACGTACGTATAGTTATATGATAAATTCATGATTTTGCAAATTCAACCTTACCTGAATGATTTCCATAATTCAAAATTATGCACTCATTTTTGTGTGTCCGCTGGGAGACGGTAAGTGTGCATCTTGGGTTTCTGTATATCAATGTTAGACCCTATAGATTTTTAAAACATGTTATATAGACCTCCTTTCCTGATAATTCACGAATACGTTTATGGTTTTCACGTATCATTTTAGGGCAAACGTGATTCGAATGGAGGAGAGCGTGTTGGCGAACGAAAAGCGTCTCCAAGAGAAAATGCACGAGTGCGCGCAGATCGGCGGGGAGTTGGACCGCGCCAGGGACGAAGCTGCTAGGGCTTTACAGCGGGCGAATGAACGCGTCGATACCATACGCAAGTACGTATGACGTTGTTCTTATCTCACTATCTCACTTTTCCGTACTGTGGAGAATATCCTGGCCAGTGTGCTACCTCCTTCTTTTTTTTATTGAGGCACGACAAAGTGACTTCACTATGCCTGATGGTAAGCATAGTACAATCCAAAAACAGTGGCGACCACCGAGAGACAGATCTTCCATCGTCGGTCGCCGCTGTCATGCCGGCCATAATGACGAAAGTCACCCGGTACTGGATATGCACAGGCTGATCGCGAAACGCGACGTGCAAAAGCGAGTCACTATGACGGGCTTTTTCGCCATGTACATGGTGGTAGCGACCCAGTTGGGCTGTAAAACCCTACCACCCCGCTATAGCCATTGCCTCGTTCGTTGATCAGCAGGGTGCACCACGTGCAGGTGAGGTTGGCTTGTGTGTCCCAAGTCTTAAGATGTTACTCGACACCCCTTACACCCCAAACCCCATACAACATGGGGTCGTTCAAGTGCAATATGGAGGGGTATTTACGCAAGCTGGCATGACAGCGACAATCGTCGAACGATGACGTATCTCTCAGTAGTCGCCTTTGTTTTGGGACTGTACTGTATTTACCATCAGTACTTGTGCATTAACTTTGCCGTGCTACGATGAAAAAAAAAGTTTGTGTATTCTTATGTACACGCCTTAGTAGTTATACTTCTTTGGCGTAACAAAATTAAAATCTTTTCAAAAATATTATCTTTCGCCTTATTCTACGTTTCTAGAAAAAAAAACGACACTAACAATAGAAAAATGGTGTTTAATACAATTGAAAGTTTTAATACAAAGAAATACAAACAATAAATACAAATAAACAAAATATTGACAATAGATAACTGAAGGGTGTCGGTTTTTCGTGACGGTGTCCGTGCGCATCCTAAAAATTTACTCTCATCGTTTTCCCCTACAGTGCCAAAAGAAGTATAACTTCAAAACTAAGACGAAAAACATGTTTCCTTATGAGATTACATCTGACTATTTCCGTTTTTTTTTTTAAATTGGTAAACGTTAATGGCCTTGCAAGATCTTTACAGTTTCACCGGACTACATTTTTTCCGGTAATTAGATTCATCTCTAACGATAGCTAATCATAACAACGTGACGATTACTATTGTCCTATCAAGGAAAAATAAGAAAAGAAAATATGAGCACTTACATAAAAAAAATAAGTGCAAAGTGGTCCCCAGGCATATGATGTCCGAAGGAAATATCACTAGACATAGATCTACATTAGAGTTTGTTTTTTGGTTTGAATTAACGTAATAATCAGTAGAATTACTATCTCAACAAGGAATTTGAGATCCTAACATAGATTTATATAATAGGTATTGTACCTATCAAAAAAAAAAAAAACATTAACAATTACCTGTAACAAGTATGTCTTGTTTACTTGCATTAGATTTAAATTGATCTTAGAAAAAGGTGCGGACCAAGAGTCAGGCAAAATAAATAAAAAAAATAAATTATTAGAATTATAAGTCAAGTGTAAATTGTAAATCATTCCTTTGTATTTTATACTCTATTTATTTAGAATGATTGGTGTCTGTTTAACATAACGCTATGATTCTTAGGAGCGAGACAATTACAATACAAAGTGTACGTCATAAATGTTAGGAGGTGTATAACACATCGTCGATGCAGTCAGGGTGCCAAAGGATTTACTTTTTTTCCCTTATCGAACTGAATCGAGTAGGTTTAGTTTGTCTCTTTCCGAATTACATGTTGTGTTTTTGTATCATGCAATTTTAATTGTACGATCCAAAAATGGACACATGTATAGCTTAGCATAGTTTAGCTAGACAGATCGGGTTTTTCTTGGTAATGGCCAAGCCGAGGTGTGCCGAGCACCTTTGAGCTAGTTCCAAATCAAATCGGCTGAGTGCCTTAAGCGCTCGCCTTAGTAGTTCGGTGAAGCTGTGAAGGTCAAAAAAATAAGGCCAATAGCGTAGTCAGTTCGAGAAAAAAAAACTTCGTAGTTACTTTCACTCTTTATTTGGCCAGAGTTACGGTTTACAGTACTTTTCACAAAGGAATGCGTAGATAACACCGACATCTTGCCTTTTATAGGCCGAACTATATAAATTAAAGCAATTACCATTTACTTATAATTCCGCCTACATGTTTTAAGTAACACAAAGATTAATTAACGAACAAATTAATATTATTTACGTACATCAATTCTATATAAAATCATTGTTATTTATGTAGCTGAAATATATTTAGACTTACAATTATGTTTGTAGAGTAGCGACATCTAGCCCTTCATAGGTCAAACTATGGAAGTCAAAGCAATTACTATTAAATATTGGGGGTGTAAGGGGTATGGGGTGTAAGGGGTGTCGAGTAACATCTTAAGACTTGAGATACCCAAGCCAATCTCACCTGCACGTGGTGCACCCTGCTGATCAACGAACGAGGCAATGGCGAAAACGGGGTGGTAGGGTTTTGCAGCCCGACTGGGTCGCAACCATCATGCATATAGCGAAAAAGCCCGCCATAGTGACTCGCTTCTGCGCGTCGCGTTTCGGGATCAGCCTGTGCATATCCAGTACCGGGTGACTTTCGTCATTATGGCCGGCATGATAGCGGCGAGCAGCGATGGATAATCTGTCTCTCAGTGGTTGCCGATGTTTTTGGATTGTACTATGCTTAACATCAGGCATAGTGCAGTAACTATGTCGTGCTTCGATAAAAAAAATTAACAATTCAGCAAGATACACAAAAATTATGATAATCATCGAACTAATGTTATGCAAGTTATAAATCAATAATATTAATTCCTATTTTTGTCTCATTGAAATCTATATATAGTAGTTATAATAATTGTCATTTATGTATCTTTAATATTGTGGCGCTAGTATCTCGTATCTCGAGCGGCACCGGAGGTGTGTAGATAACAGAAACTACGAGATGACGGATGGGGTGGGACGTGTGTCACACGGCAAAACATATTGAGGGCCACGTATAATGTATAATATTTGATCGAATTGTTCTACACCTGTATTACTTTGAATGTTTTATACTTAAGTACCTGGGCGACCGAGCCTAGCTCGGTTCTTTAAAAAACATTTTTAAATTAAATTAGATTGTTATCACTTGGATTCGAACTGGTGATACACGGATTTTCGAAGCAACCGATTTGCATCTGAGCTATTTTTGTATTGGCAGGTAATTACATTGCTTGAAAACTCAGTTAAAAAAAAGGTTTCTATAAATAAAATCTAGCTAGATCGATTTAACGTCTCCGAAACTACCTACATACTAAGTTTTACGGAAATAGATGACGCCGTTTCCGAGATCCTGAATATATACAAATATAAAAATATACAAGAATTGTTCGATTTTGTTTTTGTTTTTTTTTTTTTTTTTGTTTTGCATGATTGATTGATTGATTGCATTTAAAAGGCCGACACATCTTACGTATTACTACAAAAAAGTTAAATACGTATTGAATACTTGCTTTAAAAAACGTTTGATTATAAAGGAGTATCTAACCCTTATTTATAGATGGATATTATTTAAATTATAAATATTTTCTAACACTTATCTAAGTTGATAGTTCTTATTTTATTGTAGTAATTTATTGTATTTCAATTTGCCGGCGAAAGATATTTAGTAATAAATTATGAGTATCCTATGTATGCAATTTTTGCAAAAACTAAATAGATTACATAATGTTAGAGATCAACAATTAATCACAACTGCTACTATTGTTATGACACTATTGACATTTGAAAACGTATTTGACAATTTATTAATCTGACATTATTCTATTATTTTTTACGTTGACGCAATATATTAATCTTATAAATTGTTTATTCCAATAATAACATCACTTTATCGTAAATAAAATGTCACAATAATGATAATTAACTTAAAATAAGAACATTTTCTGAATACAGATCAGAACAAAAATATTATTCCTGAATTGAAATTGTTAGCATCATATTCATATCAGATGTTTAGCTAGAGATCGTTTAGACACGCTTTTGTAATAAAGCATTTTAAATATGTGTTCAACTAGGTTAAATATTTTAAGCACTGCTTAGTAAAATTCGTGTTAGACTCCTATTCATTTTTAATTTTGTAATGAGACCGCTTATATTTTATCACATTTCATAATTGTTGCTCACAAGTTTTTTTTTTTTTTCGAAGTGATTACGCTATTGACCCAGCAAGGTCTTAACAGCTTTACCGGACTACTAAGGCGAGCGCCTAAGGCACTCAGCCGATTTTATTTTGGCAACCAGCTCAAGGATACACGGCACACCTCGGTTTGGCTGTTGCCTGTTGCATGCAAAATCGCGACCTCTCTTAGATAACCTAGCTAACTATTCATATATATATGAGTTGTTGAATCGTATATGTGTACCAAGCATACACGCCTCAATGTTGCTCACAAGTTATTTGGTTATATCTTTACTATAATTAGTCCGGTAGAGCTGTAAAGGCCTTGCAAGGCGAATAGCATAGTCAGTTCGGAAAAACACATTACTATAATAGAAATGAGTTGAAAAGATGTATTTGTTAGTTCAATTTGAATTATAATAAGGGTAAAATATTAAAATACAGAGGCGGTTGAAATGTAATAGCTGTTTTGCAAAAAGAATAATGAATCCTATCTTAAATTGGAGGTTTAAATTATTAATGTACATTTATTATAAGGAATCGATGACTTCACATCGCATGCCGTTCCATATAAAATCCTTTTTAGGTGCATGCAGACCACTATAGCAGAGCTGGAGAGACAACTGGCGGTGTCTAGGGCTCAGGTCAAGACTGCGGACAAAGAACGCGAAGAAGTAAGTTTTAACACAATTTATGATGTTAACTATGTTAACTATGTCATAATGTTTTTGTTTAAGGTTACTAAATAATTCATAGAATAGATTTTCATGATCATTTTCTTAATTATCTTTATTCATTACATTGTAAATTATATTTAAAAAAATGTTTAGTTTGAGATTAGAGCAATATCTAGCAGTAAATGAATAGTGTTCGAAGCTTAATGCTGGCATATTTGGATACTATGTCTATTGACAAATTCTTTTTTAATGTCCGCCTATCTGGACACCACCCTCAATAATGTATCGACAAACACCGGTAAATTTATTTTGGTAGAGGAATTTCAAAGCCAATTTTCTATATATACCATTTTAACCCGCATCATCACATAAAATTGTGCTTAAACACTAAAACCTGTAGACAATAAAGAATATCCTAGAATAATTGAACACAACTATCTATACTAATATTATAAAGAGGTAAAGTTTGTGAGTTTGTGACGTTGTGATGTTGTGACGTTGTAGGGGGTAATCTCAGGAACTACTGGTCCGGTTTGAATAATTCTTTCAGTGTTATATAGCTCATTCATCAAGAATGGTTATAGGCTATATATCATCACGCTTAGACCAATAGGAGCGGAGCACATATGAAAAATGTTTTAAAATCGGGATGTTTTTTCCTTTTGAGCACGCCAACGAAGCCGCGGGCAGAGGCTAGTATATTATAAAAAAACGTCTGTCTGTCAGTCTGTTCGCGATAACTCAAAAATTACTGAACGGATTTCCATGCGGTTATTCATCTGTAGATAAAGTGATTCATGAAGAAGATTTTGGTATATAATTTATCGGTTGTTTTTAATATCAGGGTGAGACGACGTCCGCCGAGCTTGCAGTTTGCTTATAATCGAGAATAGGAAATTAATTTGCTTTCGAAGTTAGGTACTATGGGATAACACAGAAAATTGACGTCATTGTGTATAGCAGTCCGGTGAAGCTGTTAAGACCTTGCTGGGTCAATAGAGTAGTCATTTCGAAAAAAAAATGACGTCATTGTCATATTTCAATATATTGTAAGAGTAACTTGTCGTTGGATGATTTCCGAACCACTGGTCCGTATTTCTGACGATTCGAAAGTTATCGTCTTCACAAATGTATAGTCCTTTGATAGTTTTGAGGGATTTTAATCGGAGTTTTCAAATTTATTTCATCAGCTCCAGAACCGGATGCAGTGCCAGATTAAGCGGTTGAATGAGAATTTCGAGCAGGCTCAGCTTCGAATCTTAGGGCTGCAGACTCAGGTGCAGACACTGAGGAGAACCGCCTCAAGCACTGGTGATGGCGAAGGAGATAGTGAACAACAAGAGTGTGCCTGCAAATCTTTCTTTGATAACCCTTGATATTCTAACATTTGTAGTTATTATATAGTATCTGTCTATAATAATCAGTCTATGCTTTGCCTATCTCCAATCTAGCATCAGTTTATAGGCATTTCTATTAACATTACTCGTTTGTTTAACGTTTTGCCTAAAAGGAGGCTCGTCCGTCAATTACGTGACGGTTTTTTGAAGATTGTTTGACTACCCCTCCATCTCTGGTGAAATATCGTGATTTTTCTCATCACGTTGACCCCTTCAATTTTATGTGAGATTTTTGACGATTAGTATTTGGAGTATAAATACATTTTACTTTATATTATTACTACATTCAGTTATTTTTATATATCACCACTAAAAGTTATGT